>CM066570.1:32630000-32985000 GCA_033816785.1 Picus viridis | reverse complement strand
GCCCCAGCCCCAGCCCCAGCCTCATCCACATCCGCAGCCCCAGCAGGCTGCTCAGGGGCCCCTCTGGGCAAGGTGAAGGTAAGGGGCATGGTGAGTCACCTGGGTGTGCTATCACTGTTTGTGCAGTTCTCTCATGCAGGACCAGCTGTGGTTCATGGAATCAGAGAATCATAGATTCAATAAGATTGGAAAAGACCTCAGAGATCATCAAGTCCAACCTGTCACCCAACACCTCATGACTAAGCCATGGCTTCAAGTGCCACGTCCAAGCCCCTCTTGAACACCTCCAGGGATGGGGACTCCACCACCTCCCTGGGCAGCACATTTCAATGGTCAATAACTCTCTCTGGGAAGAACTTTCTCCCCACCTCCAGCCTAAACTTCCCCTGGTGCAGCCTGAGACTGTGTCCTCTTGTTCTGGTGCTGGTTGCCTGGGAGAAGAGACCAACCCCACCTGGCTACAACCTCCCTTCAGGGAGTTGTAGAGAGCAATGAGGTCTCCCCTGAGCCTCCTCTTCTCCAGGCTGAGTAACCCCAGCTCCCTCAGCCTCTCCTCACAGGGCTCTGCTCAAGGCCTCTCCCCAGCCTTGCTGCCCTTCTCTGGACACCTTCAAGTGTCTCAATATCCTTCTTAAACTGAGGGGCCCAGAACTGGACACAGGACTCAAGGTGTGGCTTAACCAGTGCTGAGTGCAGGGCACAATGACTTCCCTGCTCCTGCTGGCCACACTGTTCCTGATGCAGGCCAGGTTGCCATTGGCCTTCTTGGCCACCTGGGCACTCTGCTGGTTCATGTTCAGCCTCTTGTCGACCAGTCCCCCCAGGTCCCTCTCTGCCTGGCTGCTCTCCAGCCCCTCTGACCCCAGCCTGTAGCTCTGCATGGGGTTGCTGTGGTCAGAGTGCAGCACCCGGCACTTGGACTTGTTAAATGCCATCCTGTTGGACTCTGCCCATCTGTCCAGCCTGTCAAGGTCCCTCTGCAGAGCCCTTCCACCCTCTAACTGACCAACATCTGCTCCCAGCTTGCTGTCATCTTCAAACTTACTGATGGTGGACTCAATCCCCTCATCCAGATCATCAATAAAGATATTGAACAGGATGGGGCCCAACACTGATCCCTGGGGATCACCACTAGTGCCTGGCTGCCAGCTGGATGTGGCACCATTCACCAACACTCTCTGGGCTCAGCCTTCCAGCCAGCTCAGAGTGCTGCTGTTCAAGCTGGGGGCCGACAGCTGGCCCAGAGTTTGCTGTGGGGGACTTGCTGAAGTCCAGCTAGACTATATCCACAGCCTTCCCCACATCCACCAGGGATCCATCCTTCCTTGCCCATCTTATCCCCTCAGGAGCCACTTAAAAAGAAGTATAAGGCTCTGGTTGGGAAAGACCAGCCAAATGTAAACATGGATGATGGTCAACCTGCACCAGAGGTATGTCCACACTCATAGAAGCCCTCCATCCCTATCACAACATCACCCACAAGGCAATAAAAGAAGGGGCACAGTCATAGGTGACTCCTTTCTGAGGGGAGCAGAGGCACCGATGTGCCAGGCAGATCCTTCTCACAGGGAAGTGTGCTGTCTCCCTGGAGCCAAGGTTAGGGATCTCACTAGGAAAATTCCTAGCTTGGTGTAGTTCTTGGACTGTTACCCGTTACTGATCTTCCATGTAGGTGGAGAGGAGGCAATGACTGTTAGTCCAAGAGCAATTAGTAGAGTCTTTAGGGCCCTGGGATAAGTGGTGGAAGATTCTGGGGCACAGGTCATCTTTTCTTCTGTTCTTCCAGCCACAGGCAGTGAGACTGAAATGAACAATCAAATCCTGTCTGTTAGTACATGGCTCCATGGCTGGTGTCACTGCCACACATTTGGGTTCTTTGACTGTGGTATGGCCTACACAGCACCAGGCTGGAGATACCAAACAGGAGACACCTTTCTCAAAGGGGGAAGAGGGTCTTTGCTCAGAGACGGGAGGGGCTGATCAGCAGTGGGAGGGGGATAATATCAGTCTTTTAGTTGACATTGTATGGGATGACACACCAGGGTTGGTGGGATGGTGTGCTAGTAAGGGCCTTCAGCCTGTCACCCTGAAGCGTGCTGGGAAACATCAGCACACCCAAAGTCTCATGGAAATGAGCCAGGGTACCCTGAGGTACTAACAGCCAAGAGGGAAACATCAGGGACACACCTTGAGGGACTTTAGGGGTTTCTCCTGAAAAAGGACAAAGCCAACAGCCCAGCTGAAGTGCCTCTACATGAGCACACATGGCATGGGCAACAAACAGGAGGACTTGGAAGCTACCTTGCTCCTGGAAGGCTGTGACGTAGTGGCCATTACTGAAACCCAGTGGGACCAAACCTATGACTAGAGTGTGGCTATCAATGGATACGAGCAGAAGGGACAGAAGGGGAAGGTAGGACAGAGGTGTTGCCCTCTATGGTAAGAAATGGATTGAATGCTAAGAGATATCCCTAAAGAATAGCCACAAGCAAGTCTAAAGCAAGTCAGGGAAACAAGTGGAATCTTGTGGTTGGAGTCTATCATCGGCCTTTCAATCAAGAGGAGTCTATTGATGAAGCATTCCTGCTCCAGCTACAGCAGTAGGGTCATGAGCTGAGTAGGAGCAATCTTCATTATCAATACAGGCTAGGGGATGAGGTCAATTTTTGGCAAATGACTGGGGGTGCTGATGGACAAGAAGCTGGACATGAGCCAACAATGTGCACTTGCAGCCCAGAAGGCAAATCACATCCTGGGAAGCATCAAAAGAAGTGTGGCCAGCAGATCAAGAGAGGTGATTCTGCTCTGGTAAGACCTCATCTGGAGTACTGTGTCCAGCTCTGGAGCCCTCAATACAGGAAGGACAAGGAGCTGATGGAGCGGGTGCAGAGGAGGGCCACAGAGATGATCAGAGGGCTGGGATGCCTCTCCTGTGAGGACAGGCTAAGGGAGCTGGGGTTGTGCAGCCTGGAGAAGAGTAGGCTCCAGGGAGACCTAACAGTAGCCTTCCAGTACATTAAGGGGGCCTACAAAAAGGTTGGAGAGAGACTGTTTACAAAGGCTTGTAGTGATGGGAGGAGGGACAATGGTTTTAAATCAGAGAAGAGTAGATTCAGATGGTTGTTAGGAACAAGTTCTTTACCATGAGGGTGGTGGAACAGTGGATCAGGTTGTCCGTGGAGGTGGTAGAGGCTCCATCCTTGGAGATATTCAAGGTCAGGCTCAGCAAGGCTCTGAGCAACCTGACCTAGCTGTCCCTGCTCACTGCAGGAGGGTTGGACTAGATGAGCTTTTGAGGTCCCTTCCATCCCAAACCATTGTATGATTCTATGCTATGTGCTTCCCTGGCCCATGTTGGAGTCTGGAGAGACCATGTTACAGGAGGCTCTGGAGGTGTGAAGGGGTCTGAGGGACAGGTGGTGCTCTGGGAGCCCACACCTTCCTCTCTGCAGCACTGTTGGACTTGTTGCAACTACAATGCACTCAGCTTAAGTCAGTTGGTAATCACATGCTGTGATAAATAGTAAGAGAAAGGAGTTTGTCACAAACAAATGAGCCTCAACTAACCTCATTTTCTTTTTTGACAGGATAACAAGCTTAGAGGATAAATTCTCCCCTGCCAGAATTTGTTTCTCTGCTGCCAGCAAAACCTCATCCCCATCCTTCCTCTTTACTAACTTTCAGGCTGCTTAAAGCAAAGGCAGGATGAGACCACCCTCCTCATGTTTTGATTCAGTCCTACAAAAGGGGTTTGGGTTTTTCTTGTGGGATGGTGTAGTTGTTCCCTATCCTTCCACCCTCCACTCTGGAGATGCTTAAGCCTCTCCACAACCCACAGCTGCCAGGAGCACCAAGCCCATGAGCTGTCAGGTACAGGCTCTTATAACTTCTTACTGGGCTGGCTGGGCAAACATGCAAACTCAGCCTAAAGTGTGTAATCTCTTGGATGTCTGAGCACTGTAGGGTAAGGTGGCAATGCTGAGCTGAGTATCATAGTATCATAGTATCAGTCAGGGTTGGAAGGGACCATAAGGATCATCTAGTTCCAACCCCCCTGCCGTGGGCAGGGACACCCCACACTACATCACGCTGGCCAGAGCCTCATCCAGCCTGGCCTTAAACACCTCCAGGGATGGGGCCCCAACCACCTCCCTGGACAGCCTATTCCAGGGCTTCACCACTCTCATGGGGAAGAACTTCCTCCTCACCTCCAGCCTTAATACAATACAATACAATACACCAGGTTGGAAGAGACCTTCAAGATCATCGCATCCAACCCATCAACCAATCCAACCCACCCAACAACTAAACCATGGCACCAAGCACCCCATCAAGTCTCCTCCTGAACACCTCCAATGAAGGTGACTCCACCACCTCCACGGGTAGCCGATTCCAATGGGCAATCACTCTCTCCGTGTAGAACTTCTTCCTAACATCCAGCCTAAACCTGCCCTGGTGCAGCCTGAGACTGTGTCCTCTTGTTCTGGTGCTGGCTGCCTGGGAGAAGAGACCAACCTCTGCCTGGCTACAACCTCCCTTCAGGTAGTTGTAGAGAGCAAGAAGGTCACCCCTGAGCCTCCTCTTCTCCAGGCTAAGCAACCCCAGCTCCCTCAGCCTCTCCTCATAGGGCTTGTGTTCCAAACCCCTCACCAACTTTGTTGCCCTTCTCTGGACACGCTCCAGCAAGTCAACATCCTTCCTAAACTGAGGGGCCCAGAACTGGACACAGGACTCAAGGTGTGGCCTAACCAGTGCAGTGTACAGGGGCAGACAGACCTCCCTGCTCCTGCTGGCCACACTGTTCCTGATGCAGGCCAGGATGCCATTGGCCTTCTTGGCTGCCTGGGCACACTGCAGGCTCATGTTCAGCCTACAATCAACCAGTCCCCCCAGGTCCCTCTCTGCCTGGCCACTCTCCAGCCACTCTGACCCCAGCCTGGAGCACTGCCTGGGGTTGCTGTGGCCAATGTGCAGAACCCGGCACTTGGATGTGTTCAATCTCCTGCCATTGGACTCTGCCCATCTGTCCAGCCTGTCAAGGTCCCTCTGCAAAGCCTCTCTGCCCTCCAGCAGATCAACTCCTGCCCCCAGCTTGGTGTCATCTGCAAATTTACTGATGATGGACTCAATGCCCTCATCCAGATCATCAATAAAGATGTTGAAGAGCATGGGGCCCAGCACTGATCCTTGGGGCACACCACTAGTGCCTGGCTGCCAGCTGGATGTGGCACCATTCACCACCACTCTCTGGGCTCAGCCTCCAGCCAGTTCCTAACCCAACACAGTGTGCTCCTGTCCAAGCCATGGGCTGACAGCTTGGCCAGGAGTTTGCTGTGGGGGACGGTGTCAAAGGCCTTGCTGAGGTCCAGGCAGACCACATCCACAGGCCTCCCCACATCCACCAGGCGGGTCACCTGATCATAGAAGGAGATCAGGTTGGTCAGGCAGGACCTGCCCTTCCTAAATCCATGCTGGCTAGGCCTGAGCCCTTGGTCATCCTGTAAGTGCTGTGTGATCGCATGCAAGATGACCTGCTCCATAATCTTGCCTGGCACTGAGGTCAGGCTGACAGGCCTATAATTCCCTGGCTCATCCAACCGGCCCTTCTTGTGGATGGGCACCACGTTGGCCAGCTTCCAGTCTTCTGGGACCTCTCCAGTGAGCCAGGACTGCTGAAAAATGATGGAAAGTGGCTTGGACAGCTCATCTGTCAGCAATCTCAGCACCCTAGGATGGATCCCATCCGGTCCCATGGCCTTGTGGGGGTCCAAGCAGCTCAGTAGATCTCTAACTTCCTCTTGGAGCAGTGGTAAGCTATGCAGCTCTCTGGCTCCTTCTGCCAGCTCTGCAGGCCAGCTGTCTGGAAGACGTTCTGCCCTGCTAGTGAAGACTGAGGCAAAGAAGGTGTTAAGTACCTCTGCCTTTTCCTCATCCTTTGTTACAACGTTCCCCTCCGTGTCAACCAAGGAGTGGAGGTTGTCCTTGCCCTTCTTCTTGCTATTGATGTATTTATAGAATATAATCTCCCCACCTCCAGCTTCATTCCATTCCCCCTAGTCCTATCACTACCTGAGATCCTGAGAAGTCCCTCCCCAGCCTTCCTGTAGGCCCCCTTCAGATCCTGGAAGGCCACAATGAGGTCACCTCGGAGCCTTCTCTTCTCCAGACTGAACAGCCCCAACTCCTTCAGTCTGTCCTCATAGGAGAGGTGCTCCAGCCCTCTGCTCATCCTCCTGGCCCTTCTCTGGACACCTTCCAGCACATCCACATCCCTCTTGGAATAGGGTCTCCAGAACTGGAGGCAGTACTCCAGGTGGGGTCTCAGCAGGGCTGAGTAGAGAGGGAGAATCACCTCCTTGACCTGCTGGCCACACTGCTCTTGCTGCAGCCCAGGATCTGATTGGCTTTCCGGGCTGCAAGTGCACACTGAGAGCTCCTGTTGAGCTTCCCGTCCCCCAGCACCCCCAAGTCTCTCTCCTCAGGGCTGCTCTCCAGCCAGTCCCTGCCCAGCCTGGATTTGTGCCTGGGATTGCCTCGACCCAGATGCAGGACCCTGTCCTTGGTCATGAGTGACTGTGCTAGGGGAAGGGACTGCCCAAACTTTGCCTGGGGAAGGATGCAGCAAAGGAAGAGGTCCTCCTTGTGGGCTGGCCACGTGTGCTCCTAGCCTGGATGGCAATCAGCTGCTTTGGCTGCGGGTCACCCACTCTCTCTCCTTGTGGCCCCTTGATAACGCCTCTGTAAGGGCGATTTGTCCCATCGCTGTGGCTCCCAGTTTTTGGTCACATGCTCCTGCTATAGCTTATCCAAGGGGACAGCCCAAAGTGCCCCCAATCCTCTCTAGGGCAGTGCCATTTGAAGTCCTTGTGGATAGCCAGCACTGCCTGTGCCAGCTCAAGGGCACCAGCAAGGGCAGAGCTGGGAGCAGATCCAGTGGAGCTCTTCTTTCTTCCCAGGGTCCAAAGAGCTCTTGACAAATGACCCCAGCCACCAATGGCACAAGGAGCCACACACCCTCAGCCCAAGCTTTGCAGTTCACATCCTCCACTGTGGCCAGCCTGGAGCTTGGGGATACTCAGAGGTGGTTTTGCTGAGCAGGGAGCAGGCCATTGCATAGTACAGTATGCAGTAACAGAGTCACTCTTCCACTCCTGGCAGCGGCTCCTCGCAGGCCAAGCAAGCACAGGGGAATGCCTGGCTGCCATGTCACACAGAAATGCTGCCTTAGCAGGGGAAGCTCTCTGGGTTTCACCCACGAGCCTGCTGCTCTGGGGCAATGCTGAGACAGGGTGTCATGGACACCCTGTGGCAGAAATGCTGTCTGCTGTGGTGGATATGTCCAACAGGGCACATCAGACTCAAGAAGACTTTCTTTGATGAATCCTTGCTAAGTGTCTGAAGAGACTGCTCCTAGGGAGCTCAGCTGCACTGGTAAGTAAATTAGCAAGACAATGATGGTGCCTGGAATCTTCATCTGTCTGTGACATGTCACTTGGTTTTGAGACAGGTTGTTGATGTGGGAAACTTTGACAGTGTCTTTCCTACCACTCTGGAAGGCACAAAAGCTTTTACTTGTGTGCGGAGCCTCTTGTTCAAGGATCTTTCCATCACCAGAGCGTAGGAGGCTAGAATAGCATAGAGTAGAACAGAATAGAATAGAATAGAATAGAATAGAATAGAATAGAATAGAATAGAATAGAATAGAATAGAATAGAATAGAATAGAATAGAATAGAATAGAATAGAATAGAATAGAATAGAATAGAATAGAATAGAATAGAATAGAATAGAATAGAATAGAATAGAATAGAATAGAATAGAATATAATTTGAATTGAATGGAATGGAATGGAATGGAATGGAATGGAATGGAATGGAATGGAATGGAATGGAATGGAATGGAATGGAATGGAATTGAATTGAATTGAATTGAATTGAATTGAATTGAATTGAATTGAATTGAATTGAATTGAATTAACCAGGTTGGAAAAGACCGTTGAGGTCATGAAGTCCAACCTATCACTCAGCACCATCTAATCAACTAAACCATGGCACCAAGTGCCTCATCCAATTCCCTCTTGAACACCTCCAATGATGGTGACTCCACCACCTCCCTGGGCAGCACATTCCAAAGGCCAATCTCTCTTTCTATGAAGAATTTCTTCCTGACATCCAGCCTAAAATTCCCCTGGTGCAGCTTGAGACTGTGTCCTCTTGTTCTGGTGCTGGGGGCCTGGGAGAAGAGATCAACCCCCACCTGGCTGCAACCTCCCTTCAAGGAGTTGTAGACAGCAAGAAGGTCTTCCCTGAGCCTTCTCCTCTTCTCCAGGCTAAGCAACCCCAGCTCCCTCAACCTCTCCTCACAGGACTGTGCTCCAGACCCCTCCCCAGCTTTGTTGCCCTTCTCTGGACATGTTCCACCAAGTCAACATCTTTCCTAAACTGTGGGGCACAGTACTCAAGGTGTGGCCTAACCAGTGCTGAGCACAGGGCAGAATGACTTCCCTGCTCCTGCTGGCCACACTCTTCCTGATGCAGGCCAGGATGCCATTGGCCTTCTTGGCCACCTGGGCACGTTGCTGGCTCATGTTCAGCCTCTTGTCAACCAGTACCCCAGGTCCCTCTCTGCCTGGCTGCTCTCAGCCACTCTGACCCCAGCCTGTAGCACTGCATGGGGTTGTTGTGACCAATGTGCAGCACCTGGCACTTAGATGTGTTCAGTCTCCTGCCCTTGGACTCTGCCCATCTGTCCAGCCTGGCAAGGTCCCTCTGCAGAGCTCTCCTATCCTCTAACAGATCAGCTCCTGCCCCCAGCTTGGTGTCATCTGCAAACTTACTGATGATGGACTCAATCCCCTCATCCAGATCATCAATAAAGATATTGAACAGGAAGGACTACTAACAGTCCAGAAACACCCAGAAACATTTAATGTGTTTAGCAAGAGAGGCCAGCTTTGCAACAATCTGGAAAGACTACTCAGTGGCTCAGGGGTTTGGGATGCACTGCCTGTGACTCAGAGAGGATTTGGAATGCTCTGGATACCCAGCATGTCTACAAAAATCCAGCCATGAGATGCAGAGCAGCAGGTATACCAGTGTAACACCCCAGGAACCTGCCGTTTTGCAGCAGCCTGAAAGGATCTTCTGCTCTAGGCTTCAAGTGCTGGCCATGATGCTCGTCATCTCTGGTGGCCCTTTTATGGCATCTTGTCTGCAAGTAAGAGCCTAGACTTTGACTTCTCCTGGGTGAAAGGACCATGTAAGAGGAGGTATTCAAAAACCTAAGCAGCGCTGCTCTCCCTTCGTTGTCGTTTCGTCCCTGCCTCGCTGAGCAGTTGTGTGCGGTGCCAAGCAGAGCCCTTTGCCAGCTTCTCCCGATTATTCAAGGCTTTGAAGAGTGAAATCGGCAGCATGGAAAATGAAGCAAAACTCTGCCAGCATCAGGTTTTGTTGCAGAGTCAGATTTGCTGGCTGCTTCTCTTGAGGATTTGTCAAGGTGCACAACCCAGGCCCAGATCCAAGCGGCGCTGGCAGGATGGAAACTCCGCTCACGCTGCAAAGCCCGACCTTTGTCAGGCACTGCTCACAACCTTGGATGGCTGAGCACTGTAGGGTAAGGGGGGATGCTGAGCTGAGCAGCTGTGCTAGGGAAGGGACTGCCCAAACTTTGCCTGGGGAAGGATGCAGCAAAGGAAGAGGTCCTCCTTGTGGGCTGGCCACGTGTGCTCCTAGCCTGGATGGCAATCAGCTGCTTTGGCTGCGGGTCACCCACTCTCTCTCCTTGTGGCCCCTTGATAACGCCTCTGTAAGGGCGATTTGTCCCATTGCTGTGGCTCCCAGTTTTTGGTCACATGCTCCTGCTATAGCTTATCCAAGGGGACAGCCCAAAGTGCCCCCAATCCTCTCTAGGGCAGTGCCATTTGAAGTCCTTGTGGATAGCCAGCACTGCCTGTGCCAGCTCAAGGGCACCAGCAAGGGCAGAGCTGGGAGCAGATCCAGTGGAGCTCTTCTTTCTTCCCAGGGTCCAAAGAGCTCTTGACAAATGACCCCAGCCACCAATGGCACAAGGAGCCACACACCCTCAGCCCAAGCTTTGCAGTTCACATCCTCCACTGTGGCCAGCCTGGAGCTTGGGGATACTCAGAGGTGGTTTTGCTGAGCAGGGAGCAGGCCATTGCATAGTACAGTATGCAGTAACAGAGTCACTCTTCCACTCCTGGCAGCGGCTCCTCGCAGGCCAAGCAAGCACAGGGGAATGCCTGGCTGCCATGTCACACAGAAATGCTGCCTTAGCAGGGGAAGCTCTCTGGGTTTCACCCACGAGCCCGCTGCTCTGGGGCAATGCTGAGACAGGGTGTCATGGACACCCTGTGGCAGAAATGCTGTCTGCTGTGGTGGATATGTCCAACAGGGCACATCAGAAGCGTCCTCCACTGTGGCCAGCCTGGTGCATGGAAAATGGAGCAAAACTCTGCCAGCATCAGGTTTTGCGGCAGAGTCAGATTTGCTGGTGCTTATGCCGAGGATTGCTCAGGTGTGCGGCCCAGGCCCGGATCCAAGCGGCGCTGGCAGGATGTAAGCTCCGCTCACGCTGCAAAGGCCTCCGCTTGCCAGGCACCGCTCACAACCCGCTGTTCCCCCTGTGGGAGGCAAACAGCTGCCCATTTCAATGCAGGCTGACCTACTGCTTGCTTGGAGTGCCTCAGCCTGCCTGTCCTTCTCCAGAGGGCTGAGTGCACAGCGACTCCTTTGTGGGCAGGCTGTGAATCTGAGGGGTAAGAACCATGCTTTGAGAGGAATTTTGGTCACGTTTAGTGACATTTGTAGGATGGCAGATTGAAGTACAGCTCAATCCTAACCCTGGCTGCAGATTAGCATTTTAGCCAAGTTCCCCCTGTGCTGGATGAACTGCGTGAGAGTTCCTGCCAGAGATAGTTTCCTTAGAAGAAACTCTCTTGAGTGCAACTCTGGCGTGAGAGCAGATCAGTCTGCCCCCTTAGATTGTGGTTTCTCTGAAGTTTTGGACCTGTCCTGAATACAGAATTGAAAACAAAGCTTGAAAGCCTGAAAACCTGGGCAGACTGAGAATAAGCTTTGTGCAACCCCCTGCCAAGTGATAAGGCAGCTCCCCCTGGCTCTGAGAACAGAACTTTCCTCCCCAGTGATGCTCAGGTGTGAGAGGAAGATGGTGCTTCTGTGACAAAGCTCAGTCCTGCAGCTTTGGCTTAAGTGCTGTGCCGAGTGTGTTCCTCCTGTCGTTTACCAATGGGAGGGGAAGCAAATCACCAATTTGCCCTTTAAAGTTCAGCACATCAGTTATCAACTGTGTAACTACAAGATGTCAGGTCCACTGCTTGGCAGGTATCTGGGTTTTTGTATATCTCAGTCTGGATTTTGGCTCCACAGATGCAATCTAGCTCTCCCAAAGCTTCTTCCTGCTGTGTGTTTGCCTCTGGCTCAGTTAAATCGCTAAGGCTTTGGACTGCAAAATCAGATCAGATGCTCCTATCTTTGTTTTCAACAACAGGGACAAACTTTACCCTTTGCAGTGCCTGCAGGGCAATAAGTAGTGAATGTTTATAGAATATGGGTTAGCTCTGGTGATAACCTGCCTGACCTTGCTGGGGAGAATCCCTTCTGCCTGTGCAGTCTCCGTCTCTGTAGCTGGGAGTCACCTGCCTTCAAAGCTTTTCACAGCAGAGAGCATGGGGAGATGGTGCATGCAGGGGAAGTTCTTACCTGCCTGCCTGCTCTGAGGGTACAGAGGTGAAAGCTCTGGTGGGCTTGCTTGCTGTTTACATACTGCTATGACTATAGCCTGACAGTCCATATCCTGCTAACCAGGCAAAGGTTTACACCAAACTGGGTAAAGGCTGTACAGCTAGGAAGAAGTTGTGCTCTGTCCTGCTGTGCTCCTACTTGAGCTATCTGTTTTAAAACATCATCTGAGCTCATCCTTATTGCTTCTTCTGCTCCCCAGCTCATCTGAATGTTTCTCCTCTCCTGGCTTCAGTAATGCTGTCCTTTCTACCGTGAACAGCCTCTTAGCAGCTTTATAAACATGGGACTCAAGGCCCTCAGCATCTGGGTACAGGCTCTTCTCTGTGGCTCTGCGGGTCTGTGGACAGCCCAGCTCCTGCCTTCATATTCACTGGGCATGATGAGGGCTTTTTTCTTGCAGGAAGAACAGGGAAAGCCATAGGTGACTAGCAAGGGTGCTCAGGCTTTGCCAATATTGGAAGGTCCAGTCTGGGGTCTGTGGTGACAGGCAGGACTTGATGATCTTTGAGGTCTCTTCCAACCTTGGTGATACTGTGATACTGTGATAGCACTTGCTGGGAAAAGAAGAGACACCTAGAGTGTGCTCCGTGTTAATCTCTCAAGGCGAGGCTGCCATCCCATCATCTCTGCTGCCTCTCTGCCTCGTCAGTCTTCTGTCTTTGTTCACAGGATGGGTACTCCAGCAGATCTTCAGATCTTCAGAAGCTCTTGGGAGGTTCCCATGGAAGGAGAGGGGTGTGCACCTGGAGCCCAGTTTCTCATTCTGAGGTGCCCAGGGTCTCCAAACTGTCAAAGAAGGCAGGAACCAGTTTCACATACTGCACAGGTTCATTTTCAACTAGTCCCTGGGATTTCATTTTGGGATTTCCTTCAGGTGTCTTGCTTTCCCTGCCCATCTCCACAGGACACTGTCACACTGCACCAGCATCCAAGGCAAGGTCTGTGACAACAGGCAACAGAGCTAGTGACATCTTTTGTGGAGTCCCAGCCACTGGGCTATCACAAAGAAGTGAAGCAGACAGTCAGAGCTGATGCATGGACAAAATAGTACCCTCCCAAAATCCTGGCTTCTCATCTCCCTGCACTTCTCAGTACTCTTTGTGGCTTCCTGCTGCCTTGTGCACAGCAGCCCATATACCCGAGGATGCTTCTTCTGGCACGGTTTGTCCTTCTCCATTCTTCTTGCTTAGCCCTCCCTCACTGAATCTGATTGACTCTGAGGCCATTGATTTTTAAATAAGGTCTTGGGGGAAGGTCTGACAGGTTGTGCTTGGGTTTCATGCAGCCAGCTTTGAGTTCCGGCTGGGAGCCGCTGAGCGCTGCTGCTTCATTAAATGACGGTCAGTGCTAGGAATGCAGTCGCTCCTTAATGCCCCAAATTGCTGCTCTTAAGTGGGCAGGCTTTGACTCTTGGCCAGATCTCCGTGCTCCTGGCAGAATTATTCATCACCTTGTCCTAACAAATGTATTTTCATCTGCTAGTTTAAATCTGATTTCTAGTACTCGGGGTGGTTCTCACAGCTGAGGAATGTCTTGCCCTTTATCCACCCATTTTCTTCCAATCTAGGCTAAAATCAATACACTTAAATAAATAAAGGCTTGTGAGTACCTTCTGCTGTGTCAGCAGCAGAAGTAAAGCTGTGTGACCAAAGATTAGTTAAGCCATTTTCTTCTTTAAGGAAATTGGCTGTTGTTGAGGTACACCTAACTGGCCTGAGAGATGATATTTCTCTGCTTGATCACAGCAGGGAGAGTTTACTGGCTGGCAGATCCAAGAGCATGCCTCAGCTTCTCAACTGGGGCAGCTGCCTCTGGGAAGGGTCCCTGCCCTGCCACCTCTGCTCCTTGGGGTTTGGTTTGGGCATGTTTTTCTGGCATAGATGCTTTGCGATGGAGATGTTCTGCTATGGAGCTGAAGAGTCCACAACAGACACAGCTACCTTTAAAGCACTTCTCAGGCATTGCTTTTGCTTCTGCTCTTCCCTGGTGGATGTACTTTTTAGGTCTGCTTCTTCTGAGAAGCTATATAGCGTCTAACAGAGACTTCTTCCTACAGCTGCTGTCTGTCCTGCAGAGGGGGATGCTGGCAAGAACATCCTCTGCCAGGATTCACACACCTCTTCTGGGACCATGGGAACAGGTGAAGGTGGCATGAAATGAGGTCTTCTCTTTGCCCCCTAATGCTGGGAGTTACCCCCCAAGCACTTAGTTCAAGAAGCAAGAAACAGATAGGAGATTTCTAGAACAAGCCTTAGGATTTCTGGAGCCCTGCACTTGTGCGTGGAGTGTGGAGCAATGATGAGCAATGGGGTGTATTCCCTGCCCTAGATTCAGTGCACTGCCATGCCCCAGACAGGGAAGACCTCCATGTAAAGGAAGACAGATCCTCTCCTGACTTCTTGAGCAGAGCCTGCAGTTCTCTGCAGAGCCCAGTGCCTCAGCTTTGTGTTCATATGAAGACGAGCAGTGGTGTCCTTGGGCTTCTGTCTGGTACCAATGTAAGCCCTACTCCAGAGGTCCCCTCTTGACTCGAGGCAATTGTTCAAAGATGTCTCTGTGCACCAACTGTGATAACACATTAAGGGATGGAAGGAAACTTCCTTTGTACCTTTTTGCTGTTGCTGTTGTTGTTCATTTGGGGGTTTCTTTGAAAGGAGAAATATTTTGAGCTAGATTGAAAATGTTAGTGACAAACATCAAACTTCTTTATTCCTACCCCCACCACAGGCTGCTTAGTTTTGTGAGGAAAAACTGTTTCATAAAAACACATCCCACTTTTTCTTCCCTTATCGTCTACCCAGCTCCGTGGGAGCAAGTAGGATGTGTTACAAGCCAGCAGTTCAGTACAGGCTGGGGAATGAGAATCCAATGCCTTCCCTCCTGCCTTGACAATAATTGCAGGCTCTGGAGATGAAAGCAATGGGGTGTGCAGTGCTGGGCTCTTGGCACAGAGGAAAGCAGGATGCTGCTGCAGACTTGCAATTCTCTGCCATGATGGTGAGTGAGATTTCCAGAGCCTGCCATCCTTCAGTCTCCCTGGGCCAGGCTGGGATGCCCTCAGATGCCCAGAGTGATGAGGACACCATGCTGGGAGTCATGCTGTCTTTGGCAGGACTGCCCCAGGAGTTCCTCTGAAGGCGAGCACGTATGGTAAGCTGTGCCCTGAGCGGGAGAGACGCAGCAGAGTGGAAAGGAGACGGGCTCTGTTTACACACAGATACCTGTGCAGCCAGCAGCCTTAGTGAGAGAAAACAGAAAAGGACATGACAGTTACACTGGGGTTTCATTAAATATTAAATGGAGTGAAGTTTTCTAGAGTGTGCCTGGGCTGTTTTCAATTGTCTGTCAGACAACAAGAGAGAAGCCAAGAGGGTGAACCCTGGGTCTGGAGGTTCAGGGCTTCCCCTCCTGAGCTGAGACGACAAGGATCTCGATGCTGAGTTGCCCACACAGCTTCCCTTGTTTCACCTGAGCAGCAAGCATCTCTGCAAGCTGTCCTATCACTGGTGTGGCCCAAAGACAAGAATTAACTCTTACAGGCTTCTCCACTGAGAAATCGAGGGAGGGACCCAACTGAGGGGCCCAGACTGGAGTGGTAGCTGCAAGCAGCAGACATCTTCCTGGTTGCTAGCTGGAGAATTAACTGCTCACCTGTGTCTTTCTACCAGGTTTAATGCAGAGGAAATTTCCTGTGTGTAGGGAGCACCAAGCAACTGCTGCAGCAATTTTTGTTGCTTCCTTTCTTCTGCCACAGGAGCTGTGCAGCCGTGACCCATCCTGGGCACAGCTCTGCCCAACGCTCCCCCCATGCAGCCTTGCCTTCCTTGCATGGGAGCTTACTGGGGCAGCAAGAGGAATTCTCCTAACTTGGACTGAGTTAATAAGTTAAAATGCAGAGCCTTAATCCTTGCTGCTAAATCAGAATGTAATTCAGCTTATAACCACAGCCCAATCCATGTGAATTACAATCACTTTAAATACAGCCAGGGCTAGCCGGGATTTAACATCCTCCCAAGAGATCCTGCAAATGAAAACTGGGACACAGCACTGCTCCAGGTGAACCTGCAGTCAGAGGCCGCCGAGGCAGTGGAGCAGAGGGATTGTTACCTCCCAGCCCCCTGGAGAGGGGACGCTCCAGTGCAAGCCTTGGTCAGGGCGCAGAGCAGGAAGATGGATGTGAGACACCAGCAAGAGCTTATCCGCAGAGAGGGGGACAGAGTCTGCTGGCAAACCCACAGCACTTTTATCTTTAATTTAGGGTGTTTATCTGAAGAGATTCTTCAAGCTTTGCAACGAACATAAGGAGATCTTTGTTTGTCTGGCAGCATCTGGCCTCTGAAAGCAGGCATGGGCATGGCTGGTAGCAAGACCTCGTTCTCTGTCTCCTTCCTCCCGACTTTAACCTCTGTCAGGATGAACCTTGTTCTCCCTCTGCCTGTTCCAAGAAACAAAATGGGTCTTCCCACAGCTTGAACCAACAGTGGGGACCTGGCAAGTGGTCCCATAGGTGCCTAGGAAGATCTCTTACTGCTTGCTTTGTTGTGTTATTCGGTCCCGGCTTTCACAGCTTTGTTATTCAGTCCTGATAGGGAAAGAACAATTGTTCATTGTCTTCTTGCACCACTCTGGTCTGGGAAAGTGGAAACACTGGAGCCTGGATGGAAGCAGCTGAGTCCTCCTGCCACCACAACCTTTCCCAGAGAGCCTCGAGCAGTGTCTGGGAGCATGCAGATTCAGAGGTTCTGAAGAAACTGAAGGTCTTGAGGGATGCTCTTTCAAGCACTGAACTGGAAAGTCCCTGTGGGAACAAGGCGTTGCTCCTGTGGGCTGCCAGGCACAGATGCAGAGTTCAAGGAGTCCAAGTGACTCGCATTGGTGGGAAGAAGATAGAAAACAGGCACCAGCCTGGGAGGAAGAGCTTATGTTTGGACCTATTTAGAAACACTCTGATGGGGTTTTTTTTATGTCCCTCTGTTTTGTGTTTTCCTTTTGTCTCCTCTCTTTGCAGCGGTGAAAGGCTAGTGCTGCTGTGCTATCACCTAGCCAAAATCAGATTCTGCCATGATTTCTCAAAGCCTGGCATGCAAAGAGCCTGGTGTACTGGGATGAGGGAATGGAAATTATCTGAGTTCTTGGGTGCTTTCCCAAACCCAAACTAGCCAGCTTTCTATCTTTAGCTATGGTTTACATAGCAGCACTGGTAGAGCGGAGAGGAGGCCAGAGGGATTTCAGATGCTGGCAGAGTGCTGCAGGCTGGGATAGTTCCACACTGGTATAGCAAGGACCTTCAGGCCTCCTCCTTGAATGGCCACAGGGGCTTGCTGAGAGGTGAAAGTTGTGATCAAAAGGGATTTGAATGGACCCCAGAGGGTGCAGTCCTTCTTCCCTAAAGAGATGCAGCATACACTGAGGACACTGAGAGTTTTCCATGTCTTTTGTTTTTTAAGCTCCCAGTGAAAACTCCTGAAGCCTTTCTTCCTTGCTGTAAAGGAGGGCAATCTACCAGGGGTGACCTGGGCATGGCAGGAGAAGCTGCTTAAGTGCTGAGATATCCAGATGGGTGTATGGACACCAGAGAGAGGAGTCATGCAAATCTGGATCATGACGCAAAGGTGTTCCTTCGTTTGCTTGACCTGCCCACACAAACAGCGGTGGAGAGGGTCTGTAACACGGGGGTGTCCAGAGCAAAGTGCAGACCAGGGCAGGTGTGAATGGCTGCAGCATCCACTCTCTGGAAAGCAAAGTCTCCCAGTGGGAGTTGTCTGCAGCAACTGCCCGATTGTGCCTTAGCACAGACCCATGCCAAAAGGCAAAACGTGGATCTAAGGTCAGCTTCCTCCCAGCCACTGAGATTTGGGGATCTTGGGCTAATAACTGCTCCTGCCCCAGCTAGGACTAGAGCAGTACTGAGGCTGCCAGAGAGGGTGATCTTCCCAGCTTCTCAGGCAAGCTGTGTATGTGGCTTCCATCTCAACTCCTCTTGTCTCCTTACAGAAGCACACAATCAGTTCATGAATGTTTTGCCAGCCAGATGGGCTAGCTTGGCACCACAGTTGTTCTTCTGACATTCTCCCTGTGTCCACCAAGATGTCCATGTGCATTGTGGATGCTGTCCCTCTCAGCAGCAGTCTGGGTGTTAACAAGATTTAGAGGCAAGAGCTTATTTGTTTGTTCATTTGGGTGGTGTAGAAGGGTTTTTTTTGGGGGGGTGTTGTTGGTTGGTTGGGGGTTTTGTGGGTTTGGTGCTTTGTTTTGTTTTTTGGAGGGTTTGAGTGTGGGGGTTTTTTTGGTTGGTTGGTTGGTTGGTTTTGAAGGACTTTCATCTTCACACTATTAGCTTTCCCAGAGCTTTCAGGGGGTGCTGTGAGCAATGCTTTCCCTAATCTAACTGCAGAAGGGAGAGAAATTCTCATCCAAGTAAGAAGAGGCTGCCCGTGCCTTCATGCCCAAGTGTCCTGAGTTAACATACCTCACTCTCACAAGTCCCTCTTCCCTTACACAGGCAAGAGAGAAAGTAACACAAAAAAACACCTCTGGGTTGAGATAAAGACCTTTCTGAGATCATGCACTCTACAGTTACCTTAGCAAAACCAAATGCAGCAGCAAAAGCCAGTGACAGAATGGTTCCCCCTACTCCAAGCATGCAGCCGCCCCCAAGCACGCAGCTGTAGAAAAGACCAACACCCCAAACATGGAAACCAGAAGCAGCAGCCAGAATATGAAGCCTCTCATGTCACAATCTGAATTTCAAGCCCATGGTGCATTGCTCCAGCCAGCTCTCTCATTTTGAAGCTGACATGATGGCAGCATGGTATTGAGTATATTCAGCAGGAGGTTCAACTCAACCCACGGCACTGTGGCAGGGGATCACACCACTTGCCACTGGCACTGCTTATCTGTAAGGAAGGTTTCATCTCTCTATGGATCAACCACCAAATGTGCTTTGAAGCAAGGGTGGTCCCAGGACCTCGTGCTCCATTGTGCTGGTTTGAGCTTTAACTGGAGTTTAAAAGCTCAAATTATAACAGATTGAGATTCCTTTCCCCTCCTTTTCCATATAAATGAAAGGGGGAAAAGGGAAGGGAAGGGAAGGGAAGGGAAGGGAAGGGAAGGGAAGGGAAGGGAAGGGAAGGGAAGGGAAGGGAAGGGAAGGGAAGGGAAGGGAAGGGAAGGGAAGGGAAGGGAAGGGAAGGGAAGGGAAGGGAAGGGAAGGGAAGGGAAGGGAAGGGAAGGGAAGGGAAGGGAAGGGAAGGGAAGGGAAGGGAAGGGAAGGGAAGGGAAGGGAAGGGAAGGGAAGGGAAGGGAAGAGAAGAGAAGAGAAGAGAAGAGAAGAGAAAGAGAAGAGAAGAGAAGAGAAGAGAAGAGAAGAGAAGAGAAGAGAAGAGAAGAGAAGAGAAGAGAAGAGAAGAGAAGAGAAGAGAAGAGAAGAGAAGAGAAGAGAAGAGAAGAGAAGAGAAGAGAAGAGAAGAGAAGAAGAGAAGAGAAGAGAAGAGAAGAGAAGAGAAGAGAAGAGAAGAGAAGAGAATTAACCAGGTTGGAAAAGACCTTTGAGATCATCAAGTCCAACCTATCACCCAACACCATCTAATCAACTAAACCATGGCACCAAGCACCCCATCCAGTCTCTTCCTAAACACCTCCAGTGATGGTGACTCCACCACCTCCCTGGGCAGCACATTCCAATGGCCAATCTCTCTTGCTGGGAAGAACTTCTTCCTAATATCCAGACTGAACTTCCCCTGGCACATCTTGAGACTGTGCCCTCTTGTTCTGCTGCTGGTTGCCTTGGACAAGAGACCAACCCCCATCTGGCTGCAACCTCCCTTCAGGGAGTTGTAGAGAGCAATGAGGTCAACCCTGAGCCTCCTCTTCTCCAGGCTAAGCAACCCCAGCTCCCTCAGCCTCTCCTCACAGGGCTGCGCTCCAAACCCCTCCCCAGCTTTGTTGCCCTTGTCTCAATATCCTTCTTAAATTGAGGGGCCCAGAACTGGACACAGGACTCAAGGTGTGGCCTAACCAGTTGCAGAATGATTTCCCTGCTCCTGCTGGCCACACTATTTCTGATGCAGGCCAGGATGCCATCAGCCTTCCTGGCCACCTGGGCACACTGCTGGCTCTTTTTCAGCCAACTCTCAACCAGTACCCCCAGGTCCCTCTCTGCCTGGCCGCTCTCCAGCCACTCTGACCCCAGCCTGTAGCACTGCCTGGGGTTGTTGTGGCCAATGTGTAGAACCTGGCACTTAGATGTGTTCAGTCTCACGCCCGTGGATTCTGCCCATCTGTCCAGCCTGTCGAGGTCCCTCTGCAGAGCCCTTCTACCCTCTAACAGATCAACTCCTGCCCCCAGCTTGGTGTCATCTGCAAATATTCTGATGATGGACTCAATGCCCTCATCCAGATCATCAATAAAGATACTGAACAGGATGTAAATTTACACAAGAAATAGTCTGGAATCAGTTTGGAAGTAGGAGAGGTAAAATTTTATCAAAATACATGTATAGCAATAACAGGTAGGGTTCACAAAGGTAGGGGATGAGGATAAATAGGAAATTACACAAAACCCAGCCTGGATGGCCTGGTGTTTCCCTGGATGTAAGTGGATTCAGTCCTTCAGAGAGTGCAGATGCAGCTTGCAAAATAGGCCCCAACCGCGTGGTCAGTGCAGGGAGCGGCAGCAGCAGATGACCTCACTCGGAGAGGCCAGAAAGCATGAGGCAGCAGTAGATGTTCCCCTTTTATAGGCTTGCTGGACAGGAAGGGGGAGTGGAATAGACCACCTTTGACCCAGGGGACCCCTTCTTCTGGGAGGGCAAAGCCCAAGTCTCTCTCTGCCCACCTGGCTCAAGTTTCTTTTGTCCACCTGGGGGCTGGGTTCTTTCAATCACCCCACCCAGGAAGGGTGGAACCCAGCAAATCCATGAAGAAGCCAGGCTGGCCCTGAAACTGAGTATATTGCTTGTCTTTGGTCTTTGGCCCATAGTGTTCCCTTTCTGTGGTGGGTTGACGTTTCCCATTCACATTAACTGAGCATGACTAACTCAGCTGGAAGCAAATGGAGCTGTATTTACAAGCAAAGACTACACTCTACAATGGAATGCAATGAATAGGTACAAAATATACAGCATCTACAATATTATATGTGGAATGTAGTCTACCTGGATCTCAGCAAGGCCTTTGACACTGCCCCCACAGCAAACTCCTGGCCAAGCTGGCAGCCCATGGCTTGGACAGGAGCACACTGCATTGGGTTAGGAACTGGCTGGAGGGCTGAGCCCAGAGAGTGGTGGTGAATGGTGCCACATCCAACTGGCAGCCAGGCACCAGTGGTGTGCCCCAAGGATCAGTGCTGGGCCCCATGCTCTTCAACATCTTCACTGATGATCTGGATGAGGGCATTGAGTCCATCATCAATAAATTTGTGGACGACACCAAGCTGGGGGCAGGAGTTCATCTGTTAGAGGGTGGAAGAGCTCTGCAGAGGGACCTCGACAGGCTGGACAGATGGGCAGAGTCCAAGGGCAGGAGATTGAACACATCCAAGTGCCGGGTTCTGCACATTGGCCACAGCAACCCCATGCAGTGCTACAGGCTGGGGTCAGAGTGGCTGGAGAGCAGCCAGGCAGAGAGGGTCCTGGGGGTGCTGGTTGACAAGAGGCTGAACATGAGCCAGCAGTGTGCCCAGGCAGCCAAGAAGGCCAATGGCATCCTGGCCTGCATCAGAAATAGTGTGGCCAGCAGGAGCAGGGAGGTCATTCTGCCCCTGTACACTGCACTGGTTAGGCTACACCTTGAGTCCTGTGTCCAGTTCTGGGCCCCTCAGTTTAGGAAGGATGTTGACTTGGTGGAACATGTCCAGAGAAGGGCAATGAAGTTGGTGAGGGGTTTGGAACACAAGCCCTATGAGGAGAGGCTGAGGGAGCTGGGGTTGCTTAGCCTGGAGAAGAGGAGGCTCAGGGGAGACCTTCTTGCTCTCTACAACTCCCTGAAGGGAGGCTGTAGACAGGCAGAGGTTGGTCTCTTCTCCCAGGCAGCCAGCACCAGAACAAGAGGACACAGTCTCAGGCTGCGCCAGGGCAGGTTTAGGCTGGATGTTAGGAAGAAGTTCTACACAGAGAGAGTGATTGCCCATTGGAATGGGCTGCCTGGGGAGGTGGTGGAGTCACCATCATTGGAGGTGTTCAGGAGGAGACTTGATGGGGTGCTTGGTGCCATGATCTAGCTGTTTGGGTGGTTTGGATTGGTTGATGGGTTGGACGCGATGATCTTGAAGGTCTCTTCCAACCTGGCTTACTGTATTGTATTGGATTATCCTGGTATTTACAACTAGAAAATATCTCAGAAACCCCCTATACCCCTGCAGGGAAGCTGCTCCACTTTCCCCCCAAAAAACCTCCTCCCCTCATAACAGAAGAAAAGAGGAGTTCAGAGGAAGGAATGTTAGTTTAAAGAAGTAGCATTAGTGCTCTTATCTTTCCTCAAGGTCAGCCAGAAGCAGTTATTGTCTCCCCAGCAGAACAGCCAGACCACAGGAGAAAAGGAAAGGAATGGGAATGGAAGTGAAATGTGAAAGGTTGTTAGGGTACATCTGCATCCATCCCACACAGTTTTGTTCAATGAATTTGTTTAGAATAATCTTTTGGTTTCCTTTCACGCCCAGTAGTGAATTATTTATATTTTTCTACTTTTCTGCTTGAAATTTGCAGCTAATTTTAAAGGCATAGCCTAAACCTGCCACACTTTCTCACACGCTTCTCCTTGGCATGGACCTGCCTGCAGCAGGACAAGGAGGTATGACAATGTCCCAGACAGCGAGCTGGTCCATGCAGCCATCTGCTGTCATCACTCAGTGTCATGGCTCAGGGCAGAAGGATGCACTCTCTGTTCTGGCACCAGAGCAGGCACTGGGGACCTTGAACTGACCACAAACATCTCCTGCATGCAAGCTGTCTGCTATGCTGGCTGCCCATGATAATTAGGGTAGAGCGCCTTCCCACCTTGGGCAAGAAAGCTCTCCTCCCTCAGACCCACCTCAGCCTGTGATATCCTTGCAGCTGAGCCAGGAAGCATAGCTGTCTCCACCTTTCAGGCCAGGATGAGAGAAGGCATGCTCGGGCTTCCCAGGGGATGGTGGTATCTCACCCCAGTTGAAATGTTTGCTTTAAATGAGCATGCTGCCCTGCCTGGAGGTTAATGCTTCTCGGGGAGCTCCATTGTACAGGCCCTGGCAAGTATTTATTTATGAGATTGCTACTTCTATGCATGCTCAAAAATGCCTGGCTGGAGAAGAGCCAAGAGCGGCCAAAGGACAGGTTTGTTTTGTTGGGTTGGGTTTTTTTGTTGGCTTGGTTTGGTTTGTGTGTTTGGGTTTTTGTTGGGGTGGTGTTGGTTCGTTTTTGCAGGCTGCCTTTCTAGGTTGCTCACTTCCAATTTAATTTCCTCTCTGGGTCAGTGTTAAAGGACACATTTTCCATCATGAATCTGCCCAGCCCCACCAGCAGCAGAACTCATAGGCTGGCAGTGGGCAGGCCAGCCTTACAGGGGCTGTGGTACAGCATCCCTACATGGTTTAGTTGATTAGATGGTGTTGGATGATGGGTTGGACACTATGATCTCAAAGGTCTCTTCCAACCTGGTCTATTCTATTCTATTCTGTTCTATTCTATTCTATTCTATTCTATTCTATTCTATTCTATTCTATTCTATTCTATTCTACTCTACTCTACTCCTATTCTATTCTATTCTATTCTATTCTATTCTATTCTATTCTATTCTATTCTATTTCTATTCTATTCTATTCTATTCTATTCTATTCTATTCTATTCTATTCTATTCTATTCTATTCTATTCTATTCTATTCTATTCTATTCTATTCTATTCTATTCTATTCTATTCTATTCTATTCACAACTGGATGGGGTGCTTGGTGCCGTGGTTTAGTTGATGAGATGGTGTTGGGTGATAAGTTGGACTTGATGATCTCAAAGGTCTTTTCCAACCTGGCTAATTCTGTATTCTGTATTATCCCTCATCCCATGTGCTGCCATACATGAGTGGAAACCCCTATTTTGTCATTACCTAGTGATTCTAACACAGAATTCCATCTACTCCATCCTTCATGGAGGATGCAGTACTGGGAGGACTAAGTAGTTTAATGTGGGAGTCTGGCCCCAGCAGCAGCTTCTTCTATGCTGAGAGAGTTATAAAGGGCACCACAAAGGCTCCAGAGAAATAGTCCTAAATGAAGAGATCATAAATAGCAGGACCACTGTGTACTCATTCTCTCTCCCTACAGTGGAGTGACTGAAGCAGAGGGCAATGCCAGGACAGACCTTCTCACCTTCCCCACACGATGACGACAGGACCAGAGCTCTGTCATCAGCAATCACACTGGTCCCTATTGATGCCAAGATTGATAGGTCCAAGGCTGGCACAGGAGTGGCTTTGTTCTCCTCTCTCCAGGTGTACCTCTCAGCTCTGTCACTGCTCAGCGCTGAGATGCCATTTGAGAATAAGAAATAACCAAACCGCTTTGTCAGCGTGGAAGCCCATCACGCCAGCAGAGCCTGCCTTTGAAATACAGAAGCAGCGCAGCTTTTGCTGGGGAACACCCCAGAGACAAGCTGCTCCTGCATTATTAACAATGGTGCTGATGAATCCCTGTTAATGAGACACGATCAGTCAGCCAGCCAACCAACAAAGTGGCTGTGGCCCTGCTGCT
Organism: Picus viridis; assembly: GCA_033816785.1. Classification (NCBI taxonomy): domain Eukaryota; kingdom Metazoa; phylum Chordata; class Aves; order Piciformes; family Picidae; genus Picus; species Picus viridis. Next base: position 32,960,504 of record CM066570.1, on the reverse strand, counting down.
CTGAGCCCTGCGCCGGAGTGTGTGCATCTGAGAGCAAGAGATGACTGCTCTGGGGAGAAACTGGCAATGCTGTGCTGTAAGATTTAGCTGCTTTCCCTAAAATTTGCTCACATTTTGCCAAGCTTGAGCTAAGTAGATATGGAAATCCAGCACTAGTTGTCTGGTGGCTGTGACAAGGCTGCCTTCCCAATGATACGGGCTTGTGACTAAGGATGATCTGGTCCTTGTGTGCACTCTCTGCTCTGCTCCAGAGAGCAAGGTGGGTGGTGTCTTCCAGTCTGCTCTGAATGGCTCAGGCAGGGGAGTTCCTTATGTTATGACTTCAGATTTTGCTGTTAGGGTTTGGGGTTTCTTTAAGTTCAGATTCATCTTGCTCCATTTACCAATTCTCCTTTTGATTTCTGGATGCAATTACTTTTCCCACTACGATCATGTTAGCTCCTGGGACGCTTGCAGAATAGGGTCCTATGCACCTTTATCTGATAGCTGGCCAGGAAAGATATCTTCAAACTCTTTCAGTTTTTGCTAAGTCAAACCTCCTCTGAGCTCTCTTAGCAATGTAATACTTTCCTGACTGGTCATCCTCCAGTGCATTACCTAATGCCTCCACAGTCCATCACACCCATTGTTCTAACACATTGCAAGGAGTGTAATTCCCTCAGCAGTGCTGCCAAGCTACTTTGCCCTACACTGTAGCCACTCTGATGTTTTCCAGATGTCCAGATGATTTCAAACTCCTGAAGTCATTGCCATATGCAGAATGAATCTGATAAGGTAATGTGTTCATGATACAACCTTCCATCTGTTGATGGTTTTCCCCAATATGGACAGCGTCAACCTCCAATGTTTGTGCAAGCAATCGCTGCAGGAGCTAAGAGGGATGGTAAAGGTTGTGTAGGATTAATTGGAGCAGCTCTTTTCCCATTTGATTTATAGCAGAACTTATGGCAAATCTTCTAAGCAGTCTGTGGAGTGAGAACAGTCAGAGCAACAAAACGAGAGGCAATGCTGTGAGGGCACAAAAGTTCCTGGTAAGGAATTTGCTTGCAAAAAAAATCTTACTGGCAAAATGAAGACCGAAGTTGCCTCTCCTATGCTTTTAGGGATGTCACAAGAAGGGTAGGCCCTGATTTGGGCAGAACAGTGTTGCAAACATCCCTCTGAGCTCACACAAAACACCAAGAAACCCTGGCAAGATGTTGGAGCAGATCTTGGAGGTCCCTGCAGCATCCAAAATCAAACCCAGAGGGGCTTAGGCTTGAAACAGTAGGAGGTCACTGTCTCGGTCCGGAGAGGGAAAGAGACTCAGTTCTTTTGAATATTCCCGTGTTGTTAAATGAGAGGCACAAACGAGGCCAAAATATCAGCAGCTGGACTATTTATTATGTAAATAAAGTGAATGGATCAGAAGGGGAGAGAGAGAAAATAGAGAGAGAGAGAGAAGAGAGGAAGAATTATATTACCACACCCCTCACCACCCCCAAGCCAGTTTGAGTCTGTGGAGGAAAGGTGCTGCAGGAGATGTTGGGTCTGTAGAGAAACAGTGCTGAGGCTTTGGCTGTAGAAGAGATGTGGTCCTCTGGGCAGCCTCTTCAGCTCCATGAGTTGCATCAGGTGAAACTTAGGACATGGAGAGAGGGTTCAGTCTGCTTCTTCCAGGCTTCATGGCCTCTTTTCTTCAGAGCAGCATTGTGCCAGGCTTTTCCTTCTCTCGTGCTTTCCTCCTCAGCGGCATTGTCCTTCTCCTGTGTTTTTGGTTCTCCGTTTTTCTTCTACCAAGCCAGTAGTTGCTCAAGTCTTTTATACAGTTTTTTAGTCCTTAGCTATGTGTCCAAGTATTGTCCCTCAGGATTTTGTTCCAGGAAACCATCCTTAGGTAAGTGTCCAGGTATCGTTCCCCAGGAAATCTTTCTGTGTATTCCTGTGAGTTTGGGCAGGGGTCTGGATGGGGGGGGGGAGGAGGGGGCCTTCACCTCCTCCTTCTCCATCTACCTACCCACACACTCATTGCACATCAGGAAACAGGTGGTGAATCCATTGTCTCATCATCCTCCCTCCCTGGGGTACCTGATGGCTGGAAATGATCTTGTCCTGAAGGCGTGCTGGCTGGGCCCTTGGGCCATTGCTGTAGGCCAGCTGCAGTCCCATGAGCAATGGTATCTTTCCACCTTCCAAGAGTCCTTCCAGTGGCTCTGCCCAACGCACATCAGCTATTGTCTGGGCAAGCAGCAAGTGATTTTATCTTTGTTGAGTCACACCAGGAGAGACAAGCTTTTAGTCTCTCACAGTCACCTTGACCTTGAGGAAGGCAGAGCTGAACTTTAGGAAGGGATCACACAAGAGATAATTTGGCACCTTAGAGGTAAAAGCTTATCTGTGTACAAAGTGGTGTAGCCTCAGATAAAATGTTCCTAGTGTAACTGGGAGTTGAACAGATCAGAGCTTAATGCAGAAGTGGCATTGCTAATGCTCAGAGTGCAAGAACAGCCCTGCACAGCCCCTCCTGCCCCTGCTGCATTGTGTGTCTCCCAAACAGTGGTGAGTGCATACTCAGAGCAGCCCTGGGCCAGGCAGAAACAGCATCCCTGCAGCAGGTGAGGAACAGGCCTGAAAAGGAGCTGCAAAGTCCCAGAGTGCAGGAAGCAGGGATGAGGGGAGGCAGTTGCCCCTGAACAGGAGAGCAGCTTTCCTCCTTGTTTGCAGACATTGTACCTGCACTGACAGTCCATGGCACAGGTTGAGAGTCCTCTGCAGAAAGGAAACATCCTGCCAATTGGTGGCAGCAGGTTACACTATCTACAATTTGCAAACCTGCTGATAGCAGCTACCAGCCTACAAAGGAATAGGTTAAAGTACCATGAAGCCTGTCAGTCATCCTTTTAGTGCCTCACCAGAAACCTTCCCCTGTACTCTGGCTCTCTAATCACCATAGCCCTTGTGCTGTGGTCATCCTGCCAGCTTTATGGCAGCGTGGCAAATCATCCTGTAAAGCCCCACTAAGTCCCTATTAAAATAACTGTTTCAACAGAGGCAGCATGAGCGTGTGGCCATGGTTAGGAGAGCTGGGAGCAGATCCTAGCTGCTGACCACCTGGGACACGGCCTTCACCTCTGGAATTTAGATCCTGCTACACACAGCCTTGTGCACCTCGTACAGAGGGGGCTGCCGCCTGTCAGGGGTCACTGTGCCTCCATTCTCCTCCTCTTCTCCTGGCCCTGTTCCTTAGGCTTTGCTCTATGATAATCCTTCATACTGGGCTGGGTCACGTTGTGGTCAAGCACTCTGGGTCCCCAGCACATCAGCCATAAGGAATAGGCTGCAAGAAAGTTTTGGGGGCCAGAAGCCTTACCGGTGCCATTGCAGCTCACTGGTGAGCGAGCTCCAGTTGCGTCTCGCTGGCGGGGACCGCGAGCCTGCCGAGGCAAACCTTGAAGTGAGAGCATGGAGCCCCTGTTTTCAATTAGCATTGCTATTTCAGAAGGGAATATCTGCGGTGCAGAGGTAACCCATGGCAACCATCTGCTGAACTGCCGTTCCGCTGCCAGTGCTGGATGGGGAGGGGGGATGCGGGTGAGTGGGGGCCAGGGGCAATGCAGGGGGTAAGCTCACAAGAATTGGAAAGGCAACATCTCCTTGCTCCAGGTCCCCCTCATGCCCTCACCAGCACAGGAGTGGCAGACAGTGCTGGTGAACCTCGTGCAGTTAGGCAATTCATGGGCACAGCAGCTCACCGTAGTCGCTTTGTTTGCAATTTGCCTCTAAATATAGCTCCACTTTAAAGCAGGAAGCAAGCTCCTGCCTGCCCATCTTCCTGCCTCTCCTGCTCACAAACGAGGGGGCTCTCCTTGCAGAAGACCGAAAGAGTTGTGCAGATTGTGGTGGTGCCCACGTGGCACCTTCGTTCTCCACATGCTGTGCCTTACTGGAGAAGGGCAGCAATAAGAGCCAAGCCTCTTCAACTGGTGGTTAAACCCCAACCGCAGCTCAGCCTGCTGACAGTGTCCTGCCTAGCTCAGGCTGGCAGATTTCCTGAGTTCTCTGAGCCCACCCCCTTCCCAGAGAAGCAGCTTGTGTGAGGGATTTGTCTTCTGCCTCTTTATCTTTTCAGCAAAAAAAGTGCACTAATTGCATTATCCCTGACAGAGGTTTAACACCGAGGCTGGTGCAAAAGATTACCTCTAGACATCACTTTAACACGGCGACAAACCCTGTATGCAGGGTTTCCTGTATCCCCTGCTGCAGATGCCAGCCTTGACAGGGAGCCCAGGTGGCCCAGGCCACCTGCTGTGGGCAGGTGTACAGGCTGCAGCATGCCGGAGGGGGATGACCGGGTGCGCACCTCCCAGCCCTGGGATGGAGCACCCTACAGCAGCCATGGGGCCAAGTAAGAAAGCCTGGGTGGCCATGCCTTATCTGCACTCGTGGAGATAAAGGCAAGGCTTGCTTTGCTGTATTATGAGTTACTGCAACTCTTGTGTCACAGGTATTGGTGTGACAAGCTGTGCCAGCGGAGGTTTAGGCTGGATGTTAGGAAGAAGTTCTTCACAGAAAGAGAGATTGGCCGCTGGGACGTGCTGCCCAGGGAGGTGGTGGAGTCACCATCACTGGAGGTGTTTAGGAAGAGCCCGGATGGTGCCATGGTTTAGTTGATCAGGTGGTGTTGGGTGATAGGTTGGACTTGACGATCTCAGAGGTCTTTTCCAACCTGGTTAATTCTGTATTCAGTAAAGGGATTGGACTTGGCACTTGAAGCCATGGTTTAGTTAGTCAGGAGGTGTTGGGTGATAGGTTGGACTTGGTGATCTCTGAGGTCTTTTCCAACCTTATTGTTTCTGTGATTCTAAGCCGCAGTTCTGACCAGGGCTAACACACCCGGAGCTGAACACCGCCCTGAGGCTGATGGGAAAGGAAGGACAGAGAAGTGCTGACAAGGCGGTATAATAAGTAGCAAGCAGAAATAAGAACCTACTTATGTTTTAAACACAGCATTAATTAATAAAGAAAAGGGTACATTGTAGATACTAAAAGCTCTCAGATCCTGAGGAGGAACATGCATTTTTCCTATACTTTAGAAACTGCCAGGACAGGGTTCCTAGATCTGGCCAACATCAGCTACATGTCACATCCAGGGAGAAGACCCCTCTGCAGTGGCAAGCAGATCATCTCTTGCCCCATGGAAGGAGAGCTTTCAGGAAATAGTGTGAGGATAAAAGGGAAGGGCAGTTTTCAGGCCACATCACTCCATCACATCAACATAAATTCCTCTTGGTCTTTTGCTTTGGATGTAACTGAATGCGGTGAAAAATGACTGTGGCCCAGTGTGGCAGTACACTCCAGCAAACCCATCTAATAGGTTTATTATAGTTTATTGAGCAAGTGTTAGCCCAGAGTGGATCGGAACAACTGCTGAAATGCTAAATGGCCTCAGGAATGATGGCATTTGGGGAAGAATTATTGTGACAGGATGGGTAACTCAGTGTCTGGGGCCCCGTGCTACCTCCATTCCTGTCAGAAGAAATAATGGCCAAATTTTCTTCTGAGCCTTATGGCCCATTGGATTAATCTATAGGGGCCAGCCTGTCCAGCACACACAGCACCTGCAGCTCCCCCAGCCTGGAGGATCCTTTGCAGTCACTTTTTATGGGCAGGTTATTCTCAGCATTGGCTCCTGCCTCTCTTGCAACGTGCTGAAGGAAACTCCCTTCTCCAGGTGTAGGAATAGATGTTACTGTCCCTATCCCCGGTGGCAACATCTAAAACTTGTGTCCCAGCTCTTGGAAATGCCACAATCAGCTCTGGCTTGGAAAACACTTCACTCTTCCTGAAAAAAAATATGTCTGTAAGCCCTGGGGAAAGAAAAAGAAGAAAGAAAAGGGGGGGGAGGGGAAGGGGGAAGGGGACTTGAAAATCTGCTTTATAGTGAGACCATATTTTATTAGCAGATAGAGATAATATCTAGTTAGATATTATAATAGAGTTACTATCTAGTTAGATATTATAATAGAGTTAATATCTAGTTAGATATTATAATAGAGCTAATTACTAGGTAGAGTTAACAAGGTTAGGGAGAGATAAAACAACAGAAGGCTCCAGCAACATCTGCTTGTGACCTGAACTCCATCCTGCCTGCCAGATCCAGGCTTCTTTCACTTAAAGCCCAATCTGAGAGCTTATTCCAGCAATGCTGCCTCTGGAAGAGAAAGTTTTCAAGAGGCCACCCCTCCTTTCCTCACAGTCCATTATTTATGTTCCTACCTTTCAGGAGAGTTGTAGAGTGAAAACAGAGCGCTGAAGAGTATCACTGGGGATTTTATCCAGACTCATGATGGAGGTCTCCAGAATCCCCTAATTTTATGTGAAGTTAGAGTCTCTCTTTACAGAGTGGCATTGCCTCAACCATCCAGCATTTGTGGGACTACTGATGGATTACTTGCAAGCTTATTATTAGGGAGTATTAGCAATCTAAATGTTAAGTTCTAAGGATCATTCATAGTCAAAATTATGAGTTATATGCACAGCCTTTGCTAGACACCAAACCCAAGTGTTTGGATCAAAATATTCTCTCATTTCTGTTCCAGTCATGATAAGCAGGGAAAAGCCTCCTGTCAATGATATTTCAAGTTGATGTTATTCTAACCTATTTATCTACCACAATTTTTAACATAAACAGTTTTTAGGATCAACTGCTCCTAGATGCTGCAGGAAGGTCTTGCTCAGATGGCTCAGTCCCTCAGAGGGTCTCTGTACTCCTGATTCTTCAGCCTCTGCTTCCATCTCTTCTCAAGCCAAGTCAGTCAGTGGAAGGCTACTCATAATCTATCATTGCACAATCCTCCACATTACTAAGTGTGCAAGATCTTTGGCATCCTACAGCAGCTTCTCTTTTGGATCCTCCATTTCTCAGCAGCTCTTTTAAGTATTAACTAACAATCTGCAGAAAAAGCCTTGGGTGTATTTTGTTCGTTTGTGTCTTGAGAGTAGTCTGGACTAGACTAGACTAGACTGGACTAGACTAGACTAGAATTAACCAGGTTGGAAAAGACCTTCGAGATTATTGAATCCAACCTATCACCCAATACCATCTAATCAACTAAACCATGGCACCAAGTGCCTCATCCAGGCTCCTCTTAAGCACCTACAGGGATAGTGACTCCACCACCTCCCTGGTCAGCAGCACATTCCAATGGCCAATCTCTCTTTCTGGCAAGAACTACTTCCTAACATCCAGCCTGAACCTTCCCTGGTGCGGCTTGAGACTGTGTCCCCTTGTTCTGGTGCTGGCTGCCTGGGAGAAGAGACCAACCCCCACCTGGCTACAACCTCCCTTTAGGCAGTTGTAGAGAGCAAGAAAGGTCTCCCCTCACCCTCCTCTTCTCCAGGCTAAGCAACCCCAGCTCCCTCAGCCTCTCCTCACAGGGCTGTGCTCCAAACTCCTCCCCAGCTTTCTTGCCTTTCTCTGGACACCTTCCAATAACTCAACATCTTTCCTAAACTGAGGAGCCCAGAACTGGACACAGGACTCAAGGTGTGGCCTAACCAGTGCTGAGTACAGCAGCACAATGACCTTCCTGCTCCTGCTGGCCACACTGTTCCTGATGCAGGCCAGGATGCCATTGGCCTTCTTGGGGTTTTTTGGTTTTCTTATTTGGTTTGATATTTTAGGTTTGTTTTTATGTTTGTTGGTTTGGGTTTGGTCTTTTGTTTTTGTTTATTTGGTTTCATAGGGGTTGGCTTTGTTGTTGTTGGCTTTTGTTGTTGTTGGCTTTGTTGATTGTTTTTTGTTGTTTTGGTTTGTTGGTGATTGGTGGGTTTTTTCTTCTGAGTATTCTCCCTTCTCTCCTATAAACTAATGCAACATTTCTGGCATCCACATCTAAGTACCACTTCCACAGAAACCACAACAGACTTATGAAGAATGCTTCAGCCCCTGGCACAGAACCATCTCCCCCTCTTACAGACTAGACTAGACTAGACTAGACTAGACTAGACTAGACTAGAATAGAATAGAACAGAACAGAACAGAACAGAACAGAACAGAACAGAACAGAACAGGTTGGAAGAGACCTTCAAGATCATCGTGTCCAACCTATCATCCAACACCACCTAATCAACTAAACCATGGCACCAAGCACCCCACCAAGTCTCCTCCTGAACACCTCCAATGAAGGTGACTCCACCACCTCCCTGGGCAGCCCATTCCAACGGGCAATCACTCTCTCTGTGTAGAATTTCTTCCTAACCTCCAGCCTAATAGCCTTGTGGGGTTATAAGGAAGAGAGGTTTTTCCCCCGTAGTGCTGATGGTCCAGCTGTCAGCATCAGCTTGGAGTAAGCTTGAAACTCAGTCTCCTTTGGTGGCTTCCTCCCTTTCAGTCTGTCTAGCACTATCCCACCTTCCCCTGTTGCCCCCAGTGCCTTCTTTCTCCCAGCCATTTACAGATCACAGACTGTGCTCCAAGTCCTCTCTGTCAGAGCAGCCTGGCATTCAGTTTTCTGAAACCTAGCTGTCTTACCCTTCTTCATGTCCCCCTCCCCAGCAGGAACACATAGCCCCTTTCAACAGTGCACGTTATAAACACCTCTGTTCTGCATAATGGCTCCCACAGCCCCTGTGTTTCACCCTAGGGGCAGTCACATACAAGGTGAGCACTAACAATGTGTCAAATAGGACCACGTAATGCAACCTATGTGCTGGTCCAGGGCACAGAGACAATGTTGGCACACTACCAGTCTGGATCTTTCACCATCTGAATACCTGTGCATTTGGGATATGCCTCCCTAATTGTCCCAGCAGCAGGGACACAGAGTGCGTGTGCTACCCACAAGGATATCTCTCTGTTTTGAGGAGTTTCCACTTGAAATACACTAAGAGCAGCCACACATGTACCACAAAACAAATGCAGAAGATGGTAGCAGAGTATATGCAGCCCTATAAAAACCCCCATGTAGTGAACTGGTAGGGCAAACCAGAGTAGGATTTGTGCTCAGTGTCTCTAAGGAGTGCTGCTTCTGCTGTTTGCAGAACTGATGGTGCCAACGAGGGGTGCAACTTGAGCACAGCCCAGTGAGCAGAGGCTGAGGGAGCTGGGGTTGCTTAGCCTGGAGAAGAGGAGGCTCAGGGGAGACCTTCTCGTGGTCTACAACTCCCTGAAAGGAGGTTGCAGCCAGGTGGGGGTTGGTCTCTTTTCCCAGGCAACCAGCACCAGAACAAGAGTACACAGTCTCAAGCTGTGCCAGGGGAAGTTTAGGCTGGAGGTGAGGAGAAAGTTCTTCACAAAAAGAACTTTCTGTGGTGGAGTCCCCATCCCTGGAGGTGTTCAAAATAGGATTGGACGTGGCACTTGAAGCTATGGTTTAGTTGTCATGAGATGTTGGGTGACAGGTTGGACTTGAGGATTTCTGAGGCCTTTTCCAGCCTTGTTGATTCTATGAATCTATGATTCTGTGAAGTAGAAGCCTCTGCTTGCTATGCCACACCTTGCTGAGCTATTCCAGGGAAGTGAGAGAGAGGGAAGAAGGCCAGAAAAAAATTCAATGTGACCATAATTATTCTCTGTATGAACATAATGGTTAATGCTACTTGAGTGATCTGTGGGTAGAACAGGCTCTGATGACTTCTGGGGCAACTCTGTGCTGACAATTAACTTAAAGACCTTACAGCCTTCTGTCATTATCCCACATGTCAGCAGCTAAGGGTCTCCTTCCACTCATCTCCTTTTTTTCCCCTCCAGGTGAGCAGAAGAATTGCCTTTTCACCCTGTTTTAATTACAGGAACCACCTCATGCTTTCTGAAGCCGCCATCAGTGACCATACAACTGGAATATCACTTGGCCAGCAGGCTCACAGGAAATACCTAAGTAAGTTACATGGGGGCAAGGGTGACCATTAAGCACAGCAGGACCCACTCAACAGGCTGGGTTAGAGGAATAGGAAGTGGTAAGAGGATAAATTGAGGACAGAGCAATTACTGTGTGGGTTTACTCCTTCCAACAACCCCCGAGGAGTACACAAAGCTGGGCAGTGAGGAAGGCTGACAGAGAAAGAGCCAAGGGCATTGTGATGCTAACTGAAGCTAGTCCTGCTCACAACTGCTGCCCAAATAAATCAGAGAGCTCAAATATGCTCCTCTGTTATTGCTCTGGGCTGGCTGGCTGGCTTCAGGGCTCACACAGCAAGGACCTTTTTTGCTGTTGGTGAAAAGCCTTTGTTCTGCTGCAGGAGAGCATGGAGCAGCTTGTCCTTGACCTCCATCCCTTCTGTGTACATAGGAGTATTTTGCCTAGCCAGCTCCCACAACCCCCAAAATGTTGGGGTGGAGGAATCTTGCCTGTACATCCTGCTTCTGCAGATCTAGGGTGACAGTGGGCAGTGGTCTCTTCCAATGGGGTCTATTCTATTCTATTCTATTCTATTCTATTCTATTCTATTCTATTCTATTCTATTCTATTCTATTCTATTCTATTCTGCCACATGGCATACCCATCCCTCCTCTCCTGGCTGGACCTGGTCCTTGCAGCCCTGCCCAAGCTCTGGACTCTGCAGTCTCTCAGTGTCTCTGCTGCTGTGGCCAAGCCAACCCACTTCTCAGGACCACCACCTGCACTGTCTCTCACCACAGCCACAGCAGGGGTCAGGGCTCTGTACCCCCAGCCCTCCTTCCCCGAAGCTCACTAAGAGCACCCCTCCAGGCAGAGACTTGCCTGGTGGCTAAATCAGCCTAATACTGCAGCTGAAACCCACAGCTTTGCTTCTGACCTGCTCGAGGCTTTCGTTTCTCAGAGAAAGACCCCTCAGAAAGCAAGGGGATGTTTTTCCTGGAGATTTCTCATAGTGAAACAGGTCAAGGAAGGAACCAAAGAGGTGTCTCTGCCCGGCAGGCCGGAGGGACCCGGACAGGCAGCATGCAGGGGGACTTGAGCTGCTGCATGTGATTATGCCAGAAAGGGCAGCTGCTGCTGGTGGCAAGTGGGTGAGCAAACCTTTGGGTTTTATCCATGTCATTGTGCCCATTTGGATGAGAGTCCCCACAGGGCAGGGGGACGGTGGCAGCAAGGGAGGGAAAAAACATTGGGTTTAGATCTAGTCTCCTTTGAGGGAGTTCAGGCAGATTTTCTCTTTCCTCACAAAGTAAGGCATTGCCCTAAGTAGGTTAAGGGCCGCTTTGTCTTTTAGAGAGAGGTCCCTCTGGCCACCTGGGGAACATCTCCAGCACTTGACTAGCTGGGTAATACTTTCCTTTCCTTGATGAGGGATAAAACTGCACTGGGTTATATTTCAGTGTGAGGATTTTTTTCATCAAACCTTGTATTTATATAATCTCTCTGCTGACAGGTACATCCAAATCAAACATCTAAATAGGATTAATGCAGGCAGCTTATTACTGGCCCTTGAGGAGGACCAGGAATTATGGCTATCGACCATAACAGAGAAGTCAGGGTGTCTGACCCCTACAACTTATCCTTGAAAAACACTACACAGCTTCTGAACCAGTGAAAAGTAATTTCATATTCACTGAATAATAGAGAAAAGCACAACTGAAAGAGCCAGATCCGAATATCAGAATGTATTTTGGGCTCTTTCTTGGTGATGGGAAGACAAACGTAGTCATAAGCAAAATGAGTGCCAAGCCATAATTTAACCCTTTTGGCACTCCAGCAAGATCAAACATAACTGTTACAAGCTTTCCAAACATAAAAACTAGCCTTGCCACAGAAAACAAAGCACTCTGCTCAATTTTGGGTCCACCTCTCCTATTGCAAGAGAAATATTCAGTGATGTTACCTACCCTTAGATGGGATTTAGCTGCAAAGCCTGGGGAAACCTGTGCAGAAGCTGGCTAGATGACGCCTGGTTTCCAAGGAAGCAGGTGAGGTGTCATGCATCACAGTATCACAGTATCAGAGTATTACTAAGGTTGGAAGAGACCTCGAAGATCATCGAGTCCAACCTGTAACCACAGACCCCATGACTAGACCATGGCACCAAGTGCCACATCCAATCCCCTCTTGAACGCCTCCAGGGACGGTGACTCCACCACCTCCCCGGGCAGCACATTCCAAAGGCGAATGACTCTCTCGGTGAAGAACTTTCTCCTCACCTCCAGCCTAAACTTCCCCTGGTGCAGCTTGAGACTGTGTCCCCTTGTTCTGGTGCTGGTTGCCTGGGAGAAGAGGCCAACCCCTTCCTGGCTACAACCTCCTTTCAGGTAGTTGTAGAGAGCAATGAGGTCTTCCCTGAGCCTCCTCTTCTCCAGGCTAAACAACCCCAGCTCCCTCAGCCTCTCCTCACAGGGCTGTGCTCAAGGCCTCTCCCCAGCCTTGTTTCCCTTCTCTGGACACATTCAAGTGTCTCAGGTTACTCCAGATCAGGGTTATGGCTGGATGTGATAGTCCTGTGTAGTTTTGTTGCAGGGGATGTCTGTGCATAAGGGTGTGGTACCAGACAGACATTTTTCCGCTCCACATGGCTAATTCAAATTAAACCTACGGAGACAGTGACCGAAAGCACAGTTCTTACTTCCTGGTGGTTACCAGCAGCCTATGTGGAGCTCCTGATGGGCACTGCCTCCATCTTTTAAAATCATCCTTACAGACAGGTGATTAGTTCCCTTATTGGCACTTTCACCTACGGGAATGAGAACTGAAAGGGCTGGATGGTCGCTCTGCACAGTAATTGATGCCTGTGGTCCAATGTAGCTCACATTGAGGATCTCCTTCCCTCTTAAAATTGGAGCAAATTCCATCTCTAGAAGCTCTTCAGGAGAGGATTATTTATCTAAGCCATCACCTGTCTAACACCATTCAGCTGCTATTTATTTCTGGCATTTTCATGTCAGTAGAAGGCTTTCCAGCCTTGCACAGAGAGATTGGGAGATTGCATTTATACAATGCTGCGAGATTGTCTGATCAAAGGCATGCAAGTGGAAATCATTACTGTTATTTTCAGACAGGTCTTTAGTCATAAACTCTTCCTATTCATCCCAATCATTGCAATTGTAAATCAGAAGTGGGTTCCTTCACCACCTGGGCACTTGGTGCTCTCCTAATCTCTGCCTGTCCCCTGCACAGTGAAGTTTCTCCTGCATCCCTCCTCCACCTCTCCGTGATAAAAACACGTTCACTAAATTTTTCTATGATAACTTCAGTTTCTGTGGATCAGAGAGGCTTCAGTTTCTGCCAGCAGAGAGGATATTGAACTTTCTGAATCTCTCCGCGAGGAAATGAGGATAATACTGGGAGCTTTCAATACAAGGACCATTCATGGTGCCTGACAACCTTGTTGAAATGATTGAATTATGCTCCTGAAAGTAGAAAGTGTGAAATTAGTTACAGTTATTCAAACATGGGAATAGAGGAATCTGCACTTATAGCTACAGAAAGGAAAAAGCTTGTTAATGTGCTGTCTTCTTGACAATGTACATCTCTTTTTTGTCTGAGGAAGCACTGGTTCCCAGTGCTGTAGTAGGTTCAGGCCAGAAGAACAGAGGTGTCTGCTTTCTGTCATTTCTAGGGGATTTTGGCACCCCATACCGTGATAGAGCTGGTTTCTAGTCTCCCCTCGAACCAAAACACATGGTGTCCCCCAGGGATCGGTGTTGGGCCCCATCCTGTTCAATATCTTTATTGATGATCTGGGTGAGGGCATTGAGTCCATCACCAGTAAATTTGCAGATGACACCAAGTTGGGGGCAGGAGTTGATCTGTCAGAGGGTAGGAGAGCTCTGCAGAGGGACCTTGCCAGGCTGGACAGAGTCCAACAGGATGGCATTCAGCAAGTCCAAGTGCCAGGTGCTGCACAACAACCCCATGCAGTGCTACAGGCTGGGGTCAGAGTGGCTGGAGAGCAGCCAGGCAGAAAGGGACCTGGGGTTGACAAGGGAAAGGGACCTACTGGTTGACAAGAGGCTGAACATGAGCCAGCAGGGTGCCCAGGTGGCCAAGAAGGCCAATGGCATCCTGGTCTGCATCAGGAACAGTGTGGCCAGCAGGAGAGGGAAGTCATTCTGCCCTGTGCTCAGTACTGGTTAGGCCACACCTTGAGTCCTGTGTCCAGTTTGGGTCCCTCAGAAAGATATTGAGTTGCTGGAAGGTGTCCAGAGAAGGGCAACAAAGCTGGGGAGGGGTCTGGAGCACAGCCCTGTGAGGAGAGGCTGAGGGAGCTGGGGTTGCTTAGCCTGGAGAAGAGGCTCAGAGTGAGACCTTATGGCTGTCTACAACTCCCTGCAGGGAGATTGTATCCAGGTGGGGGTTGGTCTCTTCTCCCAGACAACCACCAAAAGAACAAGAGGACACAGTCTCAAACTGTGCCAGGGGAAGTTTAGGCTTGAGGTGAGGAGAAAGTTCTTCACAGAGAGAGTTGTTAGCCATTGGAATGTGCTGCCCAGGGAGGTGGTGGAGTCACCATCCCTGGAGGTGTTCAAGAGGGGATTGGACATAGCACCTGAAGCCATGGTTGAGTTAGTCATGAGGTGTAGGGTGACAGGGTGGACTTGATGATCTCTGAGGTCTTTTCCAACCTTATTGATTCTATGATTCTATGATTTCTCTTTTTTTCCCTCACATCTCTTTCATCTGTAAAGACTTTGTGAAGTGTTATGGGTGAAGGTGAAACACCAGCAGAAAGGACAGTGTGAAGGAGGCCCACTGGACTGAGCTGAGATGTCTGCTGGAGATCCTAGATACATGAGGGCCAGGAAAGCCCATCTATTGCACTCCTGGGTGTGGTGATTTGAGCCTTAACTGGGATTTAAGAGCTCAGATGGGGGGCAAGGCTGAGAAGCCCTCCCCTGCTCCCCTTTCTTCTTTCCTGATTGAAAGAAAAGAGAAGGGGGAAGAATAGGGAGAGATAAGGGAAGAAAGAAAAAGGAAAGAAAGGGGGTAAGGAAAAAAGGGGAGGAGGGAAATCTACCCAGAAATAATTTGGAGTTGGTTTGGAAGTAGAGAGGTAAAATTTTCTTTAAACAAAACAATAACAGGAAGGGTTCACGAGGATAAGGAACAAGGATGGATAGGGAGATACACAAAACCAACAGTCCTTTGGAAACATGTGGATGCGGCACGGAGAGAGGCCAGGCCTGACCACGTGGCAGAGAACCAGGAAGCCAGCAGTGACTCTCAGTCCTCTTGTCCCGGTGAGGCAGAAGCAAAAGAGAGCCAAATGCTTGCCATACTCTCCCCTTTATAGTTTGCTGGACAGGGAGGGAGAGTGGAACAGACTAACTCAGTTTCCAGAGGGAAAACCCCCTCCTGGGTGGGGAAGGGAGACATCAAGTCCACTTGGATCAGGTTTCCTTAATCCCCGGGGAGAGCAGGGCTCTCACAGCCCCTCCCCCCTGCCCCTTTCAGGATGGGCATAACCCATCGCACTGGGTTTTGTTTTGGAGGCTGGATCTTTCATTCCCAAAAGGTCACAAGCACACAGGATGGGGTGGCTTTGCTCAGTAGCTCAGGTTGAACCAGCTTGCAAATGGCAATGGCAGTCTGGTTTGGTTTTGACTGTAGTGATTTAGGTTGTTGGAAACCATGAGAGTGCCAAGCAAATCTTGATGTTGCCAACTGCTTCAAGTGACAGCAAATCACATACACTCCAACCAAAGTAGTACCTTTGCTCCAGCTGCTGCAGATACTCTGTTTCCTCATATTTGTCTCATTTGGCTTAAGTCTCCTGCATAATAGCTGCTGCTGTTTTTATAAAGGCTAAGGTGCTTCCTAATTCCCATGCCAGAGAATCAGCGCCTTGGGAGGACAGGAACAGGAGATGGAGCTTTCCCATCTGAAATCACAAATTCTAGTCTGGGCCCAGGTCATCTGAAAGTTGTTGTCACCTGGAATGTCAATCTACTTATATTTGCCCTGCATGATTGAATATTCATGGCAGAGTATTTATTCCATGCATGATGAGAATATGCAATGTAACTTCACTGCAAAGACTATGCCACAGATGTAGGCAATGTCCTGCTGCTTTCTGAAATGAATTCTGCATGTATCAGCTGTCCAGCTTCACTCTGATGGCCACCACACTAGTCCTAAATAGGGTAGGGTAGGGAGGGTAGGATAGGATAGGATAGGATAGGATAGGATAGGATAGGATAGGATAGGATAGGATAGGATAGGATAGGATAGGATAGGATAGGATAGGATAGGATAGGATAGGATAGGATAGGATAGGATAGAATAGAATAATAGGGAAGGAGGGAGAGGAGAGGAGAGGAGAGGAGAGGAGAGGAGAGGAGAGGAGAGGGAGAGGAGAGAGGAGAGGAGAGGAGAGGAGAGGAGAGGAGAGGAGAGGAGAGGAGAGGAGAGGAGAGGAGAGGAGAGGAGAGGAGAGGGAGAGGAGAGGAGAGGGAGAGGAGAGGAGAGGAGAGAGGAGAGGAGAGGAGAGGAGAGGAGAGGAGAGGAGAGGAGAGGAGAGGAGAGGAGAGGAGAGGAGAGGGAGAGGAGAGGGAGAGGAGAGGAGAGGAGAGGAGAGGAGAGGAGAGGAGAGGAGAGGAGAGGAGAGAGGAGAGGAGAGGAGAGGAGAGGAGAGGAGAGGAGAGGAGAGGAGAGGGAGAGGAGAGGAGAGGAGAGGAGAGGAGAGGAGAGGAGAGGGAGAGGAGAGGAGAGTCAATGAGGTTGGGAAAGACCTCAGAGATCATCAAGTCCAACCTGTCACCCAACACCTCATAACTAACTAAACCATGGCTCCAAGTGCCAAGTCCAATCCCCTCCTGATCACCTCCAGGGATGGGAGCTCCACCACCTCCCTGGGCAGCACATCCCAATGGCCAAATACTCTCTCTGTGAAGAACTTCCTTTTCTGGGAAGAACCTCCAGCCTAAACTTCCCCTGGCACAGCTTGAGACTGTGTCCTCTTGTTCTGGTGCCGGTTGCCTGGGAGAAGAGACCAACCCCCACCTGTCTACAACCTCTTTTCAGGTAGCTGTAGAGAGCAATATGGTCTCCCCTGAGCCTCCTCTTCTCCAGGCTTGATGGGGTGATCTTGTCCACCAGATCACCCCATTCCAAAGACTGTTTTCCCCCCACCAAGCTTAAAAAAGCTCTCCTTATCTTACCTGACAGGGCAAAGGGCTTAACATGTTCCCAGAGGTGGGTGATCCATCAGAGAACCAAGAGACTGCTGGGAAGCAAACGCTTTGCTAGGGATCACAGCAGAGCAGCTTCTAGTCCAACTAGCTGATGGCTAATTTTCTTGGGGGTAGCAGCTTGGTGTTTCCAACAGCCTGAACTTAGCTTTTGAAAAAAATTACAGTGATTAAGTAAACACAGCTATAATGGAAATCTTTACTCTGCATATTACAAACCAAAATGGCCATGAAGGGAGCAATTATGAAATCTCAGGACTGTGGCGAAGGGAGGAATCATATGAGCTGTGGTGCTGTTTGGTTTTGTTCATCATTTATTTCCCCTGGGAAGCTTGGCTCTGAAGCAGTCTCTGCTGCATTGACAGATTCTTTACATTTTTTGTTAACCCAGCTTTCCATTTAGTTTTCAGCAAGATGGGAGAAATACAAGGGATTTCCATAAGGTCACAAGACGTGACGGACTACCGTGGGGAAGGATTCCTACATCCTGTTTCTGATTCCCACTGTAAGCCCAGAACACAAGCTGGACATTGATTGCTCCCTCTTTCTCTCTTAGTCTTTAGTGGCATGACTGGTTATTGCAAAGACTTGAGAGAGTGATGAAGATAATGCAGGAGTGGCAATGTTAAAGCTGTACTAATGGGAACTGCCACGACAGTTCAGAGACTGGTGGTCTTTCCTTTCTGGAGACACATGATTGGTTCTAGTGAGTCTTTGGGACTTGCGTGATTGAGGAAAATTATAGTGTAAAAGAGCAGCAGGCTTTCAGCTTCAGCTGATTTTTGGTTCTGTTTGTTCAAGGCCAGGGGGAAATTAGTGGGTGGACTAGTCAGATGTTAGTAGAAAATTGACTGAGAAATGGAGAACACAGCAGAGAACAGTTGGTGACTGATTGGATGAGTGAATTACCATTCTGAGGTAGCAAGAAGATTTATGCTTTCCAAAAACCTAATAGACTCCCCAAATGCATATAATAATGCAAGCTGGGAGCTGTTTCAAGGCCAGAAACCAACTTGGAGATCTTTTCCTTGAGTGAACAGGCTTAATCAAAGACAGACAGTATAGCAGTTCCTTCTGAGACCTGCTAGAGATGCACAGGTGCTCAATGCTTGAGCCAAGAGACGGATAGACATGATAGATTAGCAAAGCAAGTGGCTACCAGATGATGATTGTTCAAGATCTTTATATTCACAGATCCACAGAGTGCATTGGCTTGAAAAGGACCCTCAAAGATCATCTTGTCCAACACATACACTCACCCTCCCCACCACAGCAAGCAGGGACACCTCCAACTAGATCAGACTGCCCAAGGCCACATCAAGTCTGATCTTGAATGCCTCCAGGATTGGGCCTCAACCACATCCCTGGGCAATCCATCCCAGTATTTCACCACTCTCAATGTAAAGAACTTCTTCCTCACATCCAGCCTAAATCTGCCCTGCTCCAGTTTAAAACCATTGCTCCTCTCCTTGTTGCTACAAGCCTTTCTAAACACTCCTTCCCCCAATATGAGGACAAACATG
Source organism: Picus viridis (assembly GCA_033816785.1). Taxonomy (NCBI): domain Eukaryota; kingdom Metazoa; phylum Chordata; class Aves; order Piciformes; family Picidae; genus Picus; species Picus viridis. The sequence goes on along the minus strand of CM066570.1, from coordinate 32,941,901 downwards.
TTTGTTAATGGCTTAGTGTGTTTCAGGAAGGGAGAGCAAACAGACATGTTTGTCATTTCCAATCACATGGCTATATATTAGCTAAGGTAAGGCCCTGGTAACCACCCTGGCACCATGGTGAGCATATCCCAGAAAGATTCTCTGAGAAGAATAGAATAGAATAGAATAGAATAGAATAGAATAGAATAGAATAGAATAGAATAGAATAGAATAGAATAGAATAGAATAGAATAGACCAGGTTGGAAGAGATCTTTGAGATCATCAAATCCAACCTATCACCCAACACCATCTAATCAACTAAACCATGGCACCAAGTGCCTCATCCAGTCTATTTTTAAACACCTCCAGTGATGGTGACTCCACCACCTCCCTGGGCAGCCCATTCCAATGGCCAATCTCTCTTTCTGGGAAGAACTTCTTCCTAGCATCTGGCCTATACCTTCTCCGAGGCAGCTTGAGACTCTGTCCTCTTGTTCTGCTGCTGGTTGCCTTGGACAAGAGACCAACCCCCACCTGGGTATAACCTCCTTTCAGGGAGTTGTAGACAGCCATAAGGTCTCCCCTGAGCCTCCTCTTCTGCAGGCTAAGCAACCCCAGCTCCCTCAGCCTCTCCTCACAGGGCTGCGCTCCAAACCCCTCCCCAGCTTTGAAGCCCTTCTCAATGTAAGGACCAACTTTCTTCTTCCCTGGAGGAACACATTCAATCCAGGTACAGGGCCTCAGAGCTGAGGGTGCTGGCTGCCAAGGCAGTCTGAAACAGCCACAAAGTGGGTGGTGTCTAGGGGAGGAGTAGAAATTAGAATGGCAGGGTTTTGACAGCAGGCTCCAGCTGTTACCTTGGCAAGCCAGCTATAGCAAGGGAACCTCAGCACACACACACACACACGGGAGAAGTGTTAGTATTACTCCTCTTGCAGGGTGATAATAAAACACACTCTTGCCAGTTGGTTTGACACCACCCACCCTGCCCATCCTCACTCCTTCCAGAAGCCAATTAAGTCTTTCCTGAAGAGATGCTGCATGAAACAGGCTTTTCTGAAACTGGTAATGGCTGTCACCCTGGCAATAATCATAATGAATCGCACTCAGGCTCCTGGTGAACTCAGATTTTCAAAGAGATGTTGGTTCCTGATCCATTCATTAATATTAATTAGCACGGAGCCACGTTTCATTTCCCATTGATGTGTCCAACCTGCAGTCTCCTTGTGTGTCCTGTGCTGACGAGCCAGATGCCATTTATGGCTGGCATAGAATAATTAGCTAATAGTTGAGGAATATGTATCTCAAGTTAGTTAAATATTGATGCCAGACTTTTTCCAATTTGGCTCCCAGTCCTCATCTGGGGGTTGCAGTGCAATTTAGGGAGGCTGGGAGAAAGTTTTCACGGCTGCATGCAGCAAGCTTTAATTATACATTCTCCATATGGATGCAAATGCTTGATGGTGCACAGATGTTGGCAAGGAGCTGACCACCAGGTACCACAGTGGAAACATCAGCAAGCAGCTAAAGGTCTAATTCCCTTGTGACTGGATCTTGCGTAATGCAAGTGTCGCTCTTTCTGCTTCTGATCCAGCCTCTTTTGCTCTGTCAGAGGCCCCTGCTGCAAAACACTTCCATGCAGATTAATGAAAATCTGGCCAGGGATGGATGGATGGAGGCACATGTCATAGGATCAGAGAATTGTCAGGCTTGGAAGGCACCTCAAGGAGCATCTAGCTCCACTCCCCCTGCCATGGCCAGGGACACCTCACATTAGATCAGGTTGCTCGGAGCTATGTCCAGCCTGGCTGCAAACACCTCCAGGCAGGAGGCTTCCACCACCTCCCTGGGCAACCTGTGCCAGGCTCTCACCACCCTCATGGGGAACAACTTCTTCCTCACATCCAATCTCAATCTACCCATTTCTAGTTTTGTTCCATTCCCCCAGTCCTTTCACTACCTGACACCCTCAAAAGTCCCTCCCCAGCTTTCATGTAGCCCCCTGCAGATCCTGGAAGGCCACAATTAGGTCTCCTCAGAGCCTTCTCTTCTCCACACTGAATAGCCCCAATTTCCCAGTCTGTCCTCGTAGCAGAGCAGCTCCAGCCCTCTGCTCATCCTCGTGGCCCTTCTCTGGACACCTTCTAGCACCTCCAGATCCTTCCTGTAATAGAGGCTCCAGAACTGGACACAGTGCTCCAGCTGTGGTCTCACCAGAGTGGAGTAGAGGGGGAGAATCACCTCCCTGGCCCTGCTGGCTATGCTTCTCTTGATGCAGCCCAGGATCTGATTGGCTTTCTGTGCTCACTGCTGGCTCCTGTTGAGCTTCTCCTCCACCAGCATCCCCAAGTCTTTTCTTCAGGGCTGCTCTCAAGCCAGTCTCTGCCCAGCCTATATCAGTGCTTGGGATTGCCCTGACCCAGATGCAGAACCTTGTACTTGGTCTTGTTGAACCTCATGAGGTTGCCATGGGCTCACCTCTCCAGCCTGTCCAGGTCCCTTTGGATGGATCCCTTCCCCTCCAGCGTGTCTGCTGCATCACACAGGTTGGTGTTGTCAGAAAACCTGCTGAGGGTGCACTCAATGCCACTGCCCATGGCACGCACAAAGATGTTAAACAAGCCTGGTGCCAGTGCTGATCCCTGAGGGACTCCTCTTGTCACTGGCCTCCACTGGGACATGCACCCATTGACAGCCACTCTTTGCGTGTGGCCATCAAGCCAGTTCTGAATGCTCCATCCATGGAACCCATCCTGCACCAGCCTGGAGACCAGGATGTGGTGCGGGACAGTGTCGAAGGCTTTGCTCGGGTCCAGGTAAATTATATCAGTTGCTCAGCCTTCATCTACTAATGTTGTGACCTTGTCACAGAAAGCCACCAGGCTTGTCAGGCAGGATTTGCCCTTGGTGAAGGGCAGATCACCTCTTTGTTATTCTTCTGCCTCAGCAGTGCCTCCAGGAGGATCTGCTCCATGATCTTAGCAGGCACAGAGGTGAGACTGCCTGGCCTATAGTTCCCTGGGTCATCCCTCTTTCCCTTCTTGAAAATGGGAGTAATGTTTCCCCTTTTCCAGTCCAGACTTCCCCAGACTGCCAGGACTTTTGGAATATAATAGAGAGCAGTTTAGCAACCTCATCTGCCAGTTCCCTCAGCACCATGGGTGTATCCCGTCACGTCCCATGGACTTGAATACTTTCAGCTTTTTCAGATGGTCATGAATCTGATCTTCACTCACCGTGGGCAGTTCCTTCTCCCTATGAGGAGAGGCTAAGGGAGCTGGGGTTGCTTAGCCTGGAGAAGAGGAGGCTCAGGGGGAGACCTTATTGCTCTCTACAACTACCTGAAGGGAGGTTGTAGCCAGGTGGGAGTTGGTCTCTTCTCCCAGGCAACCAGCACCAGAACAAGAGGACACAGTCTCAAGCTGTGCCAGGGGAGGTTTAGGCTGGAGATGAGGAAAAAATTCTTCATGGAAAGAGAGATTGGCCATTGGAATGTGCTGCCCAGGGAGGTGGTGGAGTCCTGGAGGTGTTCAAAAAAGGACTGGATGTGGCACTTGGTGCCATGGTTTAGTTAGTCATGAGGTGTTGGGTGACAGGTTGGACTTGATGATCTCTGAGGTCTTTTCCAACCTTATCGATTCTATGATTCTATGAAACCACATCCTGCATCCTCCCTAAAGCTGATATGTGTCAGTGGGAGAGGTGTTTGTCTTTCTTAGTCTTCAGATTTTGTTTATAACATCCTCAGATCACACAGCAATCCCGAGATCTTTTGCTTCGTCTCCCAGGAGTCCTCTCACGCAGCCCTGTTCTGTAACGCAGAAGAGCCAGGACTATGAGCCATGACCATGCTATGAAAAGCAGGACAGCCATGCTCAGGGATGAGACAATAACTTGCAAGCTGTTGCATGGTGTGCTTCTGCCAAGCTGCTCCCATGTGCTCAATGTTTGGTACTGTGCTGCCTGAAGGTGCTGGGCAGTAAAGCATGCTGCACTGAAAATTAGCTCCAGCAGAGACATTCTCCACACAGCTCCTGCTGGGTGTGTAATTCCCAATGTGCCTTCCACCAGAGGAGCAGAGAATAAAGCCAGCAGTCAGAGATGGCTCAGTGTTGCTAGCTGGATATTTCCTTGAGGAAATTCACAGGACATTTACTCTATCTACTACTTTATACATGAATGACATTGATATATGAGGTCCCACCGAAGGCTGATTTTTGCTTAACTAACCTACCTCTCCTATGTCCTGACCTTCCACTTTTATCAGCATAGAGAGGGTTTGCTTTTGCCTGCTCAGGAGCTCAGGACCCTCAGATTATCTGCAATGTCTTGAGCACATAATTATATCAAGCTAATCACTGTGATATGTAGGCAGTTTTGCTTTAGCATGCTCTTGGCCAGGAACAGACCCTGAACCAGCTTCCGTGGGGATACAGTTATGCTGAAGCTTTCATTTCCTAGAGCAGGTTTGGGCAGGGAGCTGCTGGGGGGAAGGGGTGGTGCTGGCCAATGCCTATGTTAGAAATAATGCCAGGAGAAAAAGTGCTTGTGATCAATTCTGACACAAGCATCACACCCTGTAATCAGGTAAGGTGAGATGGCTTCCCTGGGAGCTGCATCTGGGCTCCTGCAGTGACCCACACCTTTTCTACTTCACGTGCCACCCTCCTGCTCCTGGTTTTGAGCTTGCCTGGTTTCCCTAGTAAGCAGAAATGGGCTTACTCACTAGGAAGATGAAAAGACATCTAAGCAACATGTGGGTGCTCTGGTAGATAGTATAATACTTCACTAAACAGAACCCTTCCCTTTGAGTCAGCCTTTACAGGCAGGTTGTTTTTTCTTTGGGCTAAATGATGAAAACCGTGAAGAATTTCTCAAGGTTCCAGTTAAATTGCAGTTTTTGCCATTCCAATCTGCTGTTCCATCTCTGCAGGCAAAACCAACTGCATTTTCCCTGCCACTCCTTCTGTGCTGTGAAATAGCTTTCATGCTCTACCCCAGAGTTAGCTGCATTGTTGCGGGGGAAGAAATGTTTTTTTCTGTCCATGCACGAAAGGGAACAGATAAATCTCCTGAGATGAAGAGGCAGTTATTTTGTCCTAAAGAGTGGGAAGTGGATGGAGGAAACAGAGAGGTGTCTACAGTGAGCTACAGCTTAAGAATCAGTGCAAGATATTTATTCCTTGCAGAGGCAAAATAGAGCAGTCCCATAGTTTTTCTTCGCCTAGGTCAGGAACACAGATGTGACAGCACAGTAACTCACTTCTTCCCTCTTGAGAGATGGCTGTAAAGGCAATGGTCTTAACTTATTGTGTTTAATAAGGAGGTGAGAGACAGTAAAGTAACAAAATTAAACTTCTGCCCACAACATAGCATGAAGGGGAAAGAGGTTAGACAAAAGTTCAAATGCCGAGTCTGAGAAGTGGAAAGCAGGAGTGTTCAGGTTACAGAGCACAGAGCTGGCCCTGAGCAGGATGCATACCCTCTTCCTTTGCTTACCCACAGCCAACAGCATTTCCATTGAAGTGTTCTGCCATGGCAGTGCAAGAGCTCTGCTCTTTGCATTGCAATGCAGAACTGCTGGCACTAGGAAGAAGGAAACCAAAGTAGTCTTGGCTCAGGGGTGAGATAGCCTTGCAAGGTTTAATTCCCTGGGAGCTGGTTTGTATACTTCAGTACGTCCAACTTGCAATGCCCTGCCCAAAAGGATGCCTTGTGCTGGAGCACTCACTGGGGCAGGGAAGTGATGCATGCAAAGGGCTTCTTAGGCTTCCAGAGCTGTTCTCCTTAGTTGTTGACTTAGATGTTGAGTTGCTGGAAGGTGTCCAGAGAAGGGCAAAAAAGCTGGGGAAGTGTTTGGAACACAAGCCCTGTGAGGAGAGGCTGAGGGAGCTGGGGTTGCTTAGCCTGGAGAAGAGGAGGCTCAGCGGAGACCTTCTTGCTCTCTACAACTACCTGAAGGGAGGTTGTAGCCAGGTGGAGGTTGGTCTCTTCTCCCAGGCACCCACCAAAGAACAAGAGGACACAGTCTCAAGTTGTGCCAGGGGAGGTGTAGGCTGGATGTTAGGAAGAAGTTCTTCATAGGAAGAGAGGTTGGCTATTGGAATGTGGTGGAGTCACCACCACTGGAGGCAATTAAGGGAGACCGGATGAGGCACTTGGTGCCATGGTTTAGTTGATTAGATGGTGTTGGGTGATAGGTTGGACTCAATGATCTCGAAGGTCTCTTCCAACATGTTAATTCTATTCTATTCTATTTATTCTATTCTATTCTATTCTATTCTATTCTATTCTATTCTATTCCATTCCATTCCATTCCATTCCATTCCATTCCATTCTATTAACAGTAGAGAGTGGGAAAACCTAGGGATGTTGACAAGGCAGCTACTTCCTTTTCCTTTGCTCTATAAACTTCTGTAAAAATGCAACACAGGTGTTAGCCACACTACCCACGGCATAAGGGGCCAGGTTCTCATTTGCACTGAGGTTGACTGGATGCCTACACACGTTTCTACTCTGCACTCTAGGGCAGAACAGCTTATCTGCAGCCCCAGGATGCTAAGGAATACAGAATACAGAATTAACCAAGCTGGAAAAGACCTTTGAGATCATCAAGTCCAACCTATCACCCAACACCGTCTAATCAACTAAACCATGGCACCAAGTGCCTCATCCAGGCTCTTCTTAAACACTTCCAGTGATGGTGAACGAAGAGGAGGGTTTCAGCGAGGTATGTGCCTTCCCTTCTCTTCTGAAGAGTGTTTCCTCTGGTTTGGTTTATTTTTTGCTAAGTTGGAAAGAAGAAAGCATGGAGGGCCAAAAAAAGGACCCTCAGTAGCAAAAGTTCCTAAGTAAAGGAAAAATCCTTCCTTGCAGTCTGGTGAGAATAACACACAGTGCTCTAGTTACTGAGGGCACGGGTGAAAGGAGCTAGTGAGGATGCCAGAAAAAGAGTGCAGCAGGCGTCATTGCATGCTGGTGATCTACTTTTAAGTGATACCAGAAAAACCTATTAAATATATAACCTCAGCGCCCAGAAAAAATGTGCTAAGAGGTTTATTCGTGTAGGAAAAGCTTCATCTTATAAATATAGATAAAGGGCTGCTTTTTCCCCTGCTTCTTCTTCTGGATTTCCTATAGAGAAAACATATTTGGACTGCAATTTCCCTTCTGGGAAGCTCTACCTAGTTATGCTGCTTTCTGTCTGGCGGCACCGTGAGGCCTGTGCTGCAAATGGGATAGCTCAGTGTGATGAGTCCTTCCCGACACGCATCCCACTACATTCTGTTCCAAGCTCCATCCTGCAAAACTTCATGAATGCCCTGCACTGCAAGAGGGCTGGTAGTTTCACTGAGATGTAGGATCACTATGTGTTGATAGTGAAGGGTGGCCAGCAGGTCAAGGGAGGTGATTCTCCCCCTCTACTCAGCCCTGGTGAAACCCCACCTGGAGTACTGCCTCCAGTTCTGGAGCCCCTATTACAGGAGGGATGTGGACGTGCTGGAGCGTGTCCAGAGAAGGGCCACGAGGATGAGCAGAGGGCTGGAGCACCTCTCCTATGAGGACAGACTGAAAGAGTTGGGGCTGTTCAGTCTGGAGAAGAGAAGGCTCTGAGGTGACCTCATTGTGGCCTTCCAGTATCTGACGGGGGCTACAAGAAGGCTGGGGAGGGACTTCTCAGGCTCTCAGGTAGTGATAGGACTAGGGGGAATGGAATGAAGCTGGAGGTGGGGAGATTCAAGCTGGACATGAGGAGGAAGTTCTTCCCCATGAGAGTGGTGAAGCCCTGGAATGGGTTGTCCAGGGAGGTGGTTGAGGCCCCGTCCCTGGAGGTGTTTAAGCCCAGGTTGGATGAGGCTCTGGCCAGCCTGATCTAGTGTGGGGTGTCCCTGCCCACGGCAGGGGGGTTGGAACTAGATGATCCTTGTGGTCCCTTCCAACCCTGACTGATTCTATGATTCTATGATTATAGCTGAGTGGTGCAAATGACCAGACCAGAGGCTGAGATGCCCTCTGCAACTGGACAAGCTTGAAAAGTGTGTCTGTGAACACCATGAGGTTCAAGAAGGCCAAGTGCACGGTCCTGCATCTGGGTCAGGACAATCAGTTTAGGCTGGATGTTAGGAAGAAGTTCTTCATAGAGAGAGAGATTTGCCATTGGAATGTGCTGCCCAGGGAGGTGGCGGATGCCCCATCCCTAGAAATATTCCAGGTCAGGTTGAATGGGGCTCTGAGCAGCATGAACTAGTTAAAGATGATCTTTACAGGTCCCTTCCAACCCAAAACTTTCTATGGTTCTTTCCCGGGTGTACCTGCTGCTGGGCTGCCGATGACTGCTCTGCAGGGGAGGGAAAGATACACAAAATGTGGAGCCATGGATCCCACTCTTTTTGCTGTTTCTTCTTTTCTCAACATAGGCACTTTCATTTCAGGCCATGCAGAGCACCTCAGGTGGAAATACTGTCATGGAAATTAAGAAAACCTGCTACCTTTCAGGTTGCCACCTTCCTTCCTCAATGCCTCTCTTGCCTGTTTGAGACCACAACCTGTCTCAGCTCTGTGGCCTCATCTGCCAATAAAAGTCCAACCACTACTTTTATGCCGAGCACAAGTCAGCCTGTGATCTCATCTTTACATCCATCTTCTTTAGTCCAAATTACAACTGAACTCTGTTTCTTTATGGATGCTTGTCAAAAGCTCAAACTTGCTTGTCAAGCTTAGTGATGATAACACCAGCTCATTCTTGCCCACAGTCCCCCCCACTGATGCCTTTCATGGTGTCCTCACACCAGACCACTTGGCTGGGACTCAGGGCTGCCATGCACCTGGTACTTCCACACTGGCTGTCCTGCTGTGTTCCCATCCACACAACCTTGTCTTGTATTATGCTGCTGATGTGCAACATTCTTCAGCTATCTGCACTCATCCAGACTCAATATCTCATAACAGCCAGTGCTCTTTCCTCCTTCCTCAACAGGGATATCAATAGATACCACTCAGAATGATGCTAGACTGGGTCATCCACCTTGTGCTTGCTTTTTGGCTTCCTCTCATTCCCCTTGGCTTCCCATGCCCTCACAGATTTTCAGCTGTTCCTGGGCCACAGCCTTTATCCAAATTAATTGGGAGTCATAGAGGCCTGTGTCAGCCTTTTGTTCACAGTTCTTCAGCCAAACATTGTTGGGTCGTACCTGTATGACCATTCCTGACAAGGAGGAGCCCACTGTGGGCATCCACAATACTCTGTCGTCATCCCTTTCCACATCTCCTCGAAGTTCCAGTTGCGTGTGTCTATAAACAAGCAAACTAAGTAACTGCAAACATAGGCACTCTTGTGGCTTCATCATGCTGACTAACATTGCCTCATGGCTTCTTTCTGCTCCTCTATCCATATCCATCTGCTGTTACTTTGCTTACTAATTGATAACTGTGAATCAGGGCATTTCCTCTACCCTTCTCTGCCCTGCTTGCACGGGGGCCACAGTCCACACCTGTTACCCCTAGGGACTATGACAGCTTCCAAAATCACCCCCTCCTCCAGAGACAGGGCAACTCATGTCATGCTGGTACAAGGAAGCTTCCTCTGATGAATGTTAAGGACCATCCCTTCCGTGCCAGTTGTGAAATAACGTGATGACACCACGCTTGCATTATAATGCCATTGTACTTGGCTGCTGAGGTGAAAGTGGAGCTAACTTACAACCAGGTTGCAAAACTCCTTCTTGCTCCTTCTCAGATGCTGTCACTGGCCTGTGACAAAGTTGAAAGAATTCCACTTTGCTGTATTGGTACCAGAGCACTTGGGGTATTCTTTCTGACTCTTTTTGTTTGCTTGTTTCAGGAGTACAACTATTACCAAATCTGGTCTTTCTTGGCTTTGTCAAGACCTCTGATGTGAGGTCTGTCTCTGAGTCCATGCAGCCCAGTCCAAGTGCTAGTGCAAGTACTGGCAGGTCTTTCCTTCTGGCAGGGGTGCTTGCCAGAAGACTCATGAAACACTGCAGAGAGCGTTACTTTTCCTGCGGGGGTGCAAACCAAGGCAAAGATGATTATGCTAACGTAAGCCAGAAGGAAAGCCAAGGTTAGAGCTCAGGGGTCAGGCTGACCTCTTCCCTTCTGCCACTCCTGGAGTGGGTGCTAGCACTGGCAGAGAGGCAGCAGACGACAGTCCTTCCTCAGCTGCTGCTGGCCGTTGCAGTGTTAGGTCCAGTGTGGTGGTTTCAGGCTATGCCTTTAAAATTCAGTTACAGATTTTGAGCAGAAAAGTAGGAGAATATAAATCAGTCACTAGGGGTGTGAAAAGGAGAACAAAAGATTATTCTAAACAATTTCATTGGGTAAATATCTGGAATAAGAGGAGCTGTGCCATAACAATTCTTCCTTTTTCTTTTCTCCTCTGATCTCAGCTGTTTTGCTTCGCTCAGGAGAGAGAATCTGGCTGTGCTTGGCTAAGTCTAACTCCTCTGCTCCTTTCTCTTGTGCCTTTTGTACAGGTGGGTAAGGGGAGAGGCAGGGAGGGAGAATCTGGTAGCTTCCCCTGGTCCTTGGCCAGAGGGGTCCTTGTGCTGTTTATCAATTGTACATATCTGTAAATATTGTAACTCCTGTCTATTTTGTACACATTCACTGCATTCCCTTGTAGAGTGCAGACTGTGCTTGTAAATACAGCTCCATTTGCTTCTAACTGAGTTGGTCTGGCAAAGTTAATGCTGGGGGGGGGGGGGGACTTCAACCCACCACAGTCCAGCTTGAAATGTGTGTCTACAGAGAAATTCAACAGTACTCGAAAGAAAACAAAGCAGAGCAAATGTCTCTTCTCGAAAAGCAGCTAGTGAACTCCACTGGCTGGAAACAGAAGCCTTTTTAGGGCAAGTGGAGGTTACCCTTCTCCCCTGGGAAAGAAAGGCTCTGTTGCAGCTTATCTGTCAAGGGAGAGCAGTAAGGGAATCTGGCATATGTTTTACCAGAGCAGTGCTGCAGATTTTCCATTTGCAGTCCTGCTCTAAATCACATTTCCATGTGGATGGGATGGTCTGGATGGCTCCAGTGCTGCAGACTAAAGCATGTCTGCACTGCCTAGCCAGGATGATTTGGCTGATAGCAAGTCAAAGCTGGCATCCCTTGGTTATTCATGAGGGGGGCATCACCAGGTCCTGCTTCTGGAGAACCCATGACCTCAGTTGCCTCCTGCTCTGTCCCTTGATCTGTCTTTTCCATTGGAGTAAAGTGGGAGCAAGATAATATCCCTAGAATTTGGTAACCATCTGTATCAGGGCCAGCTTTACTCACAGCAATTGCTTTCAGGCAGCAAATTGCTGAGGACAGCAAATCAGCCTGGCAATAAGCATCCAGCAAGCCTGTTGGCTCCTCTAGGTTTGCTCTGTGCCTGCCTTGTCGGCAGTGATGCAACCACTGCCGAGGAAGGAGGCAGAGCATGGTGAGGGCAGCAGCAGCAAGCTGCCAGGGCTCCTTTCTCCCCATGGTCAGGGCCTCTCTGAAAAAGTGATAAGGGGCAGCAGGGGATGACACCAAACAATCTTTCAGATAAGTTGTTTTCCCCTTATTCATGACCAGCAAATATCATGTGGCCCACTGACAGAAGATTTCTTCTCAGCATGCAAGTGAACAGCATTGGGAAGCAATGAATTGCTACAAAGCCATGCTGGCTGTGGACATTTTATGAGCACACTGCTGACCAGCTCAGCTGGGAGGGCTGATGAAGCCCTGGAGCAGGATGGCTCCTTCACATCCCTCAGGCACGATGCCTCTGAGGGGTACAAGCTGTAGCCAGGTGGGCAAGGTGGAAAGCAGTGGACTAAAGCTACTTCTGCTCCATACCGAACCTGGTGTATTTGTCCCCAGAATGATTTCTCATGTGCACAGAATTTAAGGGGGTGATGGTAAAGAGGAAATCAAGAGAGGTGTTCCTGGTTCTCTGTTCTGGGGGTGTAGGTTTGTTTTTCCATCTGCAGGCCTGCCTGCTCCATTGTTGTAAGGGTGGCACAAGGGATGCTTGGGCAAGCTCCTACCTACAGCTCGCTGTAAGGAGAAGGGACAGTGTTTGCTCTACCAGTGCACCAACTTAGACTACCAGTCTCCAGCACTAATGTACAAAACCTGTTGCCTCCCTCAGGAGACTCTGAGAGATGAAAAGTCAGAGGCGATGAATCATCTGCAGTGTAGTAGAGAAGCCATTCATTGCCTGCTTGTGTGGCGGGCAGGTATCTGGCTGCCTGTGCCGTGTGCTTTGAGCTCATGTTGGAAGTGAGATAGCAAAGCCTGCTGTGTTTAGGAACACTGACCCCATGGAGGTGTGCTCCTTGGAGTGGGAGATGAAACGCTGAGGGTGAAAGAGAACAAGCTGGTGGAGGGGATTAAGAGAGGAGGAGGAGGAAGCCTTGTAATTTAACATTCAGGAACCTCGGCAGAAGGTGAGACTCCTGGGCTTTCATCCCTGCTGTCATGAATATTTTAGGGTTTATATAATGACTCTTAAATGTAAAATGCAAAACAATCCATGAAGTAAGGGCATGTGCTCTGGACTTCTCCCTCCTAGATGGGTCCCAAATCATTTGGTTATTACATAAAGGTGACTAACGCCCACAGCAAAATGCAAGCAGCGTTGCTGTTATCTTCCAATAGCAGCTGCTATCTTGCTGTCAGGCCAGTACTGGGAGAGGTATGAATTGGCTTTTATCACAGAAATGAAGGTGTGGACTCTGAAACCTAATGATTACATATTTCTTCCTGACTTAACAATCAAAGTGCTTATCGTAGAGAACTGCATGAAAGAAGTGTTTTAAGACAAATGACAGCAGCTGAGAGAGTGATTTTTTTTTCTTTTTTTTTTTTTTTTTTTTGTACAGCTGCCCAGGACTCCTTAGGGAGAATTCAGACACACCCAGAGAGTCTCACATTGTTAGTTCAGGCCAGGAAATAGATATTTTTATATTATTTTTTTAAAACACAAAGTTATCCTGTGGAAAACGTGCACCCAAGAGCTGGCAGTCTTGTGGGACAAGAGGATAAAAGTGTATTGGGCAAAGGGAACAGGTCATCTCGAGTGCGATCACACAGCACTTCCAGGATGGCCAGGGGCTCAGGCCCAGCCAGCATGGATTTAGGAAGGGCAGATCCTGCCTCACCAACCTGATATCCTTCTATGATCAGGTGACCCAGCTGGTGGATGTGGGGAGGCCTGTGGATGTGGTCTACCTGGACCTCAGCAAGGCCTTTGACACTGTCCCCCACAGCAAACTCCTGGCCAAGCTGTCAGCCCATGGCTTGGACAGGATCACACTGTGTTGGGTTAGGAACTGGCTGGAGGGCTGAGCCCAGAGAGTGGTGGTGAATGGTGCCACATCCAGCTGGCAGCCAGGCACCAGTGGTGTGCCCCAAGGATCAGTGCTGGGCCCCATGCTCTTTAACATCTTTATTGATGATCTGGATGAGGGCATTGAGTCCATCATCAGTAAATTTGTGGACGACACCAAGCTGGGGGCAGGAGTTGATCTGCTGGAGGGCAGAGAGGCTTTGCAGAGGGACCTCGACAGGCTGGACAGAGTCCAAGGGCAGGAGATTGAACACATCCAAGTGCCAGGTTCTGCACATTGGCCACAACAACCCCATGCAGTGCTACAGGCTGGGGTCAGAGTGGCTGCAGAGCAGCCAGGCAGAGAGGGACCTGGGGGTGCTGGTTGATTGTAGGCTGAACATGAGCCTGCAGTGTGCCCAGGTGGCCAAGAGGGCCAATGGCCTCCTGGCCTGCATCAGGAACAGTGTGGCCAGCAGGAGCAGGGAGGTCATTCTGCCCCTGTACACTGCACTGGTTAGGCCACACCTTGAGTCCTGTGTCCAGTTCTGGGCCCCTCAGTTTAGGAAGGATGTTGACTTGGTGGAACATGTCCAGAGAAGGGCAACGAAGTTGGTGATGGTGATGGGTTTGGAACACAAGCCCTATGAGGAGAGGCTGAGGGAGCTGGGGTTGCTTAGCCTGGAGGAGAGGAGGCTCAGGGGCGACCTCATTGCTCTCTACAGCTACCTGAAGGGAGGTTGTAGCTGGTAAGGGGTTGGCCTCTTCTCTCTAGCAACCAGCACCAGAACAAGGGGACACATTCTCAAGCTGTGCCAGGGGAAGTTTAGGCTCGAGGTGAGGAGAAATTTCTTCACTGAGGGTCATTCGCCATTGGAATGTGCTGCCCTGGGGAGGTGGTGGAGTCACCATCCCTGGAGGTGTTCAAGAGGGGATTGGATGTGGCACTTGGTGCCATGGCCTAGTCATGGGGTCTGTGGTGACAGGTTGGACTCGATGATCTTTGAGGTCTCTTCCAACCTTATTGATACTGTGATACTGTGATACTGTAACTGCCTTGCCTATGGCCTCCTTCATCTTCAAGAAGCTTCTTTCGCTTTGCACACACTCTGAAGCTTAAAGCTGCTGCACGGTTCTCAAAGAGATGTTTCCTTAATGTCATTTCCCAAGCTGGTAGTGTAATGTTTTTCCTCACAGATGGATCATAACCTCAGGAGGAGTGCAATATCAGAGATGATGTTTATGAAAAAAATTGGCATACTCTTCTGTCAAGCAACAGTTAAAAGAAAATCTGCAAAGGGATTAGCTGCCATAGACTCTGGAGCTTGCTGACAGATGTCCTCAAAATCTGGAAATGTGTTGATCTATCTTTACACATGGAGGGGGTTTTTTTTCCTCTTCTCTCTTCTCATCCCTCTACCCAGGGCACAACAATGTGAATTCCTTCACATCCACGTGCCTGCCTTGGAACTATCTTGGTGCCATCCATGAACTGGCATACTGGTCCTGGGGGTGCAATCTAGGCTAACCTAGACCCAAACCCTCCGTCCAGTTACAGATGCCAACTTCCCTGCAATGGGTGCTCTGCTGCTTTGTGCTAGGGCAGTTAGGATTTTCTCTATGTTCCAAGTGCAACATCTCAGCTCATTTTAAAGGAGCTTAAATGATGGCCATTAAATATAAATATCTTCTTTTTCCTCTGGGTGAAACTGATGTTCAAAACTTTGCAGTGTAAATAGGCTCTGTTTTAGGCAATGTTTTAGTCAAGCTAAATGGATCTGGCCATTCCTCTCTGCTTTAGCCTGGAGCTCTAGGTGCCTTTCCTCTCCCTCTCACAATGTGGCAGAGGAGCATTGACCTGATTGTGACCTTTTCCCAAGCACATCTTCAAGCCTGCAGTAGCCAGAAGCCCCTGAGTTCTGTGGATGGCATTGTGTGACCCTGGGCAAACCACAGAGGTTAATTTATTTTTCTTGTTTTTCTTTTCCTTTTTAAAGTGCTTTCTGTTTCTGGGTGGTTTGATTCTGGATGCTCAGTATGAAACGTTCAGATGGCCTCTGAGAGTGGAGGGATGCAAATGTACTCTCTCCAATCAACACAGTCTTTTAAACTGTTCTCCAGCTCTGGCCAGAGTCACTGCCCTCAGGGAGGGAGTCACTCCTGCAACTGCAGTTAAATCTCTTTTCACCCTATCTCTTTTCCTCCCGTATAGGAAGGAAATCACTCCTCCTGGCTTGCAGAGGAGTTGGGAGTCTCCTGCCTTGCTTGGTTGAGCCCAGACCCCTTTTTGCTATGCTCTGTTGCCATTAGCCACTCAGGTTACTGCCTGCTCCAAAAGCTAAGGGTCGCAAATCTGTCTTGTGCCTTGTTCCCTCCCCTGCCTGATGATCAGAACATTAGGGTAAATATCCACTGGGCCAAACACTTGACAGTTGTGCAGTGTTTGGTTCTGAAGAACGACCCGCATTCTTATTTAATAGCATGCATATGTTGCAGTTCTGCCAAGCCTCTTTTCTCTGAGGGAGAGGTAATAGTCTGACTTCACTCTTCATCTGTGGGTCAGGGGAAGCTTGTACACATTAGCTGAGCAGTGTCTTCAGATGCTGGATGTTGACATTACTTTGCCTCCCTAGGGCAAAGGATGCAGCTTCTAGTCACAGCTGTTGTATTGTAGGAACCTCTGGCAGCCCAGAGGTTTGGGAGGCATCTACCCTGATGGCCCTTGATAACACAGCAGCTGCCTAGCCATGACTCTTGCAAGTACCTGTTGGTTATGCTAGAAGAGGCAGGGCTGACAGGAAGAGCCTGTGGCTTGGTATGAGCACAAAGCAGCTGACCAAGTGGCATCATGTGGGAACGTTTCCTCTTTCCCAAAGTGAGCTCTCACTCTCCAGCCTTTACCCTTGCCTGCTGAGGAGAGCATTGGGGAACCAAGCCTGAGCAAACTGCTGGCAGTGACCAAGCAAGAAGAAAGACGGCAGTGTGGGCTGTGGCCTGATGTGCATAGATCATCATCGCCTGAGTCACACCCGTCTGCCTCCAGCTATTACAGCAATCCCGCTGCAAAGGAGCAACCGCACGGCCCTACCAAAATGATCTGGCTCCTGCTGAGGATGGTGCTCCTGAATGACTCAGTTGTGGGGAGAGTACAAGGCAGCCCAGATCTGTCTTCCTGGAGAGCTGCTTCACGTTAACCTTGCGCTCAAAATGGTTTTGTCTTTGAGGCAATTGTGATGTTCATTCCCATTCAGCCGCGTGAATAAATCACGCGGATAGACAGACGTCCACAGGGAGTCAGAGCTCCACCATGGGAGCTCAACATGCTGCAGCCAAGCCTGAAGGGCTGGCTGCCTTCCTAGGTCTGAGAAAGCCACCGGGCCCAGGCCTCAGTTTCCCCACTAATGCAGGAGCGAGGCCCATGTTTTCCTCCAAAGAGCAGAGGGTGTTTTGTGCAGTCCTCTGCAGAAGGGCGCTTGCACCAGCACCAAGCTATTTTTGTTATTGGGGTCAGGGAGGAGAACACGTGCAAAGGTGACGAAGCT
Organism: Picus viridis; assembly: GCA_033816785.1. Taxonomy (NCBI): domain Eukaryota; kingdom Metazoa; phylum Chordata; class Aves; order Piciformes; family Picidae; genus Picus; species Picus viridis. Next base: position 32,925,067 of record CM066570.1, on the reverse strand, counting down.
TTGAAACACAGGTTCCCGTTAATAGCCTTTAGCACACGCAGTTCTTATTATAATCTAATTTGACTGGAATTGGATTAATCTTATAAGGCCATAATGTCATTTCCACGGTCTTTTTATATTTTTATTGTTACTGTGAATGAATGCAAGAGCTCCAAGAAGAGGCTGTGAATGTTTAGTGGATCTCCGATAGCATTTTTGTAGGGCATTTGTGTGCTTCTGTTAGACTCGCACACTGTGAAGCCACAGAGTGCCAGGAAACAGCACGAATGCAAGAACTAAAGATAATTCATCTTGAATTTTCTTGCAACAGGCACCACTGGTGAAGGCAATGCATTCAAGAGCCAAGAAACCAGGGGTCTGCTCACGGCTCATCCCTGACCTGTGCTGGGAGCTCAGCTGAATCATGACAGTGTTTTCCTCCTTGTCTCTTCATCTGGAGATGGAAATAACTTTTCCATACAGAATCACAGAATGGTTTGGGTTGGAAAGGACCTTGAAGATCATCTAGTTCCAACCTCCCCAGCCATGGGCAGGGACACCTTCCACTAGAACAGGTTGCTCGAGGCCCTGTCCAGCCTGGACTTGAACACTTCCAGGCAAGGGGCATCCACAACTTCTCTGCGCACCCTGTTTCAGTGTCTCACCACACAGAATCACAGAATCACCAAGGATGGAAGAGACCTCAAAGATCATCAAGTCCAACCTGTCACCACAGACCTCTTGACTAAACCATGGCACCAAGTGCCACATCCAATCCCCTCTTGAACACCTCCAGGGATGGCAACTCCACCACCTCCCTGGGCAGCACATTCCAATGGCGAATCACTCTCTCGGTGAAGAACTTTCTCCTCACCTCAACCACCCTCACTGTAAAGAATTTCTTCCTAATAGCTACTCTTAATCTACCATTTTCTACCTTAAAGGAATATAGTGGCTTGGTGGCCTATATCCCTTGCCATCTAGAAAAGCTTTCTTGTATCACCAGGCTTTAATGCTTCCTTTTATTGAGTTTATACTGACCCAAAAAAAGCTTTTTCCTGCCTTTTATTTCTTACTTTGCATTTTAAAAAAGGTTGCTATTATTTATTTCTCTAGTAGCATTAAACTAAATAATCTTTCTTCTGGATCCATTTAGACATGCTGGAAGCTGACTTCAATGAAGCCCCAACAGCACTTGCTCTAAATGCTCATGGGCTCGTCTGTGAGGACACAGCAGATCTGTATGCAAAAAACAGTTGATCATGTTGAGTGATAATACACTGGATGATGTTTCAGCTCTCAAATCACCTAAGAGAAAAAGCAAATAGACTGGTATTTTCTATCAACTCTTGTCATCACTTCTGTTCCAAGTCTCACTTGAAGGCAGTCTTGATGTAATTAAAGCTTAAGGACCAAAGCGTGAGTTTAATTTTCAATGCAAATACAGCGCTAACCCTTTCTCTCCCACACGTCTCTGGTTATTCTGTTCTGTGGCTCCTCCACTCAAAGAGCATGACAGAGACGCAGATTAAACCTCCCACTCTGAAAATGGCATGGTTTAATATTATTAGCCTGCAGAAACATAATTTGCTGGGTCACTGGGAGCTGGCTACCAATGCGTCTGCCACAACAGCCATGTTGGGAGGAGAGTCCATATGGTAATACAGACAGTTTCTGGCTTCTGCTGGGTGCAGCTTCTGAGAACTTGGCATCTTGTATGATGTCTTGGGATTCTGCTGGTTTCTGCTTTTCTGTAGCACAGAAGGACCGGATTCCTGCATGGGCACCACCAAGACCTCACTGGAGACTGTGTGTAGACAGAACGGTCTCCTGCAAATGGTCCTCGCAGAACTGGAGCGCTAGGAGGGTACCCCACTCTGCTATCGCTGCCTCACCTGACCTCTTGTATTTGTGAGCAAACAAGCAACTAGGGGTTTTGTTTGCAAGGAAAGTTGAACATCTGTGCCTTCGAAAAGTGCTTTCTCATTCATTTTTTACTTACAAGCAGCATAGCCTGGACCCTCGCCCCCACCCCGGGTTACCATATTTCTGCATTTCAGTGTTTCTTGGATGTCCTTTTGGTGTATTCCTGCCGTTGATACACGGTAGCGTTGACATTGTGGTGTTGATTGCTTGGGCAGCCTCTCAAGTGCAGCAGTCCCTGCACATGGGGAGGGCTCACATCTGGCAACCTGTCATTAATACCAGCCCCGGATTCAGCTCTGGGTAGCAGACATCACAGAGGGACGGTCACGAGTTGGTCGAAACTTGGGAGAGCCTGGCTGTTATTTTTGGTTTGCATGGGAACAAAGGGGAGCATTTATACAATTTCCCAAGAAGCCGGGTTTCCGAGGAGCGCCCGAGGACTCTTTTTCCCTTAAAACAAAGGAACTCAGTTTATCCCCGCTCTCTTTCACGACCCCGGCTTCTCCCGCGCCCTCGGAGCCCTATGCCTCAATCTCCGCGGTGCTCTCCTCGACCCTCGTCCGAGCAACGCCCACGCACCGCGGACACCCCCAGCCTCTGGCCGGCTCCGCAGGCCCGCAGCGCGCCCTGCCCGCCGGCCGGGGGCTGCCCACCTCCCTCGCCCGTCGCCGGGGGGAGCGGGCGGCGGTGGGGCGGGCCGGGGCGGGCCGGGGGAGGAGTTTGGTGGCGCGGAGGAAGCGCCGGGCACCCCGCGGCGGCGGCAGCGCCGAGCGGGCGGGCGGGCAGGTGAGGGCGGCAGGCCGGGGCAAGCTGGGGGCGCGGCGCCCAGCTTATTTTTATAACTTTTCGGGGTGGGGTCTTTTTGTTGTTGCTTTGCGCCCCCACCCCGCGCCCCGCTTTCCCCTTGTGGTTTTCTTTTTTCCCGTGCCTTGGACGAGACGGTTTCTGCCTTTCTTCCCGCCTCTCGCCCCGGAGCCGTCGGCGCGGAGCGCCGGGGAGGAGGCGCGGCGGCCGCCCCGCTGCGGGGGCGATGCCCCCGCCTGCCTTGGCGCCTCCCCGTGCCGGCCCCGCTGCTTTCCCTTTGTGCCGCCGGGCCCGGCGCGACGCCTGCCCCGGCAGCTGGCGCCCCGCGGCGCCCCGCGGCGGGAGGTAAGGGCGGCCGCCGCCCCGCGCCCCGGCAGCCATGCGGACCCTGCGGCCGCAGCTGGCCTCCCTGCTCCTCCTCGGTAAGTACCAGTTGCTGGCGGGGACGGGAGAGGGGTCCTCGGGGCGAGACAGGACGGGGCGGGACCCCCGGGGGGTGTCCTCCATCTCAGGGCTTCCGGGGGTATCACCCCTGACCGAAAGTACCCCGCGCCTTCCCTCAGGAGTTGTCACGGCTGGCCCTGTTCCCGTGGTCGGAGGGAGAATAAATGCATGTGTGTATATATATATACGTATACGGAAAAATAAACCAGGGGTTCGTCTCTGCTTGGAATAGCCCGATGCTCTCCCTGGTCGAGCCCCGGGGCACGGCGCGGGGTCTGCTCGGAGCGGGCTGCCGGGGCGTGGGAGCGGAGGGATCGGGCACCTCCTTCGCGCCGGCCTCTGGCATCAACTTGGGAAGGCGAGCGGCCGGTCAGGGGCTGCTCCGTACTGGGCTCAGGGGGCGTCTCGAAGGGGAGTCGTGAGAGTAAGGAGTTACGGGTCGATGTGGAGCTTGCACGATGAAGGCAGAGAAGGTGCCTGGGGTAAGGTAGGGCGGAGAAACGAAGTCCTCCGCTTGGCTCTCGAAGAATACGTGGGAATGTAGAGGGCAGGCAGTCCCTGCCGTTGTAAAATGCAGTTTGATTGCTTTGTGCTGTCTGTCTCAAACTCCTGTAGTCCCTTCTCTTCCTGCCTGCGTGTTGTAGCTTGTGAACCGTTAAACGTGTCGTGTTGTCCCATCCCGCAAGTGCCTGCCCAGGGGATTACTGTACGCGATTCTGTAAAGTCCTTTGGGATCCTACCGGTGGGTGAGAGATGCTGTGGCAATGCAAGCTCCATTCCTACAGATTTGGGAAAAGCACAATACGAGACAATGAAAATGCCTTTTAGGTTTTTTTGTGGCAGCCCATGTGCTTGGCTTAGTACTGATGAGTCGATAGGAACGTTTGTGGAAAATAACGTACGGCACCCTTGCGCTGCTTTTTGCCTGTGTCTGTACAGAGCAGCCCCGGAGTTGTTTTGATTTGCCTTTTCAGTGTTAAGAATTTCTGCTGGCATTAATGGCACTGAGGGAAGAAGCATCAAGGCTGGCAATTTTACTGTCTTGAGAATCGTCATCTTTGCCAATTTGGAAACAACATCTTTACTTGAAGCTGTGCTTCTATGCCTCTAATTTGTCGCTGTGTGTGTGGTTTTTCATGCTGTCTGTCTTTAGGAAAAGAGAAAAGAGTGATGACTCTTTGAAATGGTTTTGGAGGGCGTTCAAGCTTCCCTTAACCAGTAGGTTTCTTCCTTGGGTTCTCTGAATAAAGCCATCTTAGAGCTAAGTTTATCCAGGGTGACTTTGCTCCACCAGTACAGGCAGTTTGCTGTAGCCCACAAGATGAGTGTAGACGAACGGCAGTTGCTTGCTGATTTGGCTTCACACGCTCAATCTCTCCTCTTGAAGAACAATAACACCATTCTGGATTAAGTCTTCCTAATATGGAGGGAGCAAGCGGTCGGTTGCCTGCGTACTGCTCCAAAGCACGCCTGTCTGCTGCAGCGGCGTAGCAGTAGAGGGCATCGCCTTGCTGGAGGTTTCCCACGGCCGTGGAGAAGTGGGACCTGCCAGCCTGTGCTGAACACACCGTGTCGGAGCTCACCCTATGCCTGGCTGACTGCCAAGACTGCCCGGACGCTTTGCTGGCTTTTCCAGCTTGCCCTGAAATTAGCTGTAACGGGCTTTCAGTTTCCCCGGGGTGTAAGTTGCAAGGTGTCTTCTGGTACTTGGGGAATCAATGGCTTTTTAGTGGCCCCCAGTTCCCACGGACATACCTACTTTGTAAAAACGTTGTGCTGGCCTTCTTGCGTTAAACGTGGGACTGTTTGCAATGGTAGGATGCGTACCACGTTAATGCTTGGAGTTAGTTTTCGTTTGGTGTTTTCCCCCGGGGTTTCTTTCGAGAGTTGCTCTGCATTTGCCCAGGTGCTGGTTTTTAACAGAACCAGGGATGTGTGACCATTCATCGAAGCCCCGAGTTGCACAGCAATGCTTTAAGATGCTGTTTCTAAACCCGAGATGTTATTTGGCTCAATGAGGAAGAGAGAGGGCTAACACAAATCTCTGAGTGGCTAGAAAAAGGACCGTTGCTTTCCAAACAAGTAACACTACTGCTAAGATATATGGAAGAGGTACCATGGGCTGAGTATGCAGAGAAAATAAATACAACTCATTTTTTCCTTATCCCTTTTGCAAACTCACTAAAATCACTGAAGGAGAAATTGTGGTTATAGTATCATAGTATCAGTCAGGGTTGGAAGGGACCACAAGGATCATCTAGTTCCAAACCCCCTGCTGTGGGCAGGGGACACCCCACACTAGATCAGGCTGGCCAGAGCCAGCATGGAAGGAGCTGGTGGACAATTTGATGTATGAAGCATTAAGTAGCTACAGGAATCCAAGTAACTGAAAAACCAGGGTTTGAAAACCCACATCTGGGTGTAACGTCTGTAGATATTAGCTGGGTTATTTCCCCCCCCCCCCCCTTGCTGCAGTGTTTGTTACAGGGTTCTTTAAACAAGTGGCACTTCATCACAGCAAGTACAAAATAGGAAAATAGAGCAACTGCTGTAAATAATCCTCATGCAGCGATGAGACCATTAATACTTTTGCCAGCCAGTATTAATCCAGTGTGTAGTTGCAAGATTTACCTCCCTTTTTTTTTTTTTTCCTTTTGCAGGGATGCAAAGTCTGATACTCCTCATATTTATAGTGTAATATATAGGAAACACAATAGACTTCTGGGGAATGCTGAATTCATTCATGTCAGTGACTGGTTTATGAATAGTTCTGCTTTTGAGTCTCCTGCAGTCTCCAGAATACCACCTGTGAATGCAATTTACAGCTCTTTGTGTTCAAACATTGCATATGTATATATGTACATAGACTCATTACCCTCTTCCTCTCTCTATTCATGCATAGTAATTGGTGAATTATTTGTGATTCCTAGAGGGGAGCAGAGCCTGCTTAAGGTCTTGAAACTGCATCTTACTTGTAAATGGCATGTTGGAGTGAAATTATGATGCAGAGGTGACTCTTGGAGATCCAAGAAGGGATGATCTTAAAGGGCTGTCTCCTGGAGGAGAAGGGGTGCTGGCTGAGAAGCAGTAGTGTGCAGTTGATTGCTGCTCAAGTGTTCTGCTATCGCACCCTCCTGCTCTTCTGCTGCCTGCTCAGGTGCAGGGGCTGAGGGGGCAGTGGCTGACCACACAAGCCTGGATGCAATAAAGCTGAAGGCTCCTTGGCTGGAGGGGAGCAGACTGGCAAAACAGCAGAGTGGGTGTTTGCACACATGGGGTTTGGGGTTGTTTGTGTTTACCAAAGCTAGCAGCCCAGGAATGTTGCTGGCGCCTCATCTGCTCCTCAGTGCATTGTTAGCAGCAGTGGCCAAGATCGTGCTTTCTCCATCTGCGTCTGCCCAGAATCCTCTGCTGTGAGCTTCCCTTTGCAAGGGGGTGCTGCTTCCTTCACCCTTGTGTTTTCTGACTCTAGATCACCGTGGTGGGCAGTGCTGGACCTGGACTAATCCCAGGTGTGTCAGGGTGGGCTGTGGCACTGCTGCTTTTGGGGAATGTGTTGGTGAGGGCTGTGCAGATGCCCCTGGCAGTTGCCTTGTTTCTGCGTGGGGTTCAGCTGGCTGTCTGGGTTTCCTAGGTGTGGCAGGAGGCTGCCACAGCCCTTGGTGCCAGGCTGGCAGGCTCTGCTCCCAAATATAATCCTTCATGGAGAGTCTCCCTCCCTTGCAGTCTTGGCCAGACTGCCTGACATCCTGAGGCTCCTGCAAATCCTGTTTATTTACGCAGGAGGTTTTGGTTTCTGCGAACTGTCATCTTTTAGTTGACCTTCCATCAAGTTAGATGTCTTTATTAAAGCAGTTTTTATTGTAAATCGAATATGTACTTGGAACACTTTTACCAGACCCATTATATAAAGTGAAAGGCAGAATAAACAGCACTGCAGACCACAGGGCGAGGGGCGAGACAGAGAGGGTCAAAGGGAGGGCATTGCTTTTGCATTGGGAAGCTTATTGGATTTTCTTCCTTTTTTTTTTTTTCCACACCAGGAAACTGCATTAAAAAAATATATCTTTTAAAGTTCTGCCTTTTGGTATCTCTTGTCTGTCTCACCCCTGAAAAATCAGTTACCGATTCAGCCACTGACCTGAAGGTTGTAGAGTTTAGTACGAAGCCAAAGGTGTTCTAGCTGGTTTAATCCAGACAAATCAAGAGTGCTGTATAACCTGAATAGTAGCTAGTAATCTATAGATTGTTTGCTAGTACTAGCTAGTAATATATAGATTAGTAATCTATAGACACCTCTCAGAAAGCTATAACAAGGAGACAGTTGCTTGAAAGGAAGGGGGAAGCACAGTTAGGTTTTCTTCTTGTTGCCTGTGTTCCTGTCCTTGTGATTTAATTTGTCTACTGATACCAAGGATGTTTAGGTCCTTCAGCCAGTGTCTGGAAAGCTGCAGAATTGTGAGTTGCCTCTGGCTTTTAAGTTGCTAAATACTTTGTAATGATAACTCACTAAATTGGTTTTGACTCCCTTTTTATATTGGCAACTCTTTCATAGTCATATAAAATCTTCTTAAGGAATAGTTCTCTGCTTAAATGTTAGAAGACATTCAGCATCTGTTTCTTATCAGCGAGGGAGAGGCTAAAATGGAGTCTTTCTTGGCAAAGTGGGGTTTAATTGAATTGCAAGGCAAAGAAAAGAGGTGTGCAGCTGCCTTCAGTGGGTCTAGGATGTCTGCATGTGTATATGTCATTTCCAGCTCTAACCTGTTGCTCACCCTCTCTCTGTCAGCGTACCAGGAATGTGTGCCCAGGTGGTCAGGAAGGCCATTGGCATCCTGGCCTGCATCAGGAAGAGTGTGGCCAGCAGGAGCAGGGAAGTCATTCTGCCCATGGACTCAGCACTGGTTAGGCCACACCTTGAGTCCTGTGTCCAGTTCTGGGTCCCTCAGTTTGGGAAAGATGTTGAGCTGCTGGAAGGTGTCCAGAGAAGGGCAACAAAGCTGGGGAGGGGTCTGGAGCACAGCCCTGTGAGGAGAGGCTGTGGGAACTGGGGTTGCTTAGCCTGCAGAAGAGGAGGCTCAGGAGAACCTCTACAACTACCTGAAGGGAGGTTGTAGCCAGGTGGGGGCTGGTCTCTTCTCCTAGGCAGCCAGCACCAGAACAAGAGGACACAGTCTCAAGCTGCACCAGGGGAAGTTTAGGCTGGATGTCAGGAAGAAGTTCTTCCCAGCAAGAGAGATTGGCCCTTGGAATGTGCAGCCCAGGGAGGTGGTGGAGTCACCATCCCTGGAGGTGTTTAGGAAGAACCTGGATGAGGCACTTGGTGCCATGGTTGAGTTGATTAGATGGTGTTGGGTGATAGGTTGGACTGGATGATCTTGAAGGTCTTTTCCAAACTGGTTAATTCTGTATTCTGTGTTTCCAGTGATGTACATTAGTTAAGGGTTTTGTCATTAGGAGGTTACCGAGTGGCCGTGAGACAGGAGGAGATCTCGCCTGTCTGGCTTGTGCCAGAGTCACATTTCAGTAAGTAATTGAACATAAGCACAAAAGTAGAGCATCTCAGCTAAGTGATGGGGAAGCTTTTCTCAGAAAGGGAGAGGCTTTGGCAGTCAGGGCTTGTACTGTTGCTGCACAGTGCTTGCATAAATATTAAAAAGCAGGGCTGCTTGCAAAAGGAGTTGTTCCAGGCTAGTTCCTGCCTGGCACGGGGTGCTCACATGAGGAATTGGTTGGAGGCACTTGCTTGATCTGAAAACTAGCTTGACAAACCCAGTAAATACGTAGAAGGATTTGGGGGCTTGTCTGACTTGAAAGTAGTCCATTTTTTCACATGGTCCTGCAGTCATTTATGGGGGATCAAGGGGTGGGAAGGTGTTTGGGAGGCTGGAAGACACCATAAATTGATTTGGATGGGTTACCTTGGTTTGCTGTTCATGCACCAGGGCCTCAGTACCATAGGTCTGAGGTATGTGTCCAGCTGCCCAGCCCTGACAAATAGATGAGGTGAATCCAGTGTTTGACTGCAGTCAGTTTCTTAGTTGTTACTGGCCTCTGACAAAGGCTGCCTGCCCTAGCCTTCATAGTCCTTAGTCTTCAGTCTCTTGCTGAAGCCACTGCCTGTGCTGTCCTGTGGCTCTTTCTATTTTACTCTGCAGCTGGTGGTTCTTTGGTGTTTCCAGTTCCCACTCTCCTAGGGTGATGGTCCCCAGAAAAGGAAGACATGGCCCACTGTGGAGTGGGGAAGAACTGAGCTAAGGGAGAACAGTGGCAGGAGAAGGAAGGTGAAAAATCTAGCTGTTAAGAAAAATAGGTGAGAACAGGTTCTGGAGGATGGATCTTACCAAGAGCTGAGCCTTGCACCACACCCATATCTTTCAAAATTCCAGAGTATAGAAGTGGAGACAGTGAGGATCCATCCTTACTTGTTCTCTTGTTCCTGAGCTGTGCACTTACCACCCCTCTTGGCTGACTTCTTTCCCATCAAACTATTGATTCCATTTGGGACTCAAAAAATCATCTAGCACTTCTCCTGTCTCTTCTGATCTTGGCAGCTGTAATACTTGTCCGTCAGGAAGGGCTAAGAGGTGGCTACTCCTGTAGTGAAGGAATGGGGAGATTCCTGTGCAGTTTCTGGCAACAAAATTGACCTCTCTGGGATAGCAGAAACCATCAGGATCCAGAGCATATGCTGCAGAGCAACATGTGTGGCAGCTATGCAGCCGTTAGGATTGTCAAGCATTACACTAACGCAGATTTTGCTTTTCTGGCCCTTGCAAAGGAGCTCATCAGGGTCTGACACGTTTGGAGGTGACTTTGATGTACAATTGTTGTGTCACTGCTAAGGTTTGTTTTAATTAGCGGAGTCTGGAGTAGGTGCAGTGAGCCTGGTGTTCCACGTTGCACACACAGAAGTGGATTGTTTCACTTCCCAGCAAACGCCTTCTCCTCTGGAGCTGTGATTACAGGGGAACAGCAGGGAATGGGCTGGGCTTTGGGGGTATGTGTTAGTTTCCTTTCTTTGTGGTTGTTTTCCCCCCACCAGTGCATTTGTGATGTCTGCCTGAGGCGTGCTGTCACTTTCATGGCTTTTGGGCTTTGTGTGGAAGTTAATAAGCCTTTTGAAGGGAGCTGGGAACACGGGATGAGCTAGATGCATTTTTCTGTGGACCCTGTAATGCTAAATGTTTGTTCTGTGTTTGAAAGGATCGTGGAGCTGACCCAGGCTACTGTGTGAAATGGATGGTTTCTGTAGCCTTCAGAGAAATGGATGCATTTGCCTCTCAGGGAGAGAAGGGCTCTGATCTCTTATTGTAGCGAGGCTGGGGTCAGAGTGGCTGCAGAGCAGCCAGACAGAGAGGGTCCTGGGGGTACTGGTTGATTGTAGGCTGAACATGAGCCTGCAGTGTGCCCAGGCAGCCAAGAGGGCCAACGGCATCCTGGCCTGCATCAGGAACAGTGTGGCCAGCAGGAGCAGGGAGGTCATTCTGCCCCCGCACACTGCACTGGTTAGGCTGCACCTTGAGTACTGTGTCCAGTTCTGGGCCCCTCAGTTTAGGGAAGATGTTGACTTGCTGGAAGGTGTCCAGAGAAGGGCAACGAAGTTGGTGATGGGTTTGGAACACAAGCCCTACGAGGAGAGGCTGAGGGAGCTGGGCTTGCTTAGCCTGCAGAAGAGGAGGCTCAGGGGAGACCTTCTTGCTCTCTACAACTCCCTGAAGGGAGGTTGTAGCCAGGCAGAGGTTGGTCTCTTCTCCCAGGCAGCCAGTACCAGAACAAGAGGACACAGTCTCAGGCTGCACCAGGGGAGGTTTAGGCTGGATGTTAGGTAGAAGTTCTATACAGAGAGTGATTGCCCATTGGAATGGGCTACCTGTGGAGGTGGTGGAGTCACCTTCACTGGAGGTGTTCAGGAGGAGACTTGATGGGGTGCTTGGTGCCATGGTCTAGTTGTTTGGGTGGGTTGGATTGGTTGATGGGTTGGACACGATCTTGAAGGTCTCTTTCAACCTAGTGTATTGTATTGTATTCTGCTGCTTAGATAAATTGGTATTTTGATTTCTTGAATGAATCTTTCTGTCTCCATTTTAGTGTCACCGCCCAGGTTCCTTTGGATCTCTCTAGAAGTGGAGCTGGGCACTGAGTAAGAGCCACAGGACTGGGCAGGTGCTTGTAGCCACAGGTTGTCCAGAAGCTCTTTACTCTGAAAAGCTGTACTGCTGAAATCTGGCACTTATTAACTCAAGTTATCCAGTACCTAGGATCTAGCCAAAGGCCTGTGGCTGGCTGCCAAGCTGAAATTATCAGCCTGGGTGTCAGGCTTTCTTGGTTCCTTCTTGCTAGCTTGAAATAGGAGCTCCCAACAGGCACGTGTGCCAGCCCTTCTTCTAGTCATGTTTCTTCTTACAGCTTGGTAAAGTGTTTGAGGTAATTATAGTACTTACTAATATTTATTCTCTTCTAAGCAATTATCTGAATGCGTTTATCTCCGGTGTGCTCTCAAAGTACTCTGCCCCCCTCACTATAGAATTTCATCTCCCTGGCTCATTGCTTTCTTCTCCCTCTTCTCATACAATTCTTGGTCCTCAGCTTCCTCTGCCTCCTGAATGTACTGTAAAGCTTTGCTTTCCCTTCCTGGAGGTTCCTGTACCCCATCTTCCTACTCTGCAGTCTAATCCCATTACAGAGGAGGGATGTTTGCTCTGTCTTGCAGGGCATGATTGCTGAAGTGCCCTGCCAGGTGCTAAGATGCTTTGCAACGAAGAGCAGGGACACCAAGAGAAATTGGGCTGGCATCATGCCATCTCCCAGCTTTCTGTTGACCGTGACCGGCAGACAATATCGTAAGAGCTCCTGCTGAAGAGTTTGACCTTTATGCCTGCAGTGTTATCCAGCATCTACAGCTGGAGTCACAGCATGCAAATTCCAGTGCTTCCTTCTGGCTTGTGATACAATTGCAGATAAGTCCCTCTGTCTGTGCTCTCGGCTTCTTGAAGTAGAGAGCGTGGCTTAAAAGGTGTCATGGGATCTTTCTGGAGGAACAGTGCAGTGTGAGAGCTGAGATTTAGCTTGCTGTTGTTCAGCAAGCAGGCTGCTTTTTTCTTAAACATGTTGGGACTGTAGCGTGGAAGAGATTGTTATGCCCTGATTGATTTCACTCTTTGTGTTAGGAGAAAGAAGAAAATTGATTTTTACTTGGAGCTCTGTGATGTTACTTAGCTACACAAGCTCTCTCACTTACCCTAGGTGATTGGAACCAGCCTCTCCTTGCCACCCCATTACACTTGTGGGGTGTAGCCCTTGTGACTGTATCTGGGAGCTGCTGCTGTGATTCATTCCAGCCGTCAGTGTTACAGCAGCACAGTTAATCTATGGGTCACTGGCATGTGAGAAGCTGTTAGCTCTAATCAGTCCCATGCCAGGAGCTAGTCGGCAGTTAAATCCAATCCAGCGTCTGTAGCTGCCAAATCCTTCAAGGTGCCAAGTACTTGCTCCTTTCTGCTGTAAATAAGGCAGATGAAAAAGATCAGCTTCAGGTGCCTTGCCTGCAAGCAAGGATCAGAGTTCAGTCTTGGGTGCTTGTGCTGTGGAGGGGCAGAGGCTGTCCAGAATCTGAAGGGCTGCAAGGGCAGGTTTACATCTACAACTTGGTGTGTAGATATCAAAACACTTGCCTTTTTGTCATCTCCCATGCTCCCTTCTTTCTCCTCACCTCTCACCCTCCTTAGGAGAGGGGTGTTCAGAGGTGGCCTGCTGTCCTCATTACATTCCTCATTAGAGGAAAAAGGGTCCCTATCTGCATTCTTGCATGTGTTTTAAGTGTTGCCTGAGATGCCTGATTTTGTTCTGTTCTTTCCTAGTGTCTTCTGCTCTTACACCCCATCCACTCCTCTTGAATTTTCCACTTGTGCCTGCAGCCTCAGCTTAACCCCTTTCTCCTCCATAGCGAGAGCTCTCTCACATGCTTGGAAGGGAATCTACTTCTGCTGCTGAAGCAGTGAGAGCTGAGGCCAAAAACTTGCTTCCTCTGCAGTTTCCTCTGCCTTTGTGGGCCAAGTCGTGGGAGATGATCCCAATTATCTTTTCAATGGGATAACTTTACAAAAGTAAAAGATGAAGGCTGCCAGTTGCTATGCACATGGGTCTGCTCTCTATTTGCTTTGCCTTGAGTGCTCCCTGGGAACTTGGCAGGGGACTCTCGCTGCCTTGGGACCACCATGCAAAGGATGGACAGCAGCAGCTGTTGATATTTGTGCCCTGTCCTAGTCCTTGGGATGATTTTTTCTTTTTTTTTTTTTTTTTTTCCCCTCAGACTTTGCAGGGGAAAGGGTGGCAGCAAACATATGGTGGCAAGGAGGTTGGTTTACTTCTGACAGAGGGGAAGAGCCATCTGAGACTTCCCCAGAGGTACATGGAGTGGTGTAGGGTAGGCCAGGGGTCTGTCACTGCTTCTCAGAGGTCTGCCCAGGGTCACAGAGCTGTGTCACAGGGTCACAGTCTGTTCCTGTCTTGGTTGGTTGGTTGGTTTTGGGGGCAGGATGTAGGGATGAGAGGGGTGAACATGAGGAAAGATGCACTGTGGTCAAATACCTAATAGCTGCTCTAGCAGATCCACTGGGATAGGCTAATAAAAGCATCCTAATGGTCCCGATGTAATGGGTTTGAGCCTTGGAAACTGGCTGCCTTTTCCAGCAAGCATAAGGCTTTGTGCTCAGCTCTTGGAGAAGGAGAGCTGGGGCAGGTGTCATGAGTTGGTTCTTTGGGATGCTGATGGGTACCTCTCCCTCTGTGAGAAGGAACTGGAGGGGAGCCACACACAGGTCTTTGGTATGGCAGAGGAATGACTTGGGAGGCTTACCCAGGCACTTACTACTGCTGTTACCTCAGAAATGTAGATTACAGTGATGGCAGCTACATGGAGGCCAACTGTAGTCTGAGCACAGGGTAACTTTCTTTATGGGGACATTTGAGTGTTGGTGGAAGAGAGGGAGATGTGTGTAGGAGCATGGCACAGCTGAGGCCAGCAGTCTGTAAACATGTCTACTGGACATGCAGGAGGGAGGAGTGCTGGGGGTTCTGACTCCCACCCTGGCTGCAGGAGCAGTACCCGGCTGTTTCTCACCTGCAAAACTGATTAATGCCAGCTTCACGTGAGAAAGGGCTCATCAGTCCTGGAAGATGCCAGTGAAGCCATGAAGACCTCTGAGATAGATGGGAGGGGTCAGAATGAGGGTAGAAGACAGCAGGAATCAATTTTTTTTCAATGAATAGACAGATGCAGTGGAACACTGGTACAGGTTGATCAGGGAGGGGGTTGAGGCCCCATCCCTGGAGGTCACAGAATCAATAGGGTTGGAAAAGACCTCAGAGATCATCAAGTCCAACCTATCACCCAACACCTCATGACAACTAAGCCATGGCTTCAAGTGCCACATCCAGTCGTTTTTTTGAACACCTCCAGGACTCCACCACCTCCCTGGGCAGCACATCCCAAGGGCCAATCTCTCTGGGAAGAACTTTCTCCTCACCTCCAGCCTAAACTTCCCCTGGTGCAGCTTGAGACTGTGTCCTCTTGTTCTGGTGCTGGTTGCCTGGGAGAAGAGACCAAGCCACACCTGGCTACAGCCTCCCTTCAGGGAGTTGCAGAGAGCAAGAAGGTCTCTCCTGAGCCTCCTCTTCTGCAGGCTAAGCAAGCCCAGCTCCCTCAGCCTCTCCTCACAGGGCTGTGCTCCAGACCCCTCCCCAGCCTCATTGCCCTTCTCTGGACACGTTAGTGTCTCAGTACTCAAGGTGAGACTGGACAGGGCTCTGGGCAACCCGATCTAGTTGAGGATGTCCCTGCTTACTGCAGAGGGGATTGGGCTGCATGACCTTTGGAGGTCCCTTCCAGCCCAGCCCGTTCTGTGATTGTATGTGAAAGAAATGCACGTGTGCTGTGCCGGAAGCGCTGCAGTGGAGGCTCTGTGTAGTCAGTGGGGTGATCAGCATCAGTTTCTAAATCACTGTCCATATGTGCATGCGAGTCTGGAGTGTGGGAGGGGTGAAGTGAGGCTTCTGGGGAAGTGTGCTAGCGGGAGGCCAAAAATAAATGATCAGAAGAAAGATTTGAGAAATTACCAAAACTCGACAGATGTATGCAGCTCTAAGAAAAGGGTGTCGTAGTGGAAAGCATATTTTTGACAATCCATTTGCTTAGTCATCTTACAGATAACTTAGCTATTTTTACCACCTTCTTCTCTGATGACACTTGGCTGTCTATATAATAGCTTTGGCATCTGCCCTCTATTCTAGTGCACAGGAAGACTCTGCTGGTTCGGAGTTAGCTTTGTGGGATTGCTATACCTCTTGGCTGTGAAATGATTAAAA
Source organism: Picus viridis (assembly GCA_033816785.1). Classification (NCBI taxonomy): domain Eukaryota; kingdom Metazoa; phylum Chordata; class Aves; order Piciformes; family Picidae; genus Picus; species Picus viridis. The sequence goes on along the minus strand of CM066570.1, from coordinate 32,909,548 downwards.
TGCTGTGCTTAAAACTATTTTAAAGGAGCATAGTTGGCATTAGTGCCTTTCCAGTCCTTTTTTTTTTTTTTTTTTTTTTCACCCATCTCCCATGTCTGCAATCAAATTTGAATAGAGAATATATTCCCTTGCTGGTTCAAGTGTAATAAGGATCGTGCTCTCAGCTGCTCCAAATGGAAAAGCGGTGATGCTTGGGTTCAGCACAGTAATCTACTGGGGAATGAATGCAAGATCAAGGGCATTTGCAGATCTTTATTTCTGTGTGTTTGCAGGGGCTGTGGTGTTGCCAGCAGGTTGTTCCCAAATGTGATAGCTTAGATTACCTCTCTTACAGGCATCGAGATTTGCATCTTGCCATTCGTGTTTGATCTGCGTGTGGTGACGAGAGCTGTATACCCAATTCTGATTTCCAGAGCAGCGGTCTGCAATCATTAGGGCAATGCTTAGACCCCAGAGGCTTTTTCCATGGATTTTATCCTGTTTCAGTAACTATGTCTCCTGTTATCTTGTTCCTGAATATTTTCTCTTGTAAGAGGAGACTGTTTGTTGCAGCTGTTAAATCTCAAATGTCTTGAATGTCCCTTAGGGAAGTGGAGGAAGAGTTCCTGAGGTTTCTGCATAAGTAGACTATAGAAACACCTCTGTGTCTTTCCCAAGTATACAGCCATCAGGTATTACTGGTGCTCTCTTAACCAGCTGATGGATTCTGGCTCGTTCAGCCTGCCATTCCTCCCCCTGCTCGTTTGCTGTGTTGAAGGGGTTTAGTAAGGGAGCTGGAGTTTCTGTTTCTTTGGCATGTAATGGTACTGGACACCTCTGGTTGCTTTTGTGAGATCAGTGTAGCTAGGAGATGTCAAAGGAAATTATGGATGTTTGTTTGGTCTCCTGGCTGGATATAACTATGCAGGGTTTAGTGAGATGTGCATTGAATAAACATTGGGTAGCTCTCCTAGGACTGGTGCTGCTTGGAAGGCAGTGTCACAGCAGCCATGCTGCATGGCAGGATTAAAAACACCCCACCACAATTGTGTGAGAGGAGTTTTGCACCCTGTGTTTGGTTGCCATCCGTCAGTGGTTTGTAATGTTCCTCTTCATGTTTCCTTTAAAGCTAGCTGGCCAACCTTAAAATCATTAGAGTAAAATTCTCCAAAGACCATATTGCTTTCAGAATTTCTTCTTTTTAACAGTGCTGGTGACTAATCCAGGTGCAAGAGTCACCCTGTCATGCTGGGGTCATCCCCTGGGCTTGCTGGAGCCCCTTGGTCTTGCATGGAGAGACGGGCTGGGCCATATTCATTCTGCTTTGCTATAGGTGGCAGTGGCTGAGTGGGCTGGCAGGGAGCCAGTGGGTCTGCAGCCTCCCAGGCAGGAGAGAAGCCGTGTTGGGAGCTGCCAGCATCCCTCATCTGCGGCTCTGTCCCAGCTGGAGACAAGATGGTCCCTTCCTCCTTGTGGCCTGGCCCAGGATGGAAATCTGAGCCGTGTGCGCCGCAGTCCTCTTGCTGCCCCTTTGGGTTGTCCCAGGGAGCAGGAAGCCCCAGCAGAGAGGGAGTGCTGGCTTCCCCGGGGCTTGGTGGCGAGCTGACAGCTGCAGTGGCACCTCCTCAGCCCAGGATGACTGTGGCTTTGGGTGTCAGGGGTGGCTTTTGTGTGATGTGGGGCATTAACCAGGAGCAGCCATGTACCAGTGGCACCCTGGCCTTACCTCACAAACTTGAGCAGGGCATAGAATTTTTGCCTCTGTGTCTGAAGATGGTATTTTGTAGCTGTCATGGGCAGATACTTTTGAAGGTGTGCTAGTGGGTGCTTAAGTCAATCCATGTCAACCCTCAGCACTTGTAATCCACTGCAGTAAACTGAGGAGGAGAGATGGCATCAGCAGCTGCTTTGGACTTGCCCTGCCTCATTCTCCCTGTCTTTGAAATGGTCTTTTCTAGCTCTCTTGGTCCCCAACAGGTCTGGAGCGTGTGTGGTGGTTTGGTGCAGTTGCTGTGTCTGTTCAACTTGCATCAGTTAGTCACTGTTGAGGCTTATAATCAGTATAAAATCTCTGGGGCACAGCTATTTACAGAAAAAAACACCCCACCCTTCCAGACTTGCATCAAACGAGTTTTATTCTCATTAATTGAATTCCTCTAGAGTCTGATAACTTGGGCATGTTCAAATCAGATAAATAAAAAGCCTCCCTCCCTGATAGCTATGTAAGCCTTTCCTTAACTCCCTGATCAGAGGGGACTAGGCTCTGCTAAGTAAGGAGCTGAAGATCAAAACTTCTGTATACATCTGCTCATCGGGGACTGGAGGCAGGATGGTGCTCAGTGTGGTGCATTGGCAGAGGAAGGGTTTACCTCATGCACCCCTCCACTCCTCCTTTCCTCAACTGATTGGAAAGACTTATTTTTTGCTTTTAATTCAGTGGCAGCTGCTGTTTAGTCACCCACAGATGCATGGTCTGTGTCTAGGAACTGGGGACAAGTGCTTTCTTCCAGACCTTCAGGTAAACCTGCAGCCCTATTGAAGAGGCAGGTCTGCTCTTGCTGAGGTCAGGGTGCATTGCCTTTGGAAAATCTCTTGGGCTGTGCTGCCCTGTCTTGTCACGTGAGTGCCTTGCTCTGGGAGGCAGGAGGGCACCTGGGCTTGTGCCAGAGGTGTGGTGTTGCTGAGCTGATGCTGTAACCCTGGAAAAATCCAACTTGCAGCTTTTTCCAGACTCCATATGTCAAATCAAACTTGTGGTCGTTCAGGTCGTGTCCCTGCCTCTGTCACAGCTCATGTAAGTAGTTCTTGTCCTGGTGCTGAAGGCTGGGCCCCTCTCATTAGGCAGGTGCTGCTGGTTAATCCTCCCGGTGCCGAGGTTGCCCAGGTCATGATGAGGTACTTGGTTTGCCAGCCAGGCTTTTGCTTGTCTTTAGAATAGAATTAACCACCCAACACCATCTAATCAACTAAACCAAGGCACCAAGTGCCTTATCCAGTCTCCTCTTAAACACCTCCAGTGATGGTGACTCCACCACCTCTCTGGGCAGCACATTCCAATGGCCAATCTCTCTTGCTGGGAAGAACTTCTTCCTGACATCCAGCCCAAACTTCCCCTGGTGCAGCTTGAGACTGCGTCCTCTTGTTCTGGTGCTGGTTGCCTGGGAGAAGAGACCAAGCCCCACCTGGCTACAACCTCCCTTTGGGTAGATGTAGACAGCAATAAGGTCTCCTCTGTATTTTCAGCCAATGCCACTCTCCCGCTCTGGGGCCTTCCCCATCACCTGCCACCCTTGGTGCCACCTTTCTTTTGCACCCTGGACTTGGCTTTCCTCCCAAGCCTCTTCTTTGTTGGTGTTTGTATATCCCATACCACCAACACAGCAGCATCTGCCCACACCCCCGGGACACTTTTTCCACCCTCTCTCCTGTCTCCCAGCCCCCACCATCTGCTGCCTCTGTTCCTGCTGTCGTGCAGCCGACATCAGTCCTCTGCCTGTGCTGACCTCTCTGTCTCGGTGCTCGGCTCCTTCCCTCTGCCTTGTTTCCCGTAAGAGCTTAACTTCTCCTGCTTCATGGATTGCCTCTAATAATACTTTGCCCCCAGCTGGGATAGCCTCTTCTGCACTTTCAGATTTGTTCCCCAAAACGTAATGAGTTTAGCAAGGGAACTGGACTGGGGCTTGCCTTTATCTGGGGGTTCATCCTGTACTCCCCTCTTTATCCATGCTTTTCACAGAGGTTGATTTTTCTAGCTCTTCTGCTTTCCTGAAGGATCCTATCTCATTTTCCCTTGTCTCTGTTGTTTGCTTTGCTACTTAAAGCCTGTCTCGCTCCACGCAAAGCTGCTTTAGCCCATCCTTCAGCAGCTGCTCTGTCCTCCACAAGCCCCATGAGATGCTCTGTCTGGAGCTCTCGCCTCCCAGCTCTCTGTCAGTTTAGCCCATCTCTGATTTACTTTGCAAGGGTTTTCTTAACAGCCCACACTGCTCTGCGTCTCCGTTGTGATCCAACGTTGCCTTCCTTGACTTGGCAGTTGTCGTTGCCTTAACTAGTTCTCGTCTCCTTCCAGAACAGTTTCTTCCAAGCCCTGTTTTCCTTGCCTTCTGCCTGTGACAGAGCTTTCCTTACATTCTCATGAGGATACCCTGCTTTGATTTTTCTTGCTTTTTTGGTTTTTTTTTCCCCTCCCCCTGCCTGTATGGGGCCTGTTTTGTGATGCTGTCCACCTGCAATCCCTGCCCCTTGGTCATTTTATCCACCACTAAAACCGGGGCTGGCCTCTCTCTCTCTGATGTTACACGTTCACAATCCTGTTCAAATCAAAATCTCAACCTCTTCTCTCTGGCACCTGCTTAGCTGCACGTGCATGCACCTGAGTCTCTCTGCTTAAGAAGTGTAAGCTGCAGCATTTTCTCTCCAGCTCTGCCTCTGAAACTTGTTCAGGTTGGGGTTTTTTTTGTGGTTTACTCATTTGTCTGAAATTTTAAATTAGTTCCTCCTACTCCTCTGCCCTGCCAAATACATGATGCTTGCCTTCCCTTTAAAAGCCCTTAGCCTTGTTCTGCCTTGTCTTTTTCTAGCACTTCTTCCTTTCTGTGTGGTTTTCTATTCCCAGCTTCTGCCTCCTGTTGGGTTTCCTCGGGCTGGGTTCTCAGATAACGATGGTTCATCTGATCATGCTGCTTTGTCTGCCACCCCTTCCTGGATAACCTGGCAGCCCTTTGGCCAACTTCACACAAATTTGATGTGAGCAGAGAGCTTGGAAAGAAATGTGTTCCTGCAAGTCTTGTGAGGAGTAGGTAGCTAAGTTGGGGGGTGTGGGTCTTGGCTGTGTGGCAGGAAAGTTAAGATGACAGTTTTCTTCAAGGGCTCTAGCAATGCCTCGAAATGACTGTGCCAGCTGCAGGAGGAGCTCCAGCTGAAGCTTGCAGTCAAATCATTAGTCTCCAAGACAGCCTCCCTCCTGGAGGCATAGGAAGCTAGGCTTCATTAAGTCTCCTGCTCTTAGGGTGGTTTGCTGAAAATGGTGGCTGGGAGCTGTTTGCTTCTGCATGACTGGGAGTAATCTGCAGCAAGCATTTGCAGCACTGCTTCACCTGATGCCTTACTGCAAGGTCTGTTAGAGACCCCACCATCAGGGTCTCCAAGAGGCCATGGCACTTCTCACCCACTGCTGCTCCCTAGCCTCTCTTGTGCCATCTGCTGCCTCTCTGAAGGTGCTGTCTCACAGTATGGCTGAGCTGGTAGAATATTCCAGCTTCTAATGAAAAGGGTTGTTTTCCCCCAAAGAAAAAAATGTGTTCTTGCTGTCTTAGTGGAAGTAATTCTTTCCTTGGATAATTCTTTCAGCTCATTGAGGGTCAAGCATGGGAAGAAGAGTGTGTGTGTGTGTGTGTGTGTTGCTAGGAATAAAGTGAGTGAGAAAGCAAGACTTTTGGGGCTTTTTTTGTTTGTTTTCTCCCCATGGCATCTGGTGCCTAGATCACTTTAGACTGCATTGTGAAACTGGAGAAGAGGAGGCTCAGGGAGACCTTCTTGCTCTCTACAACTACCTGAAGGGAGGTTGTGGACAAGTGGGGCTTGGGCTCTTCTCCCAGGCAACCAGCACCAGAACAAGAGGATACAGTCTTAGGCTGTGCCAGGGGAGGTTTAGGCTGGAGGCTAGGGAGAAATTCTACACAGAGAGAGTGATTGCCCACTGGAATGGGCTGCCCAGGGAGGTGGTGGAGTCACCATCACTGGAGGTGTTCAGAAGGAGACTTGATAGGGTGCTTGGTGCCATGGTTTAGTTGATTAGGTGGTGTTGGATGATAGGTTGGACTCAGTGATCTCGAAGGTCTCTTCCAACCTATTCTGGTCTAACTATTCTATTCTATTCTATTCTATTCTATTCTATTCTATTCTATTCTAGCTATTGTATTCTTTCCTGCTGGATGGGAGGGTGTTTCTGCTGCTATTTGCTTTGTAAAGGAGCTGGCACAGTGAGGCTGCTCCGAGTGTGGTACTTGGTGCTGAGCTAAGGTAATAAGCCCAAAGCAGTGGTGTGTGGAATGCCCCTCTCAAAATGGTTAGGGTTGGAAATGACCTTGGCAGGTCATGTGGTGCAATTCCCTTGCTGAAGCAGGACCAGCTTGGAATTGCTGCTCAGGATCAGGTCCAGGCAGGTTTTTAATATCTTCAGGATGGAGACTCTGCAACATTTTGGGGCAGCTTTGTGCCGGTTACCTGTCTCAGCTTTGAGGGGGTTTTTGGTGATGGTTTGGTTCAGGTGTGGGGTGTTGTGTGTTGGTTGTGTGTTTTGAAGAAAAATGTAAATTGAAAAACCCCCTGTCGTCTTGTTCTGTGTAGCTGGTCTGTCTCCCCTGGTGTGTGGAGTTATTCCTACCCAGGAAGAAGAATCACACCTGATTGTCCTTCTTCCTCGTTGGTAATAGCATCGTGCTATGAATGTGTGTAGAGGGAATGATTATACTTTTATTTCTCCCAGACTGTAAGCAGTAGTAATGTAAATGGTTCTGCATTTATCTTTCTTTTTTTGTTGTTGTTCTGTTCTGTTCTTTTTTTGTTGTTGTTCCTTTTGTTTCCCTTTCCTTTCCAAATGCCAGGAAGCACCTGTCCTCCCATTTGAAATGGGAGCCTTGGTAATTTGGTGACAACTGCTGATCGTCTCCGTAGCATGTCAGACTCATAAATTACAGTGTAAGGAGATGAAGAGTTCTGACATCTTAATTAGCAATATGAGGCAGCAGGTAGCTGAAGAATCTCCCTGGATCTGTGTCTTTCAGGGATGGTGTCTAACTGAATCACCAAGGTTTTGAGAGGCAGCATCTTGCTGGTGCTTAGCAAACAGGAAAGAAAGCAGAAGGAAATAGGAACTGTCTCTGCTGTACATCCATGCTTTGTATTCTTGTGATCCTTTGTGGTGGGATGTGAAAATTCAGAGAAATGCTTGCTTTTAGGCAGTATCCTTGACTTTGGGGATAACTTAATTTGCTGTTTACCTGAAAGCTCATTCTTGTGAAGCGGTACAAGATGGCAGCTTTTGGATGTTCTCTCGTGCTAATGGACATAGATGAAGGACATAAATGTTTCTTTAGCGTGCCAGAAGAGAGTGGAATAGATTGCTCATGGCCACATTAGTTTCTAGATATTACACTTGCTGCAGTGTCATTTCTTCAGGACCATATGCTCAAAAGGAGGTAGGGAGACAGTGCAGAGCCCACAGAGCTGGCATGCTGCAGGAACAGTGTTCTTTGGTAGCTAGGGAGGGATGGGCAACAGGGCAATTTGTGATTAGATCTTCAAACCTCTTGATAGAATAGAATTAACCAGGTAGGTTCAAGAACATCAAGTCCAACCTATCACCCAGCACCATCTAATCAACTAAACCATGGCACCAAGTGCCTCATCCAGTCTCTTCTTAAGCACCTTCAGTGATGGTGACTCTACCACCTCCCTGGGCAGCAGGTCATGTCCCTGCCTCTGTCACATCTCTTGTAAGTAGTTCTTGTCCTGGTGCTGAAGGCTGGGCCCCTCTCATTAGGCAGGTGCTGCTGGTTAATCCTCCCGGTGCCGAGGTTGCCCAGGTCATGATGAGGTACTTGGTTTGCCAGCCAGGCTTTTGCTTGTCTTTAGAATAGAATTAACCACCCAACACCATCTAATCAACTAAACCAAGGCACCAAGTGCCTTATCCAGTCTCCTCTTAAACACCTCCAGTGATGGTGACTCCACCACCTCCCTGGGCAGCACATTCCAATGGCCAATTTCTCTTTCTGTGAAGAACTTCTTCCTAACATCCAGCCTCAACCTCCCCTGGCACAGCTTGAGACTGCGTCCTCTTGTTCTGGTGCTGGTTGCCTGGGAGAAGAGACCAACCCCCACCTGGCTACACCCTCCCTTCAGGTAGTTGTAGACAGCAATAAGGTCTCACAGGTTATTGTTAAGTGTCTCTCCTTAGATTTTTGGGTGAAGCAGTTCATAAATGGCTGCTTGAGAGTGCTGATTTGGAGGTTGAAAAGGGGATGTTCTGGCTCTACCCAGAACAAGCATGCAAGTAAAGGTCATGGAGAAAGTCAGTCAGTGCTGAATGCCTGCCTGCCTGCATGCCATCCTTATCAAAGTAAGGGAAAACTTGGAGTCACTTGGAGAAAGGGGAGGGGAAGGAATCCAGGAGTATGGAAAGATGGGCCAGAACACTGTGGAGTTTCTCCTTGGAGGTAAAGAGATGTGCTTGTGTGTGCTCCTGCCCCCCATTTGTTTTGAATGGAAAGAGTAAGAAGCTTTGCTTTTCTTCAGGAAAAGCAAGTCTGAGGTAAGGTGAGGAAACAAGCTGTCTGTGGATCAGAAGTACTTTGAGATGCTTCTGCATGAAAGAGAGGGAATTCCTTTAATGAAAGGCTGGGTGGTAAGTGCTGTTTCCTTTTGGCAAGGATAATTTGAAGGTGAGATCTGGGACTCCGCGCTCTTCTGGGAGAGTGTGTTAAGCGTCTGGCATGTTGTGAGGTGAATTACAGCAGTAGCAGGGACGTGCAGTTGTTTAATCTTGGGAGGGATTGCAGAGCATACAGGAAAATGAAAAAAAGAAGTGACATTAAAACATTATTGACTGTGAAACAGAATGAAGTTTCATATTGTCTGAGAGTGACTGATCGCACAGGGAATAACGTTTGACAACGTGAAGAGTGACCCTGGCTGTTGAGCATGTAGGACCTGAAGACTAAAGAACAGTAATAAAAAGAAATACAGAGGCTGCAGGGCATAATGAACTATGTCAGAAATTTCCTGCCTGGCTTTGTTACCTGAACAATTTCATTTCCCCTCCTTCTCTTGGTAGGTTGGGAACACATACGAGGCAGGAGTTCAGTGGTCTGAAATGTGTTTTGCTGCTTCATAGCTTTGGTACTATCATGACGACGCTGAATCTTTCAGAGGTCCGGGAGCAGTACTGGAGACACCAGGGTAAATAGTGTGTCCTTACTTGTATTTTAAGAGCTAAAAGAACAGAAGGAAAAGCCCCAGGAATCTAGGGAGACTTCACTTCTTGTGCAGGTCTGTGCTGAATCTTACAGTGGAGTACCTGTGGTTACAGCTTCAAAGCCCCGGAGTGGGTAGGCAGTAATGAAGCCATCACTGCTTTTCATTGGGAAATACAGAAGCAGACATTGCCTTGGGCATTCCAGCAGGCCACTGCAAATGTTGCTGTGTCTTGTAGTGTTTAACCAGACCTGGAACAGCAGTAGTGATTAAATCACTAGGGCATCTGTTCAGTGAGGTGTATGAAAAAACAAACACAAAAAACCCAACTCCTAAGAAAGAGACAAGGAGCAGTGCAAGGTGGAAGTATTGCATGGGCAAACCAACACTTCCTGCGTATTCCCAGCCTAAGTATAATCTACAAGGGAGCTTCTGCTTGCATAGAATCAATAAGGTTGGAAAAGACCTCAGAGATCATCAAGTCCAACCTGTCACCTAACACCTCATGACTAACTAAACCATGGCTCCAAGTGCCACATCCAATCCCATTTTGAAGACCTCCAGGGATGGTGATTCCACCTACTCCCTGGGCAGCACATTCCAATGGCCAGTCTCTCTTTCTGGGAAGAACTTCTGCCTAACATCCAGCCCAAACCTCCCCTGTTGCAGCTTGAGACTCTGTCCTCTTGTTCAGGTGCTGGTTGTCTGGGAGAAGAGACCAACCCCCACCTGGCTTCAACCTCCCTTCAGGGAGTTGTAGACAGCAATAAGGTCTCCCCTGAGCCTCCTCTTCTGCAGGCTAAGCAAGCCCAGCTCCCTCAGCCTCTCCTCACAGGGCTGTGCTCCAGACTTCTCCCCAGCCTTGTTGCCCCTTCTCTGGACACCTTCAGGTGTCTCAATGTCCTTCTTAAATTGAGGGACCCAGAACTGGACACAGGACTCAAGGTGTGGCCTAACCAGTGCTGAGTACAGGGGCACAATGACTTCCCTGCTCCTGCTGGCCACACTATTCCTGATGCAGGCCAGGATGCTATTGGCCTTCTTGTCCACCTGGGCACACTGCTGGTTCATGTTCAGCTGCTGTCAACCAGTCCCCCAGGTCCCTTTCTGCCTGGCTGCTCTCCAGCCACTCTGACCCCAGCCTGTAGCACTGCCTGGGGTTGTTCTGGCCAATGTGCAGCACCTGGCACTTGGACTTGCATGTTGCTTCTGCTTCCAGTGTGCCCTTGTGGCCAAGAAGGCCAATGCCATTCTGGGCTGTATTAGAAGGGGTGTGGTCAGTAGGTCAAGAGAGGTTCTCATTCCCCTCTACTCTGCCCTGGTGAGGCCACATGTGGAGTGTTGTGTCCAGTTCTGAGCTCCTCCATTCAAGGACGAGGAATTGCTTGAGAGAGTCCAGCACAGAGCCACAAAAATGATTGGAGGAGTGGAACGTCTTCCTTAGGAGGAGAGACTGAGAGCTGGGGCTCTTCAGCTTGGAGAGGAGGAGACTAAGAGGTGACCTCATGAATGTTTATAAATACATAAAGGGAGAGTGCCAAGGGGATGGAGCCAGGCTCTGCTCAGCGATGCCCAATGACAGGACAAGGGGCAGTGGTTGGAAGTTTAGGCATAGGAAGTTCCATCGAAACATGAGGAAGAATTACTTCACTGTGAGGGTGACAGAACACTGGAACAGGCTGCCCTGGGGGATTGTGGAGTCTCCCTCTCTGGAGATACTCAAAGACCCACATGGATGTGTTCCTGTGTGACCTGGTGTAGGTGATCCTGCTCTGGCAGAGGGTTTGGACTGGGTTATCTTTCAAGGTCCCCTCCTGCCCCTGACATTCTGTGATTCTGTTTTCCTTGTAGTGATAAGGGTAATGATAACATGGTGTATAAAGAACATGCTGATTTGAGAGTTGGAAAAAGATTGGGAATGTCCTGTTCTGACCTTGGAGGAAAAGAGACAGATTCACAGGACAGACTCTACCTTGTGTACAGAAAACAGCCCATCCTGCTAGGGGAGCTCTCTGCTGATCTGAGGGGTTAGTCAAAACTGCTATCTCTTTTGGGGAATATAAGGTCTGCATATTATAAGAGATTCTTTTTTCCCACACTTTTGCAGGAAAACAGTCAAACTATAACAAGCAGTAAGTGTGTTGCACAGAAATATTTTAGCCCACAACAGTCATTTACCAGCATGAATCTGAACCAGGGGGACCATTGTTATTCACCCTTTACATCAGGTATGCCTTGATCCACCAGCTTCTTCAGAGCTGGTGGGAAGTAAGGAGGCAAAGCACCAAAAGCTTGGGAGCTCAGGGATCTGTGTTCAGGAAGGCTGCCTTGTCATCCTCCTTCCTTTTGTTAATGTGGGGTATCTGTCGCTTTTCCCTGACCACAGGCATGGCTGTCAGGCTTCTGGATGCTTGACTCTGACTTATCAAAGTAAAGCTATACTAGATTAAAAACTAGTTTTCAGATTTCAGTGCATGTGGTGGATGTTTGAGAGCAACAGAACTGCAAGAGCAGGGAGATCTCATCTGGCACCCCCACATGGCAGGTTCATCTCCAGCTGTGGTATTCCTGAAGAAGATAACTGTCTTTCAGAGGGTGCTGTAGAGTGACGGAATTCAGTCTTACAAAGCAGTTTTTATGCTACCTTAATTGCCTTGCTTCTGGAAAGTTGAAGATGTACCTAGCTCCCATATCCAGCCTGTATCTCTGCTGTTCAAGTCCATGCCTATTGTTTCTTGTCTTCTGAGTTTCCAATGTATACAATAGATTAACATTAACCAGGTTGGAAAAGACCTTTGAGATCGAGTCCAACCTATCACCCAACGCCATCAAGTAAACCATGGCACCAAGTGCCTCATCCAGTCTCCTCTTAAATGCCTCCAATGGTGGTGACTCCACCACCTCCCTGAGCAGCACATTCCAATGGCCAATCTCTCTTTCTGGGAAGAACTTCTTCCTAACATCCAGCTTAAACCTCCCTGGCACAGCTTGACATTATGTCCTCTTGTTGTGGTGCTGGTTGCCTGGGAGAAGAGACCAGCCCCCACCTGGCAGCAACCTCCCTTCAGGGAGTTGTAGACAGCAAGAAGGTCTCTCCTGAGCCTCCTCTTCTGCAGGCTAAGCAAGCCCAGCTCCCTCAGCCTCTCCTCACAGGGCTGTGCTCCAGATCCCTTCCCAGCTTTGTTGCCCTTCTCTGGACACCTTCCAGCAACTCAACATCTTTCCTACACTGAGGGACCCAAACTGGACACAGGACTCAAGGTGTGGCCTAACCAGTGCTGAGCACAGGGCAGAATAATTAATTATTCCTTCCTCCATCCAGCATTTTTAGAAGTTTAAAGGTTGTAGTAATAGTGAAGATCTGTGGCTCAAGAAGGTGCCATTCTAAGGGGATACTGAAACAAGTGAATTTCAACATGCGTGATTGTGGACACAGAGAAGGAGCAGTTAGCAGCATGTGACATCCCTAGAGTAGGAGATTTGCTTGTAAAATAAACAAATAAGAAACTCACAAGGGCAAATCACATTTAACACTGTGCAGCTGCAGAATAACAATGCTGTACTGGGGAAAGTAAGGAGTTGTCTGTCAATATAAGGACCAGATCTGAGAAGAGCCAAAGGATGAAAAATGGCTCTGATCTTGGCAAGGGAGTTGGGTGTCTGACTGACTGCATAATAATTATAGCAGAAGTACAAGACCTCTTTTGCAGTCAGAGGCTGGGAAGCTAGTCACAGGCCAGAATAATCTGTGGTGGTTAAAAGGAATGTCACCTCTTTCATATTTATTGAAAACATTTTCCTTAAAAGACAGTAAACATCTGCTGCAGAAGTGAGTGACTGTAAGAGCAGCAAGCAGGGATGAGTGAGAGCAGTTGTGTTGGAAGAACAAAGAGCTTCATTGCAGCTCCTGTCTTGTTTGCCCATGCTTTGATATTTCCCCACTGATTGTGATATTTCCATACCAATTATTGTAGAAATTGTTCCTGGCTGACCTCTCTACTTAGCCATCCTTGGTTGGCTCAGCAGTGGGAGGAATTTGAATGAGGAATTAATGGCATTTTAAGTTGGTTCAGGAAGGACAGTCCATGTGGTGGGGTGGTGACAGGAATGGAGAAGCAGAAAAGGGAATCAGGCACCCTGATGCAAACATCAAAGCAGAAGGGACAGAGTTGTTCTGCAGGTGGCTCCAGCCAGCCTTTCAGTACAGTGAGCTCTCTTGACACGATAAAAACTGCACCGAGTGAAATACTGTGTTTTCCCAGAATGAGGCTTTACAGTAACAGGGGGAAGGGGGGGAGGGTTGCCACATGTTTTCTTCTGATAGCATTGTTGTTGTTTCCCATCTGGCAGCAGGTTGCAATGTACAGAGATTGCCCCTGCTGTGTCTCATTTAAGCAAAAATTAAGCCCAAACCCAATTCTTATTTGTGCATGTTAACAGGAGATTGCAGAGCATAGCAGGTGTGTGTAGCTAGGAGATTGTCTCTGTTTTGGTGTTGCCTGTTGGAGCAGAGGCTCTCGTAGGGACTGTGTTAGTCTTCAGCCAGTGCAAAATAAAATGACCCTCTGGGGAAGTGTTCTCAGTGGCTGGACAGTGGTAAGCTTGGAAGATCCTCCTTGAAACAAAACACTGTTCTGTGGGTGTTGGTCTTTGCTTTTGCTGTGAACTTCACAGCAGGGCTAAGAAAGGGCTGGGCTTGGTGAGAGCTGTCTGCATCCTTCCCGAGGGATGGAAGGGAGAGAAGGACCATCTCCTGGGAAGTATCATGCATAAGGGAGACTGAAAAATTAATCACAGTTAAGATGGAATATGAGCTTGGAGGATGTTAACTGTCCCTCAGTGACCTGCTGGAAGCAAAGACCTGTGCAGGGCAAGATGTCTCTTATGGGGTAGGGGAATGGAAAGGCTGAGGAGGAATGAGTTGCTGAGCTGCACTTAACTGCATGTGGCCTGTTAACTTGTGAAAGCAGTCAGCACACAAACTGCTGCAGATCAAAGGCTGCTTCTGCCTGCCCTGCTGTTCCCTGTTGCCTGCTATCTGTGAGCTGTAGGCTATGGCATCGTCCTGCAGTGCTGCCATCCTTGTTTGTGGTGGTCTGCGAGTGTATGGGAGACAGAGGGGAAGCAAGAAATTAGCAACACTGCCTAATAAAGCCACAATACCCTTGGACTGGCTGAAAACAGTTTCCTTGTGGGCATGGCATCCTTTGCTCACCCATGCCTACAGTGGGGTGCAGGTGTGCTTGCTGCCTCTTGTGGCATTGAGCCAGGGCTGAAGATGCTGAGCACAACCAGAGGAAGAGTTTGCTGGCACTCGTCTGTCTTCAAACTGCATGACACAGTGCATTGGAGAACAAAAGCCAGCTGGGTGGCAAACCTGGGCTCCTGCACAGCTTTTGCCTGAGCAAGCCTGTGACAGGGCAGCAGTTGCCACAAGCTGTGATGCACTCGGCGCTTGCACCTGCTCTTCGGTTTTGTGTGCCCAGAGCATCTCTCAAGCTAGGAAGTAGATGCTTTAGCATAACTGCTCTTTAGCACTCGTGTCTTTATTGTCTTCATTACTGGGAGCTGTCTGCCAGGTCCTGGGGTCTGGTGCAGATGATAATTTGTCATAGCCAAACAGGATTTGTGCATGCTTCCCTTCCCTGCACAGGCTCCTGGTTCAGTTTTGTGGGTGTTTTGGGGGAGCCATGTTCAGAGAGAGCTTCACTTCCACAGAAAAAGCTGAGATGTTGTCTCTTAGCTTCTGTTGTGTTACAGCCAATGCATAGTCCACAGACCAGGCATGATCCATATGGTTGAAACAGCCCCCAATAACGGAGGTTGTGAGAGAGGTATGAGGACAGCTGTACTGGTTGAGACTAAGGGTGTCCTTCATTTAGCTCAGTGTCATGTCTCAAAAAGTTGTAGGCAGACATGCAATTGTAGCTTGTTTGGGGAGCCTCCCAAACCTGGTGTGGTCTATTTGTTTAGTAGTCCTCTTTCAAGTACTTGTCCTGCTCACATTTTGACCTGTGTAAGCTTCCCATATTCACAGCACCTCTCACCAATGACACCCCCAGGTCTGCCATGTGCTGTTACAGGAACTGCTTCACTTGTTATTAAACTGAACCTGGCCAGTGTCAGTTGCTGGTCCTTCCTGGCCAGTGTCAGTTGCTGGTCCTTCCTGGCCAGTGTCAGTTGCTGGTCCTTCCTGGCCAGTGTCAGTTGCTGGTCCTTCCTGGCCGGTGTCAGTTGCTGGTCCTTCCTGGCCAGTGTCAGTTGCTGGTCCTTCCTGGCCAGTGTCAGTTGCTGGTCCTTCCTGGCCAGTGTCAGTTGCTGGTCCTTCCTGGCCAGTGTCAGTTGCTGGTCCTTCGAAGAGATGGTAAATTGTCAGTTCTTGACCACTGTCTCCATGGCATGCATGTTAATATAGACCTTTACTAGATCTTCCTGAAGTAATCTTTTTTCCCAGGCCAGAGTCCTTGCCTGCTCTCATACTTCTTACATAGAAGTCATTCCCTGGTGTTTATCATCGTTGTTACTTTTCAGGAGCACTTATAAATTGAGAAAACAATGGTGACAAAAACCTAAGTGTGCTCTGTATTTGCTCAAGGGATAGTGAGAGGAGGGACAGGGGTGTTTCTGGAAATGTTTTCTGTCTAGTAGTTGTAGTCAAAGGCACAAAGTAATTTTTAAAGCAAAATTAGGATTAGCATTATCAGTTACTGACAAATGCTTCTTGAGAGCTTCTCAGTCTAGGAAGACTGCTGTAAAGTTTCTGCCCCTGAAAGCATCCCCTTAAGCTATGTAATCCACTTGATGTTCAGCACTCTCAGACCTGTGCTTCTGGAAGATGCTGAGAATATAAAGACTTTCTCTTTTTAATTGCTCTCTAATGATTAGAGACACAGGATAATACTCCAAGAGCTCAAATTTCTAGTTTAGAGGTCTCCTGGCAGTGCTAACAGTTGACACCTTGATGCCACTTGCTGTTGTGCCTGTGGGTGTGGTGCAGGCATAACCAACCCTCTTGGAGATACGGAGAGTGTTTGAGGGGTTCTTGGTCATTCTGTCCCTGCCTGCCCTGGGCACCCTGTTCTAGTGTCTCACCACCCTTAACTGTAAATAATTTCTTTCAAATATCCAGTCTAAATCTACCCTCCTCAAGCTTCAATCCATTCACTCTTGTTCTGTCACTAGAAGCCCTTGTAAAAAGTCCCTTCCTGGCTTTCTTGTGGGCTCCCTTCAGGTACTGGAAGGCTGCTATAAGGTCTCCCTGGAACCTTTTCTCCAGGCTGAACAGCCCCAGCTCTCTCAGCCTGTCTCCACAGGGGAGCTGATCCAGGCCTCTGATCACTTTGTGGCCCTCCTCTGGACCTGCAAACTTGCCGAGAGTATACTCAATCCCACTGTCAATGCACTAACAAAGATGTTAAACAACATTGGTTCCAGTGTTGTTTAACCCCTGAGGGACGTCACTTGCCACTGGTCTCCATTTGGACATTGAGCCATGGAATGCAGCTCTCTGAGTGCAACCATCCAGCCAGTTCCTTATCCAGTGAGTGGTCTGTCCCTCAAGTCTGTGTTTTTCCAATTTGGTCGCCAGGATGTCATGCAGGACAGAGTCAAACACTTTACACAAGGCCAGGTAGGTGACATCAGTTGCTCTCCCTTATCCACTGATGCTCTTAACTCCATCATAGAAAGCCACCAAGCTTGTCAGGAATGACTTGCCCCTGGTGAAGCCATGTTGGTTAGTGCCAATCACCTTTTCTTCACTTTCTGTTTTGCCTTAGCAGAGCCTTCAGGAGGATCTGCTCTGTGATCTTGCCAGGCACACAGGTGAGACTGACCCGCCTGTAGTTTCTGGGGTCTTCCTTTTTTCCCTTTTTGGAGAATGGGGATTATGTTTCCCTTTTTCCAGTCAGCAGGGGCTTCACCAGATTGCCATGAGTTTTCAAATATGATGGGCAGTGGTTTGGCAACTTCATCTGCCAGTTCTCTCAGGGTGGATCTCATCAAGCCCTCATGGACTTGTGCATTTTCAGGTTCTTTGGATGCTCTCAAACTAAGTATTTGCTAATAGTGGGTGGATCGTCCTTTTCCTACTCCCTACCTTTGTTTTCTGGAGCTTGGGCAGTGCAGCTAGAGCACTTGCCAGTGAACACTGAAGCAAAGTAGTCATTGAGCACCTCAGCCTTCTCCATATCCCTTGTGACCAGGTCTCCAGGACAGGGCCTGGGAGACGGGTAAGCCAATGGAAGAGTTAAGAGCAAGCCAAACAATGGACAGGCAGCTCTCAGCTCAGAAGGCAGGTAACAATAGACCTCATGTGCAGGGGATGAAGATCAGGGAACACTTCTTCCAGATTGTAGGGGATTTGCTGGTGTGTTGGTTTTATTTTTTTTGAGGGGAAAAAACCTCAACCACCCAGATGCACAAACCTATAATTTCTTATTAATTTTAAAGTAGTTCTTGGCTCCCTACCTCCTTTGTACCAGCCCTTGCATTGTCAGTAAATTATTTTGGATTTGCAATTAAAAGCCAGCTGTGCCAGTGAAGTCCCAGCCAAATGCTGCCATAGCTATCTCCCAGGCCTCCTAGGGGAGGTGTGAAGCGCACGGCTCCTCCTCCAGTGAGCTCCTCTCTCGCTTTGAGAGGGAAAGATGAGAGTTTAAAATGGGATCTCAGGCACATTATTTTTGTTCATCAGAACACTTAGTTGCTAAGAAATGCAGTTCTTCTCTTGACGCTGCACACTGTTGGATGCAGCGATTCCCAGCGCTTGGAAACTGCCAAACACCCTTCACTGTGCAGAAAGTTAATTGTTTGAGGAGAAGACTAGTAGTGGTGGATGCCTGTCTCAGGCTGATTCATTGCCTCCTCCTCTTTCTCAGTTAAAATGATTTTTTGGAGCAGCATCTCTGCTTCTGCTGTGTGGATTTCTTTAAGTGTTGAAAAGCGTTCGTGGCCGTCTGTGTCAGAGCAGGAGTCTGTGACTAGGCAGGGGGAGGAGCGCTGTGCATATACTCGCTGCCCCTTTGGAGATCCACCAGCTCTGCCGAGTCTTTGTGTCTGGCTTCTCAAAAGCTGAACAGAAACTTGCTACAAGTTGTAGCAAAATCCTGACTGTGTTAATCCTTCCGCAGTGGAGCTGGGTCGGGCATTTTCTGCACATCCTTCTTCAGTCCCTCAGCTACTAGTTTAAGAAGGACATCGAGACATTTGAACGTGTCCAGAGAAGGGCAACAAGGCTGGGGAGAGGCCTTGAGCACAGCCCTGTGAGGAGAGGCTGAGGGAGCTGGGGTTGTTTAGCCTGGAGAAGAGGAGGTTCAGGGGCAACCTCATTGCTCTCTACAACTACCTGAAAGGTGGTTGTAGCCAGGAAGGGGTTGGCCTCTTCTCTCTAGCAACCAGCACCAGAACAAGGGGACACAGTCTCAAGCTGCGCCAGGGGAAGTTTAGGCTGGAGGTGAGGAGAAAGTTCTTCACCGAGAGAGTCATTCGCCATTGGAATGTGCTGCCCAGGGAGGTGGTGGAGTCACCATCCCTGGAGGTGTTCAAGAGGGGATTGGACATGGCACTTGGTGCCATGTTGTAGTCATGGGGTCTGTGGTGACAGGTTGGACTTGATGATCTTTGAGGTCTCTTCCAACTTTAGTGATACTGTGATACTTGGGCTTCTGGAGTTACAAGAAGAAGCAAGAGCTTTTGAGCTCTTCCCTCTGACTTTTGACTGGATCAGGAAGGTGCAGAAATCCAGGGCCAGAGGGAAAAGGAGAGGAGGTACATAGAAAGTGTATGTCTTTTGAGCCTGGAGCAGGGCTCTGGGTTGCAGGATTACAAGCATGGAACAAAAAAACAACACCGGCAAAGGAAGAAGGAAGCCCCCGTTAGTGCTTGGTCGTGAGGGTGGTGGGATTTGTTACCTACCAAAAGGCTGCATGCATCAGGATGCAAAGATCTGTGCTGTGGGTCTGTGAGGTCGTAATTGCCAGTGAGCTTTGGAATGGTCAGTAGGCGTCTGATAAAATTGTTATTCACCTGGATAGCTGGAAAACTCCTCAAGGAATTCTATGTTTAAAAAAAAAACCCAAACCAGCACTGCATTAAAACTGTGCCAAACAAGGTCGTGCACTCAGCTGAGAAATACTTAAATGAGTTTTGTGTCTGCCTCTTTTACTTCCCACCACTCCATGTTTGCCTTGTGGTGCAATTTGAATTACATGAAGGCTATCTGTATGCTGTAGCAAGGCTATATGTGCACAAAGAAATTGCATTATGGGCTGTCTTTAGGTGTGCCATAAAGGTCTTTCCCTTCCTGCTACTTCAAAAACAGTTCACTTCAAAAGGCTGCAGTATTTGCGCTTTGGCCTTCATGGGGTGAGAGAAGAGGCTGTCAGCACCTTTTAGATGTGTTAGCTGTCTCTAGTGGTATCTTTCCCCAAGATGAAGAGATTGGTACAGCAAACAGTGCCTCTGCTGTTCCTCTCCCATTTGTTTTGAACGTGCTAGTTTTCCCTGTCTTCCCCTTAAATCACATTATGTTTCTTTTTACTCTTTATGAAATAATTTGGAGCAGCAGCGAGCTGAGCCCAAGTTAATAGTTTGAATTGCACTCCATCTGTTCAGCTGCATGGCCTGATGGATGTGCTGAACCCATTTTTCACAATTTGTTTTAAGCTGGTAAGAACTATCTCTTCTGGCTCCAGTCCAGGCTAGCTGTAGAGAAGAACTTCGTATCTGGACATCCGTGTCCAGAGGGCGGGATTGAGTCGGTAGTTCCCTAGATGTCAGCCTACCTCTTCCACCTGCAGGATGGTAGCTTCTGAAAGGTTAAATCCTTCTCTGGGCTTGAACGTTGTTGTTGAAAATTAGAGAGGGAGGGAAGAAACCCCAACATGCACTGGCACACAGAGGATGAAATTTGCAAACGTGATTATGCAGGACCGGCTTTAAATCGGCTTATTGCTGTTTTATAATGGCCAGCGAGCGGCCACAGAAGCCGGGGTGATTGGCTTCGCCATGTGCGCATGCTGCCGGTAACTCAATAACCGATGAACACCCACCGTGGTCTCCAGACCTCCAGCCTTTGATGTAGCAACAAACAAGATAGATTGCTGTAATTTATCTGGCCCCTGGAGGGCCGTGCTGGTAATGTGCCATGAGCCCAAGGGCCAGCCATCCATAATCTGTGTAAAAATACAGCAGATCGCAGCCGCTGTGCTGCGGGATCGTCTTTGTTCCCTGCCGCAAGAGTTTGCGCGCGTACAAAGCGCAGTGCTGGGTCTTGATTTCCAGCAGCCAGGGGCGGTAAGTCCTGGTGTAACATGTCCACTCCCTCCATTAACTTTAATTGGTTTTGTTATGTCTTAAATATACTCCTCTCCAATAGACTTAGGAAGGCAGTGCTGGGAATGTGATGTTTTCCCATGTGCTTTCACAAGTGCGACAGAGACTTGAGATGGTGTGCTGGGTTGGGGGCAAAGGAATGGGATGTTGCACTAGCCAAACGGTGGAGGCTGAGTGCTTGTGCCATTGCTGTTGGGTGGCCCAGAAACCCAAGGAGAGGGAGCATAGCCTCCCGGTTTGCACATGGGCCTCTCTCCTGATGGAACGTAGCCTTGATTCGGCTGGGCCGGGAGGAGAAGCTGCTGCTGAACCAGGGGGCCCTACCAGTGGCACCAGAGAGCTGCAGAGTGGCCATGTGCCCTCCAGCAGCAACACATGGCTGGGGTCACAGAGTGATGGGGTTGTAAAATAAGAGTAGTGCTGAAAACAAAGCCCCATTAACTTGGCTTTCTGGATTGTTCTCATGCAGCAGGGTACCTCTTTGTGCCTGGATTCTTACAGCTACAAAATGTTTGATTTTACTTCAACGGTACTTTTTTTGTGGGGCGCTTTAAAAACACTTTGCTTGAGTCAGTAGGAAATCTGCAACATGGCTCAGGGACTGCTGTGCCAGCTTTAAAATGGGGTGTGAAGCCTTATGTTGCTGAGCATGGCTGCAGGAGGAGTAGGATGGGTACATCTGTGGGGAGGCAGTGGGGCTGCCTACCAAGAAGTCATGCTGGACTCTTCTTATCCTACAGGCATGGCCTTGGCCCAGCGGAAAGTGACGGTGCAGGAAGGACCTCTCTACCGCACAGAGGGGTCCCACATCACGCTGTGGTGCAAGGTGAGCGGCTACCAGGGTCCAGCAGAGCAGAACTTCCAGTGGTCCATCTACCTGCCCTCTGCCCCGGAGCGGGAGGTGCAGATCGTCAGCACCGTGGACCCCTCCTTCCCCTACGCCATCTACACCCAGCGCGTGCGCAGCCGAGGGATCTACGTGGAGCGAGTGCAGGGGGACGCTGTCCTGCTGCACATCACCGAGCTGCAGGACCGGGATGCTGGCGAGTACGAGTGCCACACGCCCAACACTGACGAGAGGTACTTTGGGAGCTACAGCGCCAAGATGAACCTCGTGGGTAAGCTGTCCTGCTAACGATGTGGCTGGGGGCAACGGGGTGGCTCCCAGCCGGCATGCAGCACAAACGCGTGAACCCCTCGTGTGCAGTGTAGTTCCAGAAGCTGTCAGGAAAAACACCAGGAAGGGAGAAAAGAAGTGGAGAGAGGGAACATGGTGGTGTGAAGTGCAGGAAATCAGCATGCAGAGATGCAGAGGATACCAGGCTTTCTCTAGTAATAAGGGCCATTACGAAGACGAGACACCAGGCAGCGTGGCTGGGGAGAGGAACGTTTGAAGTCGTGGCTGAAAGCGAGAGGGATGTGGAACGGATTTACGCAGAGAGAGGTGTGGAGATTGCTCCAGATGGCAAAAGCTGCAGAGGAGAGAGCCATGTGCCAAAGCTGGCAAAATAGCAGTGGGGAAGAAAGAAGCAATAACAAGCAGTACTTAAAGGGAACAGGAGGGATGGTTGTTTTCAGGCTCTTAATAGAGGGCAGTGCTGATTATGTCCTGAAACTAAATCAAATCGTGTTGTCTGTAGATGAGCATGGGGGATTTGCTTTGGGCTGGTTTGTTTTTATCTGCATTAGAAAAATTGAGAACAAGTTCTTAAGAATCTAGAGTATTTCCATGGCACCTCTCTGACTAACTGTTTTGACCTTTTCAAGGTTCAGCGTGCTTTCTGTACGTCAAAATGGGACTGGATTTGAAGTCTCTAATTTTGCTAACCAGCAGCCAAATAGCTTCCATCAAACTCTTTGGCTGAAGGACTCCTGAAAGAGCTCTGCCACAGCAGAGATGCTAGCAAATTTAAGCCCTCAAGCAGCAGGCTTGCTTTCTTTGGGAGCCCTTCCTGAGCCTGCAAGTCTCTGGTTTGGTAACCGCTTTGCCTTATAACCTGCTAGCCAGTCAGGGTGTTGCCGTGTTGACACAGGAAACCCGTTGTGGAAGGAGCCGAGGTGTGAATTTAAATCACAATAGCCCTTCTTTAGGTTGGACTCCTTGTCTCCATTTCATGTGCATTTTGGCTCGGTCCCTTCGGAGGTGCCAGCCCAGACACACTCACAGGTGAAGCCCTAGAGCGTGGCTGCAGGCGCTTGTTTTGGTGCCTGCTTTCCTATCCGATGTTCCTGAGCAGTGGGATATAGACACCTGAATACTCCTTTCTGTTTGTTTGCAACTCTGTGATTTGCTTCGGGTGTCCAGGTTTGCAGTTCCCCCTTCAGTTTAAACAAGACTGAGTCAGCACTGCCCCTGTGAAGTCACTTTAGGGAGCAGAGCCCGTTGAAAACCACCACCCACTGAAAAAATTGCCTGGGGTCAGGGCGAGGTTGCAGTCAGAGTTTGCAGCTAGGAAGCTCTGCCAGGGAGCTGCACCCTGTGGAACCCAGCCTGTGAGCCTTATAGGTGAGCCCTTGGAACAAGTGAGGGTATCTGCATACGTTGCTGGGCGGGGCAGCACCGGATGAGGATGTGGGTGACCATAGCCAGCATGTGCGATGGCTGGACAGCAGGAAGCTCATCCGCAGCTCTCCCTGGGGACTGATAAGGAAGTTTAACCCTAGCTCAGCAGCTGCTTGGGTGGCCACCCCAGAGCTTGCAGTGTTAATATGCTTTTTGCTCTGTCCTACTCTTGCTATAGGGACAAGGCACCCAAGATTTGGAACTTCATAATAACCTGTGAAGAGTGCTTTAAGGACATTGGCTATGGGGCTTACGGGTTTCGGGGATGCTCAAGGAAATTGATCTGAAGTTACTTCTAGTGGATTAGTTAAATCACATTATGCCCCTTCATGGATGCTTGGGGCCTTCATTTGGTTTAACTTAATTAATTTCTGAAAATTCACTTCAGAAGTAACTTAGGGGCAGTTGTGTTTTGAATGTGTGCACCTGCAGAGGTGTTTTCTGTGGTTTAACCAAACTGGCAGGAGCTGGATTTTCTAGAGTGTGCTCTGCAATGAGCTGTAGAGGACAAGTCATAGATTCAATAAGGTTGGAAAAGACCTGAGATCATCAAGTACAACCAATCACCCAGCACCTCATGACTAATTAAACCATGGCTTCAAGTGCCACTTCCAATCCTTTTCTGAAAACTTCCAGTGATGGGACTCCACCACCTCCCTGGGCAGCACATTCCAATGGCCAATCTCTCTTTCTGGGAAGAACTTTCTCCTCACCTCCAGCCTAAACATCCCCTGGCACAGCTTGAGACTCTGTCCTCTTGTTCTGGTGCTGCTTGCCTGGGAGGAAGAGAACAACCCCCACCTGGCTACAACCTCCCTTCAGGGAGTTGTAGACAGCAAGAAGGTCTCCCCTGAGCCTCCTCTTCTCCAGGCTAAGCAACCCCAGCTCCCTCAGCCTCTCCTCACAGGGCTGTGCTCGAGACCTCTCCCCAGCTTTGTTGCCCTTCTCTGGACACATTCAGCTGTCTCAATGTCCTTCTTAAACTGGGGAGCCCAGAACTGGACACAGGACTGAAGGTGTGGCCTAACCAATGCTGAGTACAGGGCAGAATGACTTCCCTGCTCCTGCTGGCCACACTATTCCTGATGTAGGCCAGGATGCCATTGGCCTTCTTGGCCACCTGGGCACACTGCAGGCTCATGTTCAGCCTACTGTCAACCAGTACCCCCAGGTCCCTTTCTGCCTGGCTGCTCTTCAGCCACTCCAGCCCCAGCCTGTAGCACTGCATGGGGTTCTTGTGGCCAATGTGTAGAACCTGGCACATGGACTTGTTCAGTGCCATCCTATTGGCCTCTGCCCATCTGTCCAGCCTGTCAAGGTCCCTCTTCAGAGTCCTTTTACCCTCTAACATATCAACTCCTGCTCCCAACTTGGTGTCATCTGCAAATTTGTTGATGATGGACTCGATGCCCTCATCCAGATCATCAATAAAGATATCGAACAGGATGGGGCCCAGCACTGATCCCTGGGGCACACCACTAGTGCCTGGCTGCCAGCTGGATGGGGCACCATTCACCATCACTCTCTGGGCTCTGCTGTCCAGCCAGTTCCTAACCCAGCACAGAGTGCTGCTGCCCTTACAGAGGTCCTCCCCTGACTCCCATTTACATGACCTGGTACTGACTCAAGCCCTGTGAGGCCCACAGGTCCTGCTGAGGAACGGAGCCTCTCTCTGCAGGGCTGGGCAGAGCATGCACTTTTGCTTTCTGTCCTTTTAGCTCTGAGCTACAGGTCATGGATTTTCAGGCTGGCTTTGTTTGTTGCTCCAAGAAGAGGTACCCAAGCTAAATGAGAGTTACTGTTCTCATTTTCTCAGAAACAGACTTTTTTTTGTTGGCTTTATGAATTTTTAATTGACTCATTAGATTGAGTGGCTCGTTTTTGGCAGACTCAAAGCCTGGAGGGAGACAGGTTTGTTAGCACCTCTGTTCTCTCCATTTATGTGTGAAATAGATGGGTTTGGAGCAGTGTTGATTTTTAGACCTGCTGCTCTGTGAGTCTTGTGGTTTGGGGGAAGAGCTGAAGAGTTCCTTTCTCCTTTTGGCCTGGGTGATACAGCCCTGTGATGGGGAAGCTGGGAGTTTCGATGGAAGCTGGATGGGACACTGGTTAGGGCTGCTGTCTGCACTGTCACATCTCAGCTTGTAGCAGAGCAGCTGGGCTGTGTCTTTGCTCCTGCCATCTGAGCAACCTTGAATGCTCTGTATCCAGGGCTCTGCAGCTGCTGAAAAATAGTCTTGTCTGTTTCAAAGATGTGATGGTTGGACTTGAAAATTACACTTCCATCATAAACAGCAGGCATGGTTGGTCCCTCTTCCATTTTGGGTGTTTCAACTTGGAGTTCCTTTTCTTTCATTGAGATCTTGTCCAGGAAGAAGTACCAGCAGGAGCAGGGAAGTCATTCTGCCCCTGGACTCAGCACTGGTTAGGCCACACCTAGAGTCCTGTGTCCAGTTCTGGGCCCCTCAGGTTAGGAAAGATGTTGAGCTGCTGGAAGGTGTCCAGAGAAGGGCAACAAAGCTGGGGAGGGGTCTGGAGCACAGCCCTGTGAGGAGAGGCTGAGGGAGCTGGGGTTGCTTAGCCTGGAGAAGAGGAGGCTCAGGGGAGACCTTCTTGCTCTGTACAACTCCCTGAAGGGAGGTTGTAGTCAGGTGGGGGTTGGTCTCTTCTCCCAGGCAACCAGCACCAGAACAAGAGGACACAGTCTCAAGCTGTGCCAGGGGAGGTTTAGGCTGGATGTTAGGCAGAAGTTCTTCCCAGCAAGAGAGATTGGCCATTGGAATGTGCTGCCCAGGGAGGTGGTGGAGTCACCATCACTGGAGGTGTTTAAGAGGAGACTGGATGAGGCACTTGGTGCCATGGTTTAGTGTTGGATGATAGGTTGGTGTCAATGATCTCAAAGGTCTCTTCCAATCTGGCTACTTCGGTTCTGTTCTGCCACTTTGAGGACCTGTGTTCTCTGGTGGCCTGGAGAAAGAAATGCTCTCCAGGCATTTTGTGGGACTCTTACCTGAATTTAGGCATGCAGTGCAAGTGCTAATCTCCCTGAATCTGGGACTGAGGCCAGTGATGGGTTTCAAGGGCCTTCTCCACTGAGAAATGTGTGTCAAGACTTGAACTTTTTCATCTGTCTTCAGTTTCCTTCACTAGCTTGTTTTTGAAGCATTTCTACATCATGCTGTGTCTCTCATCTCCTCCTGAGTCACATCATTGACTCAGACTCTTGAGACACACCATTGAAAAGGAGGAGCTATACCTGTGCTGCGAGATGTGTTAGAAGGAAGAATTTAGGACTCAGCTGCAGGTGCTGAGGGAGGTGGTGGAAAATAACCTCACCAGGAGTGTAGCTCTTCAGGATGTCGTGGAACCATGGCCTTACAGTGGATTTATGAGAGAGGATTAGCCCATGTACAAATCTGCAACTTCATTGCTTGCTTTGAGAGTTCAGTTCCTTGAGGCTGAGACAAAATTGTGAGGCTGGTTCATGGTCTTTTACTCAGGGGGAGGGGAGATGATGTTTAGAAGATTGCATGAGTGGTCTTCCACTCATAGAATCAGTAAGATTGGAAAAGGCCTCAGAGACCATCAAGTCCAACCTCGTGGTTCAGATTTCTTGCCAGCCTTGTTGCTGGTTTTTTTTCTTCACCTGCAAATACTTTGCTTTCCATAACTTCTTCCAAAGAAGGAGCTGCCCACGTAGTTCTCAGATCCAGCAGTTAAAAGGCCAGGACCCTGCTACAGTTGTCAGTCAAGTATGCATGATCCCCAGATCTCCCATTTAATTGATCTAGTTGTGTAACTCCCCTCTTCAGTATGCCCAAGTGTCTTCCCAATTCAAGCAGAAGCCTTGAAGTTCCATTAATTGCTTAGAAGCCCCATGGGGGGAGTTTCCAAAAGCAGCCATATTCTCAGCCACTGCTGGAAGAATTCATTTGACTCAGCATCAGCTGCCTAGCCCAAGTCTAACATCTAGACACCCTCTCTTTAGTCAGCCTCAAGAAGGATGCACTGAATTTTAACACATGAGGGTTGCTCTCCATGTTTGTCCCACTCTGTTCTCTTAGGGCAGACGCTGCCTTGACATCCACTGCAGGCAGTGTGCCTTGTGTTAGATGAGTCCTGTGTCCAGTTCTGGGCCCCTCAATTTAAGAAGGACATTGAGACACTTGAATGTGTCCAGAGAAGGGCAACAAGGCTGGGGAGGGGTCTGGAGCACAGCCCTGTGAGGAGAGGCTGAGGGAGCTGGGATTGCTTAGCCTGCAGAAGAGGAGGCTCAGGGGAGACCTTATTGCTCTCTGTGACTGATTGAGAGGAGGCTGTAGCCAGGTGGGGGTTGGTCTCTTCTCCCAGGCAACCAGCACCCGAACAAGAAGACACAGTCTCAAGCTGTGCCAGGGGAGGTTTAGGCTGGGTGTTAGGAAGAAATTCTTCCCAGCAAGAGAGATTGGCCATTGGAATGTGCTGCCCAGGGAGGTGGTGGAGTCCCATCACTGGAAGTGTTCAAAAAAGGATTGGAAGTGGCACTTGAAGCCATGGTTTAGTTAGTCACGAGGTGTTGGGTGACAGGTTGGACTTGCTGATCTCTGAGGTCTTTTCCAGCCTTACTGATTCTCTGATCCTAGTAACACAGCATCGCCACTGCCCGGGCCGCGGGGTTTTCCATGTTGTCACTGGAATTACTGTTTGTCTTAACTCTAGAAATATGGGCAGAAGAGGAGGGCTTTGTGTAACAATTTAGGTGGTGAAGCTGCAGAGGAGTTGTGTAATCCTGAGATGTTGATTTGAGCTTCTCAGGTTGATGGGTAAATAAATGCTGTGTTCTGCTGTGGGGCAGAAGCGAGCGCATGGCAGAGGGCCTGAGTCGCTGCAAATTTGTGCTTCACCATATCTCTGCAACGAGTTGGTTGTGTGCCTGTACCCTTCCTTAGATAACAGCATAGAGGCCTAGGTCTAAGCTCTTCACAAGCTTCAGACTTTTATCTCAGTGGGGTTTTTTATCTGTGTTCCCAAAAATGTTGAGCTGTTATTCAGAGTAAGTGATTTGAGGGAAGAAATCAAGCTTTAAGGTTTTTCTTTACCAGGTAGTGACAGAGCAGTAGGAAAGGTTTCAAAGTACTTGAGGAGGTGGCAGTTCTTATATTTTTTTTTTTTTTTATTTTGGGGGAAGCAGCTGTACAGCATCAATCCTAAACAAGTTAAAGCAGGAGGGGAAAAAAAAAAGGAGTTTGTGTGGGAGGAGAGACCACAACCTCCACTGTACTGCAGAGTGGGAAGGAACAATTTTGCTGCAGACTTCAGAAACAAGCAGCACTTAGCTGTCTCAGCAATGGGCAGGAGCTGGTGTGGAGCTGGTAGTGCCTGCAAAGATAGTTACCAGTGTCTCCTTCCTGCCAGGCTTGGGTAGAAGGAGGCCAGAGAGGATTCACACAAACTGGGTGCCATACAGTGGCTTCTCTTTCTGTCCTCTCAGCCCAGTCACGCTTCTGGTCTCTGCTCTTTCTCACTGGTCTCACAATGGCCTTGTAGGTAGATGCCTTGATGTCTACTGTGTTCCCCTGTATCCTGTCTGACTGGGTGCATTTTTTGGTTGCCAGCCACTCTGTAGTGAAGTTTCAGGGTAAGCACCAGCCATGAGAGTGGTGCTGGGCAAGGGCACTGCATAAGATCAGTGGAGGCTGTGGCTGCTCTGGGGGTGGTCTCATCTTCAAATGCTGAGCTGTCGGAGTCACTTGCAGCTCTCTCCAGACCAGAACTCAGTCCATGGGTGCCCTTACTGTGCCTTTATTGCTGTGTCTTGTTGAGGTCCTCTGTGCCCTTGAACCGTGTGGCAAGCTGTGAGCTCATGGCTGGAATGGGAAGCTGTAGAGTGTATCTGAGAGGCTTTGGTGCCGTGAGAGATGAAAGAATGGTTTATGCATTCCAGGCAGCACTGGCAGGGAAGGAGTTGCATGTGTCTCAGGCACGCCTTCAAGAGAAGAAAGCAGGTCTTTTTCATTGAACCAAAATTTTCTAGAATCTCTGTGGAGAGCTAAAGGGCATGTAATAGGCAAAAAGGAAAAAAATCACTTTTATTAGCCTGTACCAGCTGCTGCTGCTGCTTGTTGCCAGCAGCTTCCTCTCTTCTTATCAGTGCTGCCGTGCGAGATCTGTCTGCACGCAGAGCAGAGGGAGAAAGTCATGTTGCAGGTTTGCCACGTTCAGAAGAGCACCATCTGCTCCTGGGTACCTAGAGGGCTCAGGGCAAGAGCAGTCACTTTTGCTCACATGGGGCATGTGGACCTTGGTGGGTGTGTTTATTCCAGCCGTCAACTGAGCTGAAGGTGGCTTTGCTTGAGGGAGATGTCAAAGAGAGAGATGGCAGTCTTGCAGACAAGGATCTACCGGTTTTGATAGAAGTCTTTGGGGGCTTTTCTTTCTGTGCTGCCTTCTACTCCTGAGGGGCAGCAGAAAGTGTTTGTACATGAGCAAGCAGCTTGTGTCCTGGGGAGGCCAGGCTTTTTGCTGATGAGCAGCAGCAGGCAAAAATCAAACTGAGAGGTGTTCAGACTGCCTCAACAGGTTGTGGAGGCTCCATCTCTGGAGGTCTTCAAGATACGACAGGATCAAGCTCTGAGCAGCCTGGTCCAACCTTATAACTGACCTTGCTTGACCCCACAGTTGCACTGCAGACCCCCAGAAGTCCATTCCACCCTGAATTATGCCATGGTCCTGTTACGAACCACTTGGCTGCTGTGCAGTGGGAACCACTGTTAGAGAGCAGTTCAGAATAGAATTAACCAGGTAGGAAAAGACCTTTGAGATCATTGAGTCCAACCTATCACCCAACACCATCTAATCAACTGAACCATAGCACCAAGTGCCTCATCCAGTCTCCTCTTAAACACCTTCAGTGATGGGGACTCCACCACCTCCATGGGCAGCACATTCCAATGGCCAATCTCTTTCTGTGAAGAATTTCTTCCTAACATCCAGCCTAAACCCCCCTGGCACAGCTTGAGACTCTGTCCTCTTGTTCTGGTGCTGGTTGCCTGGGAGAAGAGACCAACCCCCACCTGGCTACAACCTCTCTTCAGGGAGTTGTAGACAGCAAGAAGGTCTCCCCTGAGCCTCCTCTTCTCCAGGCTAAGCAACCCCAGCTCCCTCAGCCTCTCCTCACAGGGCTGTGCTCCAGACCCCTCCCCAGCTTTGTTGCCCTTCTCTGGACACCTTCCAGCAACTCAACATCTTTCCTAAACTGAGGATCCCAGAACTGGACACAGGACTCAAGGTGTGGCCTAACCAGTGCTGAGCACAGGGCACAATGACTTCCCTGCTCCTGCTGGCCACACTGTTCCTGATGCAGGCCACGATGCCATTGGCCTTCTTGGCCACCTGGGCACACTACAGGCTCATGTTCAGCCTACTATCAGCCAGTCCCCCCAGGTCCTTCTCTGCCTGGCTGCTCTCCAGCCCCTCTGACCTCAGCCTGTAGCACTGCATGGGGTTGTTGTGGCCAATGTGTAGAGCCTGGCACTTAGATGTTTCAAATGGTGTAAAATGGTACAGAGTGGTGATGCCAGTGCTAAATAATGGTCAAACCCTGGTTATCTCAACCGGGTGAGAGCAGCAAGCTCAAACTCTTCTTTTTTGTTTCCTCTGGCATGTTGGGTTTTTTTTGGTTGTTGTTTGTTTGGGGAGGGGGATTATATGCAGTGGGTTTTTTTGTTCTCATTTTTCTCCTCTGGTGTATTTAAGGGAGAGTTTGGAGGTCCTTAACTCAGATGTTCTAATGTCTCTGAGGCCATCTCAGCGGCTTTGCTGCCTTCGTGAAGCACGGGTATGCTTCCTTTGGGCAAGCTATCAGTTAAGCAGAGTGAGGGGTGGTGTTGAAATTCCTGTGTTGGGAGTTACATTCATCTTTGCCTGTTTGGGCTGTGCTTTTGTTGCAGTAATTAGCTCCCCAGAGGAGTAAAATGTCCTTCACTTTGAAATTACCCTTTAGCTGACATTAAAAAAAAAAAAAAAAAAAAAAAAGAGAAAAAAGTTTAACAACAACAACAAAAAAATCAGTACCTTCTCTTGGGTGGTCCTTCACAGCTAGACACAGGGTATTTTGTTCTCACTGTCCTCTTTTACCTGCCTAAACCTCTCTGTAATAGCCTTGGGGGAAAAAAAAAAGGTAACCTATGTTGCTCTGCCTTCTTTTTTTTCTCCTGTTCCTGCTGTGGATAGAAAGGAAGCATTTGTCTGTTAGTGGGGGAGGATTGAGGAGAGGTAAACATATTTACTTCTGGCAGTTCCTATAGGCACAGCCTGGGGAATTGCACCAGCAAACCAGAGTACCTGCTTTCTGATGCCTCATAGCAGTGGGGGCTGCAGGCATCAGGCCCTAGCACGCTGCCAACTGGCTGCGAGTCGCTGGGTATGATGTTCTCTGCCTTCCTCACCATTTTCCAGCTGGTAAAATTGGGGATAATAGCATACAAGCCCTTCACAGAGTCTAAGCTAAATAATTGTGAAGTGCTTTAAGCTCCTCAGATAGTGGGAGTCAGAAACAAAGGCTTGTATTTCAGCTCTGCCTGGTAATGATGCTGAATAAGATTCATCTCCAGTCCTGCTTAGTCATTTCTGATGTCTTTAAAATAGAGCTGCTAAGCTCACCCAATTTTGCCCTTGCAGAAGCTGTGAGGCTAATAGGCTCTGCCAGAATGAGGGGGTTACTGGTCTGTGGTGCTGTGGGCAGGTTCTTGAGGACCCAGCACAGGCAGCTCTGGAGCTGGCACCAAGGGGGCTGCTTCCTCACAGCCCACTGCAGCACCAGCGCATATGACACTAGTGCAGAGGCTCCATGCCCCTTCCAGATTTAAAACTCTTGCTGTATATGGAAGTCACTCAGGCCTATTTAAATTTCCAGTGGGTTTTCTTGTCTTTTTTATCTTAGCTTTAGTCATGTAGTGTCTTGCACAATCTGGCAGTGAATTGCATGGGCTGGTTCTTCCTTGTGCTTTCTAAAATGCTGCTTTTGTTGGTGCCATTCAGGTTGTAACTGAAAGCTTATAACAGAAATCTCTGTACATGTCCTCACACTGCTAGACAAGGTTCACTCATCCTTTTGTGTATCTTTATCTCACCCTCTGTTACTGTATTTTCTTGCTAAGCACTTCCAATTATTCCTGTTTTGCTGCAGTACACTGTTTCCTATTCTTTCCTGTTGGAATCTCTTGCCTAACTTTTACTGCTTTACCGTTGCATTATGTGACATCACTTCTCCACCTCTGTCTGTGGAGGAGAAATGGAACAAATTTGAGGCAGACTAAGCCTGAAAAAATGGATAATCCATTCTGTCCACTCTCCCTTCTTTATCCCCTCTCTCTTTCCTGCCCTGTCCCTCAAAACTGTGGGCAGCTTGATGGCATGACATGCTTTGTGGAGAGGGTTCAGTTGGGGAACTGATTCTTTCCTTCTTCCCCCCATCCACCTACCCATTTCTCAAAACCCCAGTGTCAGACACAGTTGGGGCACATCACTGTATCTCATATGTTTTTCCTACATTGTCCCTTTTGAGGCAGAGGTACTTAATGAAATTTAGCTAGGGTGTGGAGAAAATCTACCCTCAGGATTAGGTGCCCCTTTTGTTGTGTGTGGCTGGAGATTTGCACCTCTGCATTGTAAGACAAAATGTATTCTGAAATGCATTTCTAAAGACGTGAATGGTGCAGCCTCAGGTGACTTCACAGCCCTCTGCTCACAAATCTAGGCAGGTCTTTAAATGAGCCCTTTCTCACTCCCAGCCTTTCTGTCTCTCTTACTTGTCAGGGAGGGAGGTGCAGAAGCCCAAGTGCTGATTTGCCTTCAGACTGTAAAGAGCTGTAGTGTTTTGCTTGGGTAGGTTTCTATTCAGCACTGAGCTGTCAGTTAAAATGATCATTGAAAACCGAAGTAATCTTTCCTGTGAAAGCTGCTTTTCAGAACTGAAGACTCAGAGCCTTGCCCTCTAGTCTGCTGCTTTACCAGCTCCAGCTATGCATGACTCCACTTAGGTGTCTCTCAGCTTGATGGCACAATGGCACTTGCTCTTCCCCCACCCACCCCCCCCCAGCCCTCTGCCTCTTTGGTGGCAGTGAGGCTGAAGACTGCAAGGCTTGGGGTCCTGTGCTGTCCTGAAGAGTTGCTGCAAAAGCAACACTCTGCTCAGCTCATGCTCCCCTTTGCTTATCTTGCCAGCTCTTCTCTCTTGTGCTTTGTGAATCCCTGTAGAGATGAGATATTTGGTAGTCTTAAATTCACAGATGCACTGGGTTGGAAGGGGCCTTCAAAGGTCATCTTGTCCAACCCCCCTGCAGCAAGCAGGGTCACCTCCAACTAGATCAGGCTGCCCAAGGCCCCATCAACTCTGATTTTGAATGTCTCCAGGGACAGGACCTCAACTACATGCTTGAGCAGCCTGTTCCAGTATTTTACCGCTCTCATTGTAAAGAACTTCCTTATGCCCAACCTAAATCTATTCTGCTCCAGTTTAAAACCATTGCCCCTTATCCTATCACTTCAAGCCCTTCTAAACAGTCCTTCCCCAGCCTTCCTGTAGGCCCCCTTGAGATATTGAAATCTAGTTCTAAGGTCTCCCTGGAGCATTCCCTTCTCCAGGTTAAACAGCCCCAATTCTTTCTGCCTGTCTTCACAGGAGAGGTGCTCCAGCCTTTTGATCATCTTTGTGGCCCTCCTCTGGACCCATTCCAGCAGGTCCATGTCTCTCTTGTGTTGGGGACCCCAGAGCTGGACACAGTACTCCAAGTGAGGTCTCACCAGAGCAGAGTGGCAGGATCACCTCTCTTGACCTGCTGGCCACGCTTCTTCAGTTGCAGCTGAGGATGTGGTTGGCCCTCTGGGCTGCAAGTGTGCATTGTTGGCTCATGTCCAGCTTCTCATCCACCAGTACCCCCAAGTCCTTTTCTGCAGGATTGATCTGAGTTCCATCATCCACTATCCTGTATTGATATTGAAGATTGCCTCGGCCTAGGTGTGGGACCTTACACTTTGCCTTACTGAACCTTGTGAGATTCTTCTCAGCCCACCTCTCCTGATGTTAGTAGTAGTATTACTAATAACATGTCCTGCCATGTCCCATTTATTTATAGGATGCTTCTCAGTCTCTCCCTCTGAGAAGAGCAGTCTGGAGTACAGACTGTTAGTGCAGATTGCCATGAAGTTTGGATGTTAAGTGCTAATAGGAGATAAATGATGCAAAGGTTTTTAACTAGTATAGGAAAATCTTTAGCCAGAGATTGTGGTGCATTTGAAGGCTGGCACTGCCACAGATGGATTACTAGGGACTCTGGGTTCAATTCCTGAGTTCTCTATCATTTCCAAGAAAGTGAATCAGCATGCAAGGAAGCTCTTTCAGGTCAGACTCTGCTTGCTAATCATGGGAAGCCAAAGGTTGTCTGCTGTTAGAAATAGTCTGGTGCCACCCCCCATCCTGAATTGAACATTTCCTCCCAGTGTCCTCTGGGCAGCTCCCAACCTCTTTCCCCCATCAGTGGGTTACTTTTCACTCCATGCACAACTTGGGGAAAATCTCTAGAGAATGGGGGGAAAAAAATAACAATAGGAGCACAAAAGGAGAACTGGAAGGAGTTGGGCTGGGTCAGGCGAGCAGGTGGTGGAACCAGCAGGCTGTAATGTGAAATGGGCAGAGCCTGGTACCTGCCTCCTATCTCCAGAGCACTTGGCAGCTTTCCAGGTGCCTCCAGCCCTATTGACCACTTCACTGGAGGACAGCTGAGGGGCACTCATCTGTTTTGCCTGTGCCTCCCTGCTTGTGATGGGTACAGGCAGGCCCTGAGTGACCAGCACGGTTTGGTGACTCCTGGCATCGGGGACTTGCCCCTGGCCTCACTGGCAAAGCCTGTTGGCATTCCTTGCAGCTTTGCCAGAGTACCAGGTCAGGGGGAGAGGCACAAAGTGTG
The DNA here is from genome assembly GCA_033816785.1 of Picus viridis. Classification (NCBI taxonomy): domain Eukaryota; kingdom Metazoa; phylum Chordata; class Aves; order Piciformes; family Picidae; genus Picus; species Picus viridis. The sequence goes on along the minus strand of CM066570.1, from coordinate 32,874,751 downwards.
CAGGTTTCTCTACTTCTGTGCCTCCAAACAGTCTCTCAGCATTAAATGGGGAAAGTGATAACTGTGAGTGCAGCTGGTAGCATATGGCACCCGTCCCCTGCCTTAGCAATTGCTCAGTGAACTCTGAAAGCGGAATATGGTCCCCGTGGCTCCAGCCAGCTGCAGTGCTGAGAAATCCCACAGTGGAGCAGTCCCTTATTCGATTACCAGCGAACACTTCACGTTCCACGTTGCCTGTTTTTCCTGCTGCCTCCCTGGGGAGGTTTTTGCTGTGCTGACTCCTTCCTCCCACTCCTCCTTTTCTTTCTTTCTTTTTTTTTTTTTTTTTTTTTTTTAAATTAATTTCCCCTGGAGCATTGCTTTACTTGTTCTTTAGTTCCAGCCCCTTTAACTTGGTTGCTCTGCATTTCTGTCAGTCCACTGCTCTGAGAAGCAGGGGCAGCTGTTTCTGCTGCTGGTGCTTTTCTCAGGTCCTCTTGGAGAACAAGTAGGATCTGGTGGAGAACAATTGAGTCCCCATGTAGCAGAGGGGAAGTGCAGTGCCTATTGCTGAGCCAGCCTGCTTCTGTGCCACAAGGCTGCATGCTCATTGTGGTGTGGATGTACATCTTTTTGTTGGAGAAATACAAACCAAACAAAATAAAGCCAGACTGGGAGCTAGTGCCTGGGTAAGCCACAGAGCAACAACAGAGCCAAAAGCCACAAGCAGCTTTACCAATTGTAAATCAGATCTCTCTTGCCCAATCAGATGTAATAGCATAGAAGCTGAAAGCCTGCTGCTTCTCTCTCACCCTTGGGAGGGCTCAGAAGCATAAGTGGGTGCCCTCTGATTTGGACTTCTTAGGTGCGAGCTTAGAGATGTTGCTATTGAGCATCTGAAGGCTGGGGGCAGAGTCCCTGCTCTGTTTCTACTGCCCACTGGGGGAGTGGGAAAGGGAGAGCAATGCTTTCATGCTCCATGGGTAGGCTTTAGGTCTCAAGGCAGCCTGTCCCCACTTCTCCAGCCCACAGCCCTGGCAGGACTATCCTTTCCACCCTCCCTCCAGCTCCTTCCAGTCCATACTGAGAGAGAGAAGGGCAACGAGGCTGGTGAGAGGCCTCGAGCACAAGCCCTATGAGGAGAGGCTAAGGGAGCTGGGGTTGTTTAGCCTGGAGAAGAGGAGGCTCAGGGGAGACCTTCTTGCTCTGTACAACTCCCTGAAGGGAGATTGTAGCCAGGTGGGGGTTGGTCTCTTCTCCCAGGCACCCAGCACCAGAACAAGAGGACACAGTCTCAAGCTGTGCCAGGGGAGGTTTAGGCTGGAGGTGAGGAGAAAGTTCTTCACAGAAAGAGATTGGCCACTGGGATGTGCTGCCCAGGGAGGTGATGGAGTCCCCATCCCTGGAGATGTTCAAGAGGAGACTGGGTGTGGCACTTGGTGCCATGGTTTAGTCATGAGGTGTTGGGTGACAGGTTGGACTTGATGATCTTTGAGGTCTCTTCCAACCTTGGTGATTCTGTGTGATTCTGATTCTGTGTGATACAGAGTTTTGCTTCATGTGCTGAGGAGGAAGCTTGACCTGTACTGGGGCAGAGCTGCCTCTCAGCAGGGAGAAGAAATATTCCATCTTGATTCTGTGGCTGCCCTGTCAGTTTAGCCTGATAACAGTTTTACAATCTTTATCTGATACAGGTTTAAGAGGATTTCCCTGGGTGCAGTGGGATTATTATAAGTCGGAGAGCAGTCTCCAGCTGATACTCCTTCAGCAAGTATTTATTTTAAGTGGGTTTAACAGTATTTAATTTTTAATAATTTTTTTTTCCTTCCCCCCACCCCCTTTTTTAATTTTTTTTTAATGGGTTGTAAGTAAATTGTTTACCTTATCAGAGAAGTAAAATGAAGAAATGTGTTAGTGCTTTCCAGGCTAGGGGTGGTGGAAGGAAAGCAGCAGCTGGAGGTGTGGGGGGCAGGGGATGAAATAGTGATGTTGAGGGAAATGTAACATTATTCCACTGATTAGTAATACTGCCAAACAGCTGTTTATAAACAGGAGATGTGATGGGGAGGAGAGCTGCAAGGAACCTGCTAGTGCTGCAGGCAGCACTGGCTCGTTGTTTGAGGGGAGGGGGTGGCTTCTGTCAACCATGTATCTGCCCCCAGAGGGGACCAGAGGCTGTGTGGAGGTTACCAGACTGCAGCAGCATGGGGAGGCTGGGTGTGCCCCGTGCATCCTCTTCAGCCCTTGTGGGGTGGCACTCAGTCAGCTTTACACTGATGTTTTACCTCCAGTTTAAGGTTTTCATGCCACCTTCAGGAATGAAGAGCAGCGGTGACCCTCGGCATTGGGAAAGCTGTGGCTGTAGGGGAGAAGTCTCCTTTGAGCCACGTGTGAGCTATTTCCTCGTCCTGTCCCTCGCTCCAAGAGGCTTTGGTTTGGATGGATGGCTCTGGGAATGGATGTGTGTGCACACAGGCAGAAGTCTCTGGCTTAGCGAGAGCCACCTTCTGGCTGCCTGTGCCCAGAGAGCATCCATAGTCCTTGGTGTATTTCAGAGGATGCTAATGGGATAGGATTAGCTGCCCCACTTGCCCTTGCCATCAGCAAGAGACCCTACAAAGAAAATCTAAAGCAGAGCTAACTGGGAGAACTTGAACAAAAGCTCTTTTGAATGCGGGGAGAAGCCTGATTTTTACCCTCTGGCCCTGTGGAGCCAAGAGGTGGGGATGCTCTGTTCCCCCTTTCAAATCTGAATGACTTGTCAGCTGAGTTGGTACTAATGGGCTGGATGCCCTTCAGTGTCCCTTCCCTGTCCTGCTCTAGTTCCCTGATGCTGTGTTTCAACATATTGTGCCCTTTAGTTCTTTGTTCTTTACGGTGTCGTAGTTAAAATGGTACCGCAGGGCCGTGCAGAGCAGTGCTGTGGCCGGGGCAGCCTGCCCTGGGGCAGTGTGTCACGGCAGGCAGCACTTTCTGGACAGGGATGCCTCTGTCACAGGCACAATGTGCTCTGAACACTTCACTTTCTCAGACCCTGTCAGTTCTCATTTTTAGCTGCCTATTCAAGAGAACAAGGCTTTTAAAAAGCCATTCCTTACCCAAAGCATTTAATAGCTGCAGCTTCAAATAATAGAATCAATAAGGTTGGAAAAGACTTCAGAGATCATCAAGTCCAACCTATCACCCAACACCTCATGACTAACTAAACCATGGCTCCAAGTGCCACATCCAATCCCATTTTGAACACCTCCAGGGACAGGGACTCCACCACCTCCCTGGGCAGCACATTCCAATGGCCAATTACTCTTTCTGGGAAGAACTTTCTCCTCACCTCCAGCCTAAACCTCCCCTGTTGCAGCTTGAGACTGTGTCCTCGTGTTCTGGTGCTGGTTGCCTGGGAGAAGAGACCAACCTCCACCTGGCTACAACCTCCCTTCAGGTAGTTGTAGAGAGCAATGAGGTCTCCCTGAGCCTCCTCTTCTCCAGGCTAAGCAACCCCAGCTCCCTTAGCCTCTCCTCACAGGGCTGTGCTCAAGGCCTCTCCCCAGCCTCGTTGCCCTTCTCTGGACACATTCAAGTGTCTCAGTGCCAGGCTTACTGAGGGTAACAAAATTTCAAGAGACTGGTTGCTTCATGGCTTTGTGCTGCTGCATGGAAACAGAAGAGATCCTGAAGCAGCAGCTTATCTATCAGAGGGTTAAGGTGAGGCTCTTGAGCCTTGTTCACTAAACAGTTGCATTGGCCTGCCACAGATGCCCATGGGTGCTCTGGCAGTCTGTTGTCACCTTTTGAGCTCTCTCAGGTGGAATGATTCCACCTGTCTGCAGATAGGACTCCTTGCAAAACTGCAGGTGATGGCCATGTGTAACAAATGGCCCACCTGGCACTAGGGGTGGCCCACCCACTGCAGCTGGAAGCACTGGCACAGCAATGCTAATCTACAGGGATTGGAAAGCCAGTGGAGAGGTGTGGTTGCCAGAGGCATGAGCTGCTTATTTGGAGAAACTGTGCTTTGGTTGCAGTTGCTGGCCAGAAGGTCAACCCTGAGTAGAACAGCCACTCTGGGACAGCTGGGAAATGCACTATAGCCACAGGGATGCTTCCAGCCTCTTGCTTTCTGTAGTGCTAGAATAAAATAGAATAGAATAAATCACGTTGGAAAAGACCTTTGAGATCATTGTGTCCAACCCCTTACCCAACACCATCTAATCAACTAAACCATGGCACCAAGCACCCCATCCAGTCTCCTCCTGAACACCTCCAGTGATGGCAACTCCACCACCTCCCCCAGCAGCACATTCCAATGGGCAACCACTCTTTCTTTGAAGAACTTCTTCCTAATATCCAGCCAAAACCTCCCCTGGCACAGCTTGAGACTGTGTTCGCTTGCTCTAGTGCTGGTTGACTGGGATGTTCTGGGCCAGTGTGTCACTATTGAGGGGTGCTGCTCAGGCCACACCTGTGTGGTGACACTGCAGAGGTTGTCAGATTACTAAAGTTAGGAGCACTGCCCATCATCCAAAAAGCCTCATTCAAGCTGTGCAGCAGAAGCCACATGGGTGTATGAGCATATGCACAGAACAAAGTGGTTGGTGCAGGTGGTGTTGGGGGATAGCATCCCTTTGCATGTGGGCCTCTTGCCTTCAAGCCTGGTCCTGAGGTGCAGGGTAACCTGAGAATCCAGGGTCTCCTGCCCTTGCTGGGGAATGGCAGGGTTGTTGTCATCCTAGTACTGGACTGGGTGGTGTGAAGGGGAGTGAATGGAGGCTACAAGGCAGAGAGTGAGTACCTTGAGGATACTGGAGGTGAGTGGGTTAAGAACAAGCAAAAGGTAGGGAGGAAGAGCTGAAAAGAGAGCAGGAAGGAAAACTGGAACAACATTGGGAGGGCAAGAGGAGGAGGGAATGTGGAAGTGACAAGCAGAAGACCTTGGGCAGGAGTTTCTGTGCTGTGGAGAGCAGCAGGCTGTGTAGGAGGGTGGCATCCCAGAGGTGGCAGAGCAGGGGGAGTTGCACACAGGGAGGGACTGTGGCTGGAGTGGAAGAAGCATCATTGCTTCCTCCTGCAAAGGGAGGAGGACCTAAAGCTGCCAGAGACGTGGGTCCCAGCCTTCCCAGCTGGCATCCTTCTGCAAGGGCCTTGTGGGGGCTCATCTTCCATCCTTCCCATGCATCCCTCAAGTGCCTGAGGTACTTTTTCAGGCTCTTGACTCCAGAGCAGACAATGCTGGTTTTGATGCTGTCTTCCATCAGGGCCATCAAGATACAGTAGTTACCTTTGTGCTGCCACCTCCTCCTCTTTGTTCCTGTCCTCTGGTGACTGGGAAGTCAGAGACAGGGATGGCACTTTGAGGAGCTGCTTTTGAAGTGACTTTGTGAATCGCAGGGGCTGGCAAGTGGTGGGGAGTGAGATGTTGGCGCCTGGCACTCTCAGATTGTTCCAGCTCCCTTGTGTCTGTGCATGGAGCAGTGCACGCTGTTTGCCTGTCCTCAGAGACACTGGACTCCTCAGATCTCGTCTGTTTCAAAAGGCTCCTGCTGTGGATAGAGGGAGGAGGAGAGGAGGAACTAGGACATCAGATGTGTGCTGGGCTGTGCAGCAGTGCAGTGGCTTTTGGTTGTGTCCATGGGGTCAGGCTTAGTGCCTAAGCATGCATAGTGCTGTCTCAGGGTGCTGCATGGGTGCTGAGCTGCCCCATGGCATCAAGTGGGGTGAGTTTCCACAGGCAGCCCTGTGGCAGACCATTGGTACAGGAAAGTGAACTTGTCATGTTTTGTGATATGTTCAGGGCTCAGGATGCTCTGGTAGGGCTAATACAAGCTGGAGAACTGTGGACAGTTTATACTAAAAAGATGTTTTGGATGGCATGTGTGCTTCAGGAGTCACCCCAGAACTCTCTGCTTCTTGGACTTCTCCCCAGTAAGCTAGAAGGTGCTTTCTGTTGCTGGTAATGTGTTATGGATTTGAGCCAGCCATCAGAATCCCAGTCCATGGAGCTGATGCCCAAAAGGCTACCCATCCTGTCCCTTATTATCTGCTGGTTGAAGCTGTTGAAACTGAAGTGCAGATCCTCCTGTTGGCTGCCAGGATGAAGTGCTGCTGCTGAGCATTCAGGGATGTTGTCTGGAGCAGCAGGACAGCCAGCCTGCTGGTAAAACCCCTGTACACCAGCCAGAGCAGAGCCTGATTAAACTTATGAAACCTGACAAGATCACAGCCCAAGGTGGTATTGCTGGAGGCTGCTTGACTGGGAGCCGTGCTCTCGCTGCAGCAGCACAAGCGCGAGGGATGTGTCACTGGAAGCCTGTCATGACACACATCTCACCGTTGAGTAGGGAGCATGTGAAAGTCTCTTGCAGTTGTTACCCTGCCAGCAGCATGCAGAAAGAGCCTCCTCCCAGCAGAGGCATTGGCTTCATCTGCCTGCAGATGAAGAGTACCTCTTGTTCTGTGCTAGGTGATGCCCCATTTCAGCTTTATACGGGTGGTCACCTGAACAAGCTTATGCTGGCCAGGACACAACACCTCCACTGAGGTACAGTGACCCCTCCAGCTAGGCTGGAGTATTGCCCCTCCCAGCTCCCCTGCAAAATAATCAGGCTGTGCAACCTGTGAAAGGCATCCACATTGCCCTGCTGCTCTGCCAGGAGGCTGTGTTGCCTTGACCCCAAGCAAGGAGCTGTTGCCTGTTTGTCAGGGCATGGCAGTCAGAGCCTAAGGGTGCTATGTGCTGCCTTCTCTATGGCTGGCATGTGGTGGAGCAGGCACTGGTGAACTGGACCCCATGCCTGCTCACCATCATCTAAAATTAAAGCAGTGCATCCTATGGTACCACCTGGGTAGGAGCCTACCTGACTTGCCACCTCTACTGGAATAGAATAGAATTAACCAGATTGGAAAAGACCTTTGAGGTCAAGTCCACCTATCATCCAACACCATCTAATCAACTAAACCATGGCACCAAGTGCCTCATCCAGGCTCTTCCTAAACACCTCCAGTGATGGTGACTCCACCACCTCCCTGGGCAGCACATTCCAATGGCCAATCTCTTTCTGTGAAGAATTTCTTCCTAACATCCAGCCTAAACCTCCCCTGGCACAGCTTGAGACTGTGTCCTCTTGTTGTGGTGCTGGCTTCCTGGGAGAAGAGACCAACCCCCACCTGGCTACAACCTCCCTCCAGGCAGTGTAAAACAGAATAGCTATAGAAGGGATCTTCATGCTGCTGCTTGTGGATCTGCATAAAATCAGAGGCTTGTGTTTCTTCGCAGTGAGTATTTCTCATGCGGGTGCTGCCCTCGTTTCTGCTGGTCAGATTTGTGTTCATCTGGGAGAAGAAGCAGCAGCAGCAGCTTCCTAAACAGACCAGCTCTTATGCCTTTGTTTTCTGCATACCCACAGGGTTAATCTCCCTCTTGGCACCTGATTATTTGCTGCTGCAGGGAATGCACATGGGTTTGAGGGATGTGTGTTTGAAATTCTCATTTTGCCGGCTTTAATCCCTGTCTGGAAGCTGTAGCCAGGTCCTGAGGGCCGGGTTAATACCTGAGCCCCCACAAGAGCCTCTTAGGAGCATCTCTGTTGCCTTTGTCTCTCCTCGTGACTGGTGTCTCTTGGGGATCTCTGAGGGAGGTATTGTAGTGAATGGACCACTTCCCAAACAGTTATTCTGTGTTTCATGTTTCCCATGAGGCCAGTGAGCATCTGTATTGCTAGCTTAGCAGCAGGCCATCTGAAGGACAGGGACTGGGGCTTGCAGCACTGTGATATCAGTGTGGTGGGTTGAAATTTCTCCCCCCAGCATTCACTTTGCCAGACCAGCCCAGTTGGAAGCAAATGAAAGCTGTAGAACAGAATAGAATAGAATAGAATTAACCAGGTTGGAAGAGTCCTTTGAGATCGAGTCCAACCTATCAATATAATGTAAATTCCCGTGATATTAGAGGAGAAAAAGCTGTGAAGGTACAGGGAACTTATGAACTCAACTGCTGGTATTTTTAGTGGAGGATGCATGCTTGTGAACATCTCCATAATGAATAATTACCATATTTACAGGCCAAACACACTCTACAATAGAGTGCAGTGAACATGTACAAAGCAGACAGGAGTTACAATATTTACAGGTATTCACAATTAATAAACAGCACAAGGATCCCCCTGCTCAAAGACTAGGGGAAGCTATTAGCTTCTCCTTTCTACCGCCTGTGCCCCTGTACAAAAGAAGGGAGAAAGGAACAGAGCAAGTTGCTGTTAGACTTAACCAAGCCAATGCAGCCAAGGTCAAGCAGAAGCAAGTTAGGATCTCTCCAGAGCGAAGAAGCGGGAAGAGAAAGTTGTTTTGGCACAACCAGTCTCATGGTAGGATACCTCTCCAATGGAATTGTTTAGAGTTTATCTTTATTTTCTGTTTTACACCCAATAGTGACTTATTTACATTCTACTGCTTTTCTGCTCAAGATTTGTGAAAAAAATTTAAAGGCATTGCCTAAAACTACCACAATCAGGCAAGGGATGGAGCTCACCACCTTCTGCTTCTGCCCTGAGCTCCACTCCTCCATCTCCAAAATGCAGTGAGCGCCGACACCACTGGCACAAACATCTCTATACCTCCACAATCCACCAGGTTCTCTTCCCCTCCTGCAGCTCCAGGTCTTCTGCCTGGTGCTTCTGCAGGAAACAGTCTCCAAAGCTTTGCAAGCTGATTCTCAATGTTGCTGCCACTTCCTCCCTCTGGGATTGAGGTGAGGAGAAAGTTTTTCCCAGAAGGAGTAATTGGCTATTGGAATGTGCTGCCCAGGGAGGTGGTGGAGTCCCCATCCCTGGGGAGGTGTTCAAGAGGGGATTGGATGTGACGCCTGAAGCCATGGTTTAGTTAGTCATGAGGTGTTGAGTGGTAGGTTGGACTTGATGACCTCTGAGGTTTTTTCCAACCTTATTGATTCTATGATCCCAGGAGATGCCTGCAACTGCCCTTTCAGCGGTGTTTTTCCACCCCATTGCTTTGCTGCCTGGGCAGGGCTGTCCTGCTGTCCCCTTCCCCTCTTCGGGGGCCCCCTTGCTGCTGCGGGCAAGACCTGGTGGAGCTCAGGCTGCTGCCCGTCCCTTCGTGCGTTGCCCTTTCTCCCCCAGCTTCGTGAAAAGCAGGTCTTTGTCTCCCCAGCTCCTGTCCCCCCAGGTAAGCAATCCGTTTGATTCTTGGGCCGCTGCGTTTCCGCCCTTCTCCGTGGTCCCCTGGCAGGCGCTGCTGTTGGTGTGCGGCTGGCTGGCGCGGCGCTCCCCGGCGTGCTCTCTGGCTGACACGAGCGGCAGACGGTGACTCGAACAAAAGAGGCGGCTCGGGGCGCGCCACGCGCCGGCTCTGCGCGCCCCGGCGCTGCGAAGGGAGCGCAGATGTGGAATAAACGGGAGCGCTTCGGACGAGCGGCACTGTAATCCCTCTCTGCCCCCACCCCTCCCCCTCCCCTTTTTTGCAGACATTAGTTTGATTAAAATTGCATGAGCCCACACATGGGTGTATTTTATTTTCTTTATTTCCTGCTGGCAAGAGGCTGGTTGGAGGTCTGCCCTGTGGGAAAGCAGCCGGGGGTGGGGGCTTGCTGGGGAATTTGGGGTGTTTTCAAAACCTTTCAGGCTGTGGAGCTTACAGCCGGCTGCTGTGGGTCTGGTTGTACTGGTGAGACCTGCTTTTCCTGCAGCACACTGAACGTGAGCACATTCTTCCTCTCAGAGCCTGACTTTGGAGCCTGCTAGTGGTGCATGGGCGTGCACCAGGCAGGTGGGAGCCCCTTCCAGCACTGGTGTGGGGCAGCAGCATCTGGAAGGGTGTGGGAGGTTTGCTCTAGCAAATCTTCACCCCAAAGATTTCCAGGTTGTTGAGGGCATCCCCATGGCTGAGGGTGGGTGCAGACAGCCGGTTTGAAACCTAGGTGACTGTGCAGAAATGAAATGGAATAGAATAAACCAGGTTGGAAGAGACCTTCAAGATCATCACACCCAATCTGTCATCCAACACCACCTAATCAACTAAACCATGCAACCAAGCACCTTACCAAGTCTCCTCCTGAACACCTCCAATGATGGTGACTCCACCACCTCCCCGCGCAGCACATTCCAATGGGCTACCACTCTCTCTGTGAAGAATTTCTTCCCAACATCCAGTCTGAACCTCCCCTGGCACAGCTTGAGACCGTGTCCTCTTGTTCTGGTGCTGCTTGCCTGGGAGAAGAGACCAGACTCTGCCTGTCTACAACCTCCTTTCAGGTAATTGTAGAGAGCAAGAAGGTCTCCCCTGAGCCTCCTCCTCTCCAGGCTAAGCAACCCCAGCTCCCTCAGCCTCTCCTCATAGGGCTGTCATGCATATCAAAATATTGACCCTTCATATCAAAATATTGATAAAACAAAGAGTTATATTCTGTTTTCTTTATCACCCAGGTTTGCACTCAGTCTTTGCTACCATTTGCAGAAGGCTTCTGTCCCTAAATGTAGGGAGGCAGCAGGGAAAGTTAGGAGATTACTTTAGACTCCAGTCCTATTCCACTCTGTAAACACAGTATTTTTGCCAGTTTTGTGGCTGTGCTCTGTCAAAACTGCCATGTTGCTCAGCATTTTGGGGATGGGCCCTGTCTTACTGCCCCTCATGACATTCAGTAAGGGCAAGTCCAAAGCCCTGCATCTGGGGAAGAACAACCCCATGTGTCAGTACAGATTGGGTGCCGACCTGTTAGAGAGCAGCTCTGAGGAAAAGGAGTTGGGAGTCCTGGTATTGAACAGGATGACCATGAGCCAGCAGTGTATCCTTGCAGCCAGGAAAGCAAATGGCATGCTGGGATGCATTAAGAGGTGTGCAGACAGTAGGTTGAGGGAGGTTAGAATAGAGTGGAATTAACCAGGTTGGAAAAGACCTTCAAGATCATAGAGTCCAACCTGCCACCCAGCACCATCTAATCAACTAAACCATGGCACCAAGTGCCCCATCCAGTCTCTTTAAACACCTCCAGTGATGGTCACTCCACCACCTCCCTAGGCAGCACATTCCAATGGCCAATCTCTCTTGCTGGGAAGAACTTCTTCCTAACATCCAGCTTAAACCTCCCGTGGCACAGCTTGACATTATGTGCTCTTGTTCTGGTGCTGGTTGCCTGGGAGAAGAGATCAACCCCCACCTGGCAGCAACCTCCTTTCAGGGAGTTGGAGGGAGCAAGAAGGTCTCCCCTGAGCCTCCTCTTCTCCAGGCTAAGCAACCCCAGCTCCCTCAGCCTCTCCTCACAGGGCTGTGCTCCAGACCTCTCCCCAGCTTTCTTGCCCTTCTCTGGACACCTTCCAGCAGCTCAACATCTTTCCTAAACTGAGGGGCCCAGAACTGGACACAGGACTCAAGGTGTGGCCTAACCAGTGCTGAGTCCAGGGGCAGAATGACTTCCCTGCTCCTGCTGCAGGCCAGGATGCCATTGGCCGCCTTGGCCACCTGGGCACACTGCTCCCCTTCTATCCTGCACTGATGAGGTCTCACCTGAAGTACTGTCTCCAGTGCTGGGAACCCCAACTCGAGTACAAAGAGAGTCCAGTGCAGGGCCACTAGGGATTAGGGGACTGGAACATCCATCATGTGAAGAAAGGCTGAGAGAGCTGGAGCTGTTTAGCTTGGAGAAGAGGAGGCCAAGGAGGGATCTTATTAACGCTTGTAAGTATCTGAGGGGTGGGTATCAGGAAGATGAGGCCAGTTTCTTCTCGGTAGTCCCCAGTGACAGGACAAAAGGTAATGTACATAAACATTGTAAGTTCCATCTGAACATGAGAAGGAACCTCTTTATTTTGCGGGTGGCAGAGCACTGGAACAGGCTTCCTAGGGAGGTGGTGGAGTCTCTGTCCCTGGAGACCTGCAAGGCCTGTTGGGACGTGTTCCTATGTGATCTGCTGTGGGTGATCCTGCTCTGCCAGTGGGGGTTGGACTTGATCTGCAGAGATCCCTTCCAACCCCTACTGTTCTGTGATTCACTGAGGGGCACAGGATTCAGGATTTGCATGTTTTCCCCCTTTCAGAAGAGGAGGCTGCTGTTTTCCTCCCTTCAGGAGGACTAACTGAATGAAACGTTTGCGAAGCGCTCTCCATGAAGGGCTCTGTTCCACGCCAGGTGTGGTTTCCTTGTCTGCCTTTTTGCCTTGCCCTCCTTGTGCCTCTCTTTTTGGCCAGGAGGAGCAGTGAGAAGGAGGGTGGCAGCTCCTGCATGTGCTTATCTCAGGGTGTGTGGATTTAATCTTTTTTTCCTTGGATGTCAGCATTCCACCAGGCTCTGGGGAGTTGGGCAGCGGAACTTGGCATGCTGGGCACTAGCTGGCTGCTCTGCCAGGAACTCCTCCAGCTCCATGGGCTGCCAGGTGTGGCTCAAAAGCCTGGATGCGTTTTTGGAAGGTAGAAATCTGCTGGGAGCTGTACCTTGCCAGCAGGAGATGGCTTTCTCTCCTCCTCCCTACCCTCAGGGGTGAAACTGTCATTAGTACTGTTTAGAGGTCAGTGAGGTTGCATGCAATAAAAGTGCAAGATCTTGGTGAGAGCTCTGGATTCAAAACCCTGGCAGGTCCTCCCTAAGGCAAGAGGAGCCTCCCACAGCCCTTCTCACCAGCTGGTGCATTATGTGACTGTATCTTGGTGTCCCCTGGCACTGAGGCCAGCCTTTGGGGACACCCCCACTCACCACCCCTTCAGTGGAGTGACCCCTCCACTCCATGGTGGGACAGAGTCATGCCTCACGAGAGGCTGTGTCGATGCCCCCTCCAGCAGGTCTTGCCGCAGGACAGCGTTACCCAGCTTTGATGGGTGTGCAGCAGCTTGCCTGCACAGTGGACTGGAAATTTTAGGCCAGCCAGAAGAGGTTAGCATAACAAGGTAGCAGGTGAGAGGGAGGCATGGAATTTCAATAAACCAGCAACTGGGAAATGAAATCTCCTCACTTATAATTCACGCTCCCAGCTCAGGCTTCTCTCTCACTTACCTCGGGCAAATCTGCTGTAATGCATAGGAAACAGCTCAGCAACTGCAGTCCTGGCTGCCATCAAGACAGAGGCTGAGTTTTATTAAAGACCTGCAGAGCTCTGTAAAAAAACCCAAAAATTACGATCTTCTTGGACTTAATCATTAGGAGTCAAATATTTGAGTCGGTAGGGGCAAGTGTTCTGCTGAAATTGGATGATCCCTTTCATATTTGTGCTTGGTTACGCTTGCTCCATGTGTATTTGGATGCTTGGCTTAGGAGCAGGAGGGCAGTGAGGGATGAAAGGGACTTAGTATAGAGTGGGGAAAGCAGGAGCAGGGAAAGATGAGAGCAGAGAAGAAAGCAAAGGGAACAACTGAAGGTTAAAACAATAACAACAATTAGGCTGGGGGGACTGAGAAGAGACGTAAAAATAAAGCAGGGCCTTTGAAGAAAGAGAGGCTAGACAGTGAAGCCTCTTATGAAAATTTAAGTGGCTGAGTCTGAAGATAAATGAGGAACCTGCAAAGAAGCAACAAAAACAATAATAAAAAGAAGTGGAAGACAGGAAGGAGGGAAATATTTAAGAGGAAAATGAGAGGGTTTTGCAGGTGTATGCTGTTGAGCATGTCAGCAGAGATGCTCCATAATCTCTTCGAATAATGTGACCAGTGCTGGAGGCTTTGAAAAAAAGCAAAGCCAAAACCTCACAATTATTTTTCCCATGAGGTGAAATGTTCTGAGCATCTAAAGCTGACAGTGTCCTCCTTTTGTGGTCTCTTTACCTGCAGGTTATGATCCAGACTTTCCCTCCTGAGGGGATTACATGCTAGGAGCTGTTGCTGCCATTACTAAGCACAGCCTCTCCTGGAGCACTGTTTGCTTCCTCTCTAGATGCAGAGAGATCAGAGAGTTGGCAGCTCAGGGCTTGCCTGGGGTTGCACAGCCAGTAAGGCACCCCCCACCAGGCAGTGAAGGGAAGGGACTTCAACTTTGTTCACTTGAAAGTGTTTGGCTGCAGGATGCTGTTTGCAGTGGTTTGGTTTTCTTTGCTGTGATCCTATGGAGGTGGAGGTGGGGGTTTTGGGAAAGAGGGGACATGGCACCCTGCTTGCTGATGAGGAGCCAGTCTCCTCTTGGGCTACTGGGAGGATTTGTAAGATGGTCTCATCTTTTGTCACTAGTTAGGCCCTTGACACCTGAGGGAGTTTCTTGGCTTGGTGGGACGTGGTTCTGCTGGATGAAGACACCAGGCTCTGCTTAGGAAGTTAGTTTAGGAAGGATGTTGACTTGCTGGAACGTGTCCAGAGAAGGGCAACGAAGTTGGTGAGGGGTTTGGAACACAAGCCCTATGAGGAGAGGCTGAGGGAGCTGGGGTTGCTTAGCCTGGAGAAGAGGAGGCTCAGGGGAGACCTTATTGCTCTCTACAAATACCTGAAGGGAGGTTGTAGCCAGGTGGGGGTTGGTCTCTTCTCCCAGGCACCCAGCACCAGAACAAGAGGACACAGTCTCAAGCTGCGCCAAGGCAGGTTTAGACTGGACGTTAGGAGGAAGTTCTATACAGAGAGAGTGATTGCCCATTGGAATGGGCTGCCCGGGAGGTGGTGGAGTCACCATCTTTGGAGGTGTTCAGGAGGAGACCTGATGGGGTGCTTGGTGACATGATCTAATTGTTTGATGGGTTGGACGCGATGATCTTGAAGGTCTCTTCCAACTTGGTTTATTGTATTGTATTGTATTTGCTCTGGGGAAGTAGGATGTTGCTTGCACTTGTGGGTGGTCAGGTCTAACCCACAGACAGGTAGAGTGTGGTTGCTCCGAGCCTGCCTGGCATCTTCAGTGCTGACCGACTCCATGAGTACAGGTGCACAGCAAGATGGGGAGAGACTGGGTTCACTGACCTTGCTGTTCCTCCTTTCCCATTGGAGGAATTTCTTTATGGTGTGCCTGACTCAGAGGGGCAGCTTTACTGCCATCCATGCTGTACACACATGGGTGAGGCTGCGTGGGGCAGTTCCTCCACACAGGGCACATTTTCAGGAGGGAGCCGGTCCTGCATAATCATAGAATCAGTAAGGTTGGGAAAGACCTCCAAGATCAAGACCAACCTGTCACCCAAGACCTCATGATTACTAAACCATGGCTCCAAGTGCCATATCCAATCCCCTCTTGAGCACCTCCCCAGGGACAGGGACTCCACCACCTCTCTGGGCAGCACATTCCAATGGCCAATTTCTCTCTGAAGAACTTACTCCTCACCTCCAGCCTAAACTTCCCCTGGTGCAGCTTGGGACTGTGTCCTCTTGTCCTGGTGCTGGTTGCTTGGGAGAAGAGACCAACCCCCTCCTGCCTACAACCACCCTTCAGGTAGTTGTAGAGAGCAATAAGGTCTCCCTGAGCCTCCTCTTCTCCAGGCTAATGTGGTGGAAAGTCCTGTCTCAAAACCTATCAACAGTATGTTAGTCAGCACGCAGGGTACAGACCACAGCAGCTGCCACAAAAAGGTGGCAAACAGACATATGATTCTTTTCCTTAGAGGAAAAAGGTTGAATCACAGAGCCACTTAATTCACCATAGGCTAGAACACATTTTTTAAAAAGGAGGTTGGAGACTGGTGGAAGCAAAACTCAGCAAGCCAGTCATTGCTGTTAGCCCCTGTTAGGCTGCACATCCATCCCCCCCCAGCTCCACTGCTGTGCTCAGGGTGAACGTTGTACATTGGTTTGGGATGTGGCTGCCTCTTCCACGCTCTCAACCTGTGTTTCCAGGGTGTGAACAACTTGTGGGCCATAGGAAAGTACTCCTGTGTCAGACTTAAGCTAATGGAAGACTGTGCTCCCAGCACTGGTGGTGTGCACCTCAGCAGCTGTATGGGTAAAGGAGGAGCAGTCACAGAATCACCAAGGTTGGAAGAGACCTTGAAGATCATCAAGTCCAACCTGTCACCACAGACCTCATGAGTAAATCATGGCCCCAAGTGCCACGTCCAATCCCCTCTTGAACACCTCCAGGGACGGTGACTCCACCACCTCCCTGGGCAGCACATTCCAATGGCGAGTGACTCTCTCGGTGAACTTTCTCCTAGGAATTTAATCTTCACAGTTAGTAGTTGTAGTGGGTTGAGGCAGCCCCCTCCCCACCACAGGCAAAATGACGACTCTGACAAACGGATTGCAGAAGTGATGGAAAAGTTTAAATAGAAAAAGGTGAAGGTGCACAAAGGAACCAGAAACAGTGACAGAAGAAACCCCAACACACACCCGGATGAACCCCATCCCCACCTGAGGGTGGGCCCAAGACCCCCAGGGCTCGTTCTTCCCCCCTACTGCTAGGCTAGTCTCAGCTGGCCAGACCTGAGACCGCCCATCCCCCTGGCCTTGGGCCTAGCCAGGCCCAAGGCCGGGAGACGTCTCCCCCAGTTACCGGGTGCCGGCGAGGGAAGAAAGAGCAAGAGGCGGACCCCACGCAAGATCTTATAGCGGTGCAGGGGGTGTGGTAGGAGATACCTGGTTTCCTGTGTCCACCCACTGGGCTGGACTTCTGGACACAGGAAGTGCACCATGCAGCATAAGGGCACCCAGCCCAAACCACCACAGTAGTCATGAGGTCTTGAGTGACAAGTTGGATTCAATGATCTTGGAGGTCTCTTCCAGCCTTATCAATTCTATGATCCTATGATTTTTCTCATACTGTTTTGGGAGACTCTTGGGAGTTGAATTTGCTAATGGCATCAGAGGAGTTGGCTTTTCACTTGCAAGGTGAGTTTTGCATTTGTCCTCTGCACCTTTTCCACAATCTTTTTACCCCTCCACCGTGTGAATACCCTTAAATGCCTTAAATAATCAAAGTAAACTCTGTGGATTAAAGTCTGTAGCAAAGCTGTTTTAACAGGCAAGTAGAAGAGGCTGCATTGTTTTAGCTGAAATCACTTTGCATGGATTTTTCTGGCATAAGCCAGTCCTTAATAGATCCACAGTGTCTGAGGATGATTGAGTACTCAAATAAACTTGCAATGAATTTTAAGGGGAAATAGCTTTCTGTCCTTTTTTCTTGGTGTGTGTGTTTGGGGTTTGTTTTTGTTGTGGTTTTATGGTTTGTTCTTTTCTGGTGACAACTGGAAGAATGAACAAGGGTATTTGGATTTTCTGTTCTTGCTTATTTATTTTAGGGGAGTAGTGTGCAGTGTTGCTGTATAATTAATTTTGCTCTGAAGTGGTGGGGTTTGGAAGAACCTGCCCAGAAGAAATGTTTGGAGCCTCAGGTGTGACAAAAGAGCCTTCTCCCACCTCTTCCAGAGGGTTGCAGGTAGCAAGTCTTTCCCATGGGAGTTTTTCTCCCAAGTGAGGACTTGGAAGCTGTAAGAGTCCAACTGAAGCTCCCTTTCCTTACTGATTTCCCTGCTGCTTTCTGTGATATTTTGATTCCATTAGTTCTTCAGACACCCTTGTGTCTACCAGGTTACAGGAGACCTGAATACCTAATGTGCTCAAGCAAGGGGTTTTTTTGGGGGAAAAAGTCAAACAAACAAACAAAACCCCACAAAACAACAAAATAATTAAGGGGAAAAGTATCTTTCTTGCTATTTTATTGTAATGGAAAAAGGAACAGACTAAAGCTTTTTTTCCTTCTTCTTTTTGAAGGTTATGTTTAAAGGAATTTAGCTGTGATCTGAAATAGAACAGAATAGAATAAACCAGGTTGGAAAAGACCTTTGAGATCATCAAGTCCAACCTGTCACCCAACACCATCTGATCAACTAAACCATGGCACCAAGTGCCTCATCCAGGCTCTTCCTAAACACCTCCAGGGATGGGGACTCCACCACCTCCCTGGGCAGCACATTCCAATGGCCAATCTCTCTTTCTGGGAAGAACTTCTTCCTAACATCCAGCCTAAACCTCCCCTGGCACAGCTTGAGACTGTGTCCTCTTGTTCTGGTGCTGGTTGCCTGGGAGAAGAGACCAACCCCCACCTGGCTACAACCTCCCTTCAGGGAATTGTAGAGAGCAAGAAGGTCTCCCCTGAGCCTCCTCTTCTCCAGGCTAAGCAACCCCAGCTCCCTCAGCCTCTCCTCACAGGGCTGTGCTCCAGACCCCTCCCCAGCTTTGTTGCCCTTCTCTGGACACCTTCCAGCAGCTCAACATCTTTCCTAAACTGAGGGGCCCAGAACTGGACACAGGACTCAAGGTGTGGCCTAACCAGTGCTGAGTCCAGGGGCAGAATGACTTCCCTGCTCCTGCTGCAGGCCAGGATGCCATTGGCCGCCTTGGCCACCTGGGCACACTGCTCCCCTTCTATCCTGCACTGATGAGGTCTCACCTGAAGTACTGTCTCCAGTGCTGGAGAGCCTGGAGGAGGGAAGACTCTTCTAGTGAAGACCGGGTTAAGGATCAGTTACATAAACTGAATCTTCACAAGTCCATGGGGCCTGATGAGATGCACCCAAGAGTGCTGAGAGAGCTGCCTGATATTGTCACTCTACCACTTCACAGGGTTTTTGCGAGATCTTGGCAAACAGGAAGGGTGCCTGAGGACTGGAGGAAAGCCAGTGTCAATCCAGCCTTCAAAAAGGGCAAGAAAGAGGTTCCAGGAAACTATAGATCAGTCAGCCTCACCCCCATCCCTGGAAAAACAATGGAGTGACTTGCAGATCTCCAGAGATCCCTTCCAACCCCTAACATCCTGTGATCCTGGGTTGTGAGTCCATGCACTTGCCCTGAGTTAAATAATCTGCTCTGACCATTTGCCCTTGGTGTGCTCTGCCTCTTGGTAAGTTAGCCTGAGACTGCCTGCTAGCCAGGTGCTGATACAAAAGGTAGAGGTGCAAGAATGTCCTACGCAAAGTTACTCCAGTGCTGAGAAGCCCATCCTGAGATTCCTGACTTTCAGAGGTCTTAAAAGCATAATCTTTGGATCTTGCTCCCTTATTTTTCTTTCTTGGGAGTCCAGGACATTTACAGATCATAGAATCTTAGAATCAGTCAGGGTTGGAAGGGACCACAAGGATCATTTAGTTCCAGCCCCTCTGCCATGGGCAGGGACACCCCACACTAGATCAGGCTGGCCAGAGTCTCATCCAGCCTGGGCTTAAACACCTCCAGGGACGGGGCCTCAACCACCTCCCTGGACAACCCATTCCAGGGCTTCACCACTCTCCTGGTGAAGAACTTCCTCCTCCCCTCCAGCCTGAATCTCCCCACCTCCAGCTTCATTCCATTCCCCCTAGTCCTATCTTCTTCTGAGAAGAGCTTCCTGCTTTTCAGACTGATGCGAGTCGGTGATATTTCCATTATGCCTTCCTCAATCTGCTGAGCAGACAGCAACCAGCAGAGTGGCTGCTGCTGCTCCTGGGCATGCTTCTCTTGGTGTCTGAGCCAGTTAAACTCCAGAGCTTACCTTAGCTGAAGGCATTCCTGAGAAGCAGCAGCGTGAGTGAAATGCTTCATTTTGCCATTTACCTACAGGGCAGCAATAGCAGCTGGGAAGCTGGCAGCTTGCAGAACCTTTTGCACTTGGATGTAGTGGTGAAACAAACACTGACTGGGAAAACTGGAGCTGCCTGGAGACCTGGGGACAGTAGTCTGCCAGCTGTGCTTGGCTCTCGCTCAGAGACTTTCACCAGTCAAAGGCTGGAAGTGCTATAAATACAATCTTGGGTCCTGCTGGAGTCAGTGATATCGATCCTTCACTGGAGACACCATGGAAACTTCCTATTTACTAGTTTTTGTGAATTGTTTTCTTTCCTGCTTTGAGTGGGGTTTTTAATGCAGTCCTCTGGTGCACTGTGTGCCCTTGGGTTACCAATAGATGTACTGAAAGCATCTTCTCCTTATTTTAAAGTGAGATGTAATTCCCAAGTCTTTCCTTATAAATGCCCACTGGCACCTGCAAGGGATTTGGATCACTTGGAGCACTGGGCCCCAGGAGACCTACCTCTATTTTGCAAGACTCACACTGTTCCCTTTCTGGCTGTAACCATCAGTGGTGCATCTGTGCTACTGGCTCTGAGTGAGCCATCTTTCTACAGGGCTGCTCACCACATGGGGCTCACTTGGTGAGCAGGACAAGCCACCAGTGGTTGTGAAGCTGAAGAGAGTGTCCATCAGTGTTGGTTTGTTACAGGGTAGGAAAATTCTGCAGAGGGACCTTGGCAGGCTGGACAGATGGGCAGAGGCCAAGGGCAGGAGATTGAACACATCTAAGTGCCAGGCTCTGCACATTGGCTGCAGCAACCCCAGGCAGTGCTACAGGCTGGGGTCAGAGTGGCTGGAGAGTGGCCAGGCAGAAAGGGACCTGGGGGTACTGGTTGATAGTAGGCTGAACATGAGCCAGTAGTGTGCCCAGGTAGCCAAAAAGGCCAATGGCATCCTGGCCTGCATCAGGAACAGTGTGGCCAGCAGGAGCAGGGAGGTCATTGTGCCCTGTGCTCAGCACTGCTGAGGCCACACCTTGAGTCCTGTGTCCAGTTCTGGGCCCCTCAGGTCAGGAGAGATGTTGAGCTGCTGGAAGGTGTCCAGAGAAGGGCAACAAAGCTGGGGAGGGGTCTGGAGCACAGCCCTGTGAGGAGAGGCTGAGGGAGCTGGGGTTGCTTAGCCTGGAGAAGAGAAGGCTCAGGGGAGACCTTCTTGCTCTCTGCAACTCCCTGAAGGGAGGTTGTAGCCAGGTGGGGGTTGGTCTTCCAGGCAACCAGCACCAGAATGAGAGGACAGTCTCCATCTGTGCCAGGGGAGGTTCAGGCTGGATGTTAGGAAGAAGTTCTTCATAGCAAGAGAGATTGGCCATTGGAATGTGCTGCCCAGGGAGGTGGTGGAGTCCCCATCACTGGAGGTGTTTTAAGAAGTGACTGGATGAGGCACTTGGTGCCATGGTTTAGTTGATTAGATGGTGTTGGGTGATAGGTTGGACTTGATGATCTCTGAGGTCTCCTCCAACCTGGTTTACTCCATTCTATTCCGTTCTATTCCATTCTATTCTACTGTGCACTGGAGAATGGACAGTTTTCCTCCTTTTTCTCTCTCCTTCCCATCTCTTTCTGAGATGATGCTGCCATTTAGAATTTCCTGTGAGTTATGGAAGACTACCTGGCAATTTCTCTGTGGCTAACTCTTGCATATCAACTCACTGAGGTTGTGTGAAGCACTCAAGTGCTGGGGAAGAGTGAAACTTCTGGATGGTTGTCACAGCCCCAACACAGAAGAGGGCCATTTCAAAACCATTTGGGGTACAAGTTGTATGGTGGAAGCTAACTGTTAAAGGAATACTATGTGCCAGCCTGTGTGGTTTAGGAGCTGCTGTCTTAGAGATAAGTGAACAAAAAAAATTCTTCATGCACCTTGCCAAGACAGTGCAGAGAGGAGAGAGCTGTCATCATTTCCATCAACTGATTGTTATTCATAGCTCTTCCCACTGCCTTGACACACCCTGTCATCTTCCTCATCTCCTTCAAATTTAGCATAGTTTGTAGGAAAAACTGATGTTCTCTTGTTTAGCTGTCTGAAAATGTTGCTGGGGCCTTGCAGGCAGTGCCCTGTTGAGGGAGGGGAACTGCCTGGTGGCCATCTGTCATCAGGGTGATAAACAGAGTGGGTTACAGAAATCTGAGAGAAGGTGGAATGGGCAAAGGGCAAGGAAGGAAGGGCACTGTGTGATCTGAATTGCCCAGATCAATGAATAGATATGCAAATAGTTGATTAAAAGATTGCAAACTAAAGGTGCCAAGCACTGTCCTGCTGAAAGTCAGCTGGTTGTGTGTGCCAGAGCAGCTTTTCCAGACAGGCTGATTGCTACGCTGCAGCAAGAGAACGCCCTTCTGCAGTCTCAAAAGCCCTTCCAAGCACAGCACTCCATTTCCGCTCTTGCCTTTTCTCCTCCAAATCACCACCACCTGAACTAGAAGAAGCTTGGAGCATGAAGTGTTTAAAGAGGAGAGATTAGCATTGCTGTGTGCATGGGAGAAGAAACTGCAGAAGTACAGTAGGAAAAACAGCATCCCGAGCCAGCCGTGGGCAGCAGGGGAGGTCGTGCTAAGATTCAGAAGTTCCCTTGGAGTAAATTAAGGTGAACTGACACCAAATGGCTGATGACTTTGGTTTGGGATAGGATAGGATGATAGGATAGGATAGGATAGGATAGGATAGGATAGGATAGGATAGGATAGGATAGGATAGGATAGGATAGATAGAATTAACCAGGTTGGAAAAGACCTTCGAGATCATCAAGTCCAACCTATCACCCAACACCATCTCATCAACCAAACCATGGCACCAAATGCCTCATCCGGGCTCTTCCTAAACACCTCCAGGGATGGGGACTCCACCACCTCCCTGGGCAGCACATTCCAATGGCCAATCTCTCTTTCTGGAAAGAACTTCTTCCTAACAGCCAGCCTGAACCTCCCCTGGCACAGCTTGAGACCGTGTGCTCTTGTTCTTGTGCTGGTTGCCTGGAAGAAGAGACCAACCCCCACCTGGCTACAACCTCCCTTCAGGCAGTTGTAGACAGCAGAAAGAGGTCTCCCTGAGCCTCCTCTTCTCCAGGCTAAGCAACCCCAGCTCCCTCAGCCTCTCCTCACAGGGCTGTGCTCCAAACCCCTCCCCAGCTTTCTTGCCCTTCTCTGGACACCTTCCAGCAACTTGACATCTTTCCCAAACTGAAGGGCCCAGAACTGGACACTAATGAAACTGATCCAGTGAAAACTCTTAGTAATGGGCTGGAGAACAGGGAAAATGGGAAGACAAGAGAGGGAAAGAGAGAGTTAAGAAGTCAGAAAACAAAGACATCACCACTCCTTCCAAGGTCTTGGTGGTGGGTGTGCATTCCAGCAGGGTCTTCTGTGGTAAATGCAACGTGTGGACCTCAGAAATTGTGATCTTTTTATACCCTTTGGCAGGGGCAAGGGGTAATGTAAGGTTGGGGGACATGGTGTCTCTCCAAATCACAAAGGGAGCTGTGTGGGGGTGAGGTGTAGACAGAGAGGAGACGCGAGTGCTCCAGTGCAATGCTTGCCACTGGTCTTTCTGTAGCACTGTTGCAGTGGTTTTAAAACAAGGAAAAGGGGGGATTCCCTGCTCCTAGAAATTATGTGTTTTCATTGTTAAGCCATCTGCCAGGCCAGCAGCTCTTCTCCAGAGCTGTTAGGGGCTCTCAAAGCCATCACCCTATCTATTCGGACCAGGTATGTCACATTGTTCTGAGACAATAGTCACTGGGCTCTTCACATACCTTGATCAGAGGGCCATCAGCTCTTGGCTGAATCTGCATTACTCCTGGCGACCCTGCTTTCACAGTCTCCAGTGCAGGAGGAGAGCAGATGGTCCTCATGGCTGGAGAACTTGGACTTCATCTGCAGGAGCCAGAGGCATGTCTTTCATTCATCAAGAGAATGCCAGCTTCAGAAAAATGAGCTGCCAAAACCTTTGTTGGGGGAAGGTAGCTTGGAAATGTGCAAAAAGATCCAATATCCTTCCTTCCAGCTCTCAGAAATCCCTCCAGCTCATGCTGACTTTGTGGCTCAGTGGATCATTGTTGTCTCGTGAAGATGTATAGTATGTCACAATATTTTCTGTACCTTAAACAGGACTAATAGGGAAAGAAAAGACTTCCACTGTTTTATTTTATATGGAAGATGCTTCTGTTCTTAGATTTCAAAATTCTTTTTCATCTCCTTATTACCCACTCAGTGTCTCTTAGTAACCTGCATGTGGAGATGTGGTTTTGGTCTCTCCTTTCCTCTCTGTGTACCAGAATGCCATCATTTTCACTTTGTCTTCCCATGGGAACTTAAGACCCAGGCTGAGCAGAAATGTGGCCTATTGAAAATAAAGCCTAATTCTGTGCTCCTTTCGCTGCTTTGCTTGTGAGGAATGAAATGTTCTGTGTGTTGAGCAAGTGGGTTTTGGAGGGGGTGAACTCAATTCTCAGTTTGAGAGCCTTTAGAATCCTTAGTTTAGAAACTGCTGCTTGCAGAAATGATCTCCCATGTGTGTCTTGGTCTGTGCCATCTTGCCCCAGAGGTCATTGGTGCTGGTCTTCAGGGAGTGACTGCTTAGAAGGGGTCGTTGGAAACTCTGGTCTGGGCTTTGCATCTTTCAGGCCATCACATCCCTGGAAGCAGATGAGAGAGAGGCACTTGCCAAGGTCTCCAAACCTTCCTTATTGCATAACTGAAGGAAAAAAACAGCTCTGATGTTCATGCCTTGACCTCCTGTGTGATAACTGCTGACCACTCGAAGCAGGGGCACCAATTTCTGAAAGCAGCTCTTGCAGCTCCTCTCTCCCGTGTTGGTCCTGAGATTGAGTGCACCCTCAGTAAGTTTGCAGATGACACCGAGCTGGGTGGGAGGGTCAAGCTGCTGGAGGTGAGGAAGGCTCTGTAGAGGGACCTGGACAGGCTGGACAGATGGGCTGAGGCTAGCTGTATGACATTCAACAAGGCCAAGTGCCAGGTCCTGCATTTCAGTCACAAAAATCCCATGCAGCACCACAGGCCTGGGGAAGAGTGACTTGGAATTCACTTAGCAGGGAAGGACCTGGGGTTATGGGTTGACAGCTGACAGAACACACGCCAGCAGTGTGCTCAAATGGCCAAGAAAGCCAACAACACCCTGGCCTGTCTCAGGAATGGTGTGACCAGCAGGAGTATGTAAGTGATTGTGCCCCTCTACTCAGCACTGGTGAGGCCTCACCTCGAATACGGTGTTCAGGTTTGGGTTCCTCACTACAAGAAGGTGAGGTGCTGGAGCACATCCAAAGAAGAGAATCCAAGCTGGTGAAAGACCTTGAGCACAAGTCTTACCTAGAGTGGCTGATGGAACTGGGGTTGTTTAGCTGTCAGAAGAGGAGGCTGAGAGGAGACCTCATCACCCTCTACAGCTACCTCAAAGGAGGTTGTAAGGAGGTGAGGGGTCAGTCTCCTGCAACAAGTGACAGGACAAGAGGAAACAGACTCAAGTTGTGCCAGCTTCGGGTTGGATATGAGGAAAATTTCATCACAGGGTTATCAGTCATTGGAAGAGGCATTGGAGGTATTTAAAAGACACATGGATGTGGTGCTTAGGAATGTGGTTTAGTGATACTGGCTTAGCAGTAGTGGTTGGATTATGAGCCCATGTGGGTGGTTGGACTTGATGATCTAAAAGGTCTCCTCCAAGCTCAGTAGTTCTGTGATTCTGTGAAATGACACTGTGTGCCTTTGTTTGTATTGCCTGCCTCTCTGCCTGAGTGTGCTAGGCTTAATGAAATCAGGCTTCCCAAAACATAACATAAAAGAGCATTTTCTAAGCTTTCTATCTATATAATTTCTTGACTTCATCTTTAGAGGTGTAAAATATAAAGGCAGTGTTGCATCTACAGCTTCAGAAGAGCCCAGGCTGCCTCAGCTCCTCGACTCTCTGTTTACTGTGTTGGTTTTTTCCCTTTGTTGGCTTTCCCTGGCTGTCCTGCAGGCTCCAGGAGGCTGTGGCTTAGCAGGTTGCCCTCTGCCCAGTTAAGCTACAGCAAATTCCTGTGACCCTGCTCTTAGCTCACAAGTGCTGTTAAGTAAAACACATCAGCTTAACCCTCAGTGAAAGAGGTGCGTGCTGATGTGCTCTGCCCTCGCGTTTGCAGTGGCTTAGGCTAGTCTTAAGCTGCAGTAGCTCGCTGGTGATGCTTAGGATCAGCAGGAGAGTTAAACCCTTACAAAGGTGAGATTGTAGTAGAGGAAGAGAGATGGAGAAGAAGGGATTTGTGAGCTAACTCAACCTTGGCTTGCTGCTGGAGGTTATTGCCTCTGCAGATGAGGGGTCAGTGTGGTGCGTGGTGGTGTGCAACGCCATGCTGCCCAACCTGGATGTCTCCCCCAGGCTCTGTTTCAGAGGGGGTTAAGTGGGGTGCTGGCCTGACAATCTACCCAGGTGTCACTGAGCAATGCAGCTGGGGCACAGGGAAGAGAAAATGACTGTCCTTTTGGATGTCAGCTTTTCCAGTGCCTTGTGCCTTTCTTTTTGTTTCAGATGCACAGGCTGGTTTGCATGCTCCTCCTCACACAGAGCATCTGCCTTGCAGAGCATCATTGCAAAAAAAGTGTGCATGTGTGAGGGATTAAAGGTTTACCTCCCTGCTGCAGCTGGGAGATGGACTCAGACCCCAGGCCTGTGCTCTCTGCCCCTGCCGTGCACCCAGCTCAACAGACTGTTTGGGCGCTTCTGCATCCCCAGCATCACCGTCCCCCAGGACTCATATTGTCAGTGTTTGCTCCACTGATCCTCCAGCTAATGTTTGCTTAATGAACAAATAATGACTCTCACTGCTGGCTGCTGCCTTGTCCTTTTACCCCCCCCCCCTTTCTGGTTTCTCCTCTGTTTTATGTCTTTTAATGAGGTAACTTGAAGTTTTCTACTTGAATTAGCTGTCCTAATAGCCAGATGCTTCTTAGAGTACTTTGGGATCAGGTTGGTGGAAAGAGAGGAAGCAGCTTGTTAGTAGAAGCTTGCCTTACCCTGCCCCCCAAAGTGGCTTCAGCTGGGGGAAGAGGAGTGATGAGGTACAACTGAACAGGGATCACTGAGCGTGAATGTGCTGCTGGCACCACCACAATGTATCCGAAGCAGTCAAGGGAAGGGAACCAGCAGATCTGGAGAAGCATGCGACACTTGTCGACAAGAGGAGGCTTGGAGAACTGCTTTAAACAACATCGTGCTGGCCAGGCTGGAGCCTCAGAGTAAAGCCTGCAGGGAAAGGGTGAGTGTCCTTTCTCCTGGAGATGAGGCACTCGGCAGCAGCTGGAAAAAGCTGTAGCTCTCCTGGGCTCAACAAGGACAAGCTAGAGCTGGGGCTGAGCATGTCTGTTCCCTTTGCACGCCTTCCCTGGGGGCACACGGAAGAGATTGCTGGTGAGGCTTCAAGGCACCTGCTGCCAGCCCCTGTGGGTTTGTGTCAGGCCTGGGAAGCTGTGGCGCTTGGCAGGTGGACGCACTGGCTTGCAACTGCGCCGTCCCGCTAGGGGTCTGACATGGCTGGGGTGCACAGCTTTGGCCAGGGAGATCCTCTCACAAGGCACATCATGGAGCAGGAGCAGGTTGTGCAATGGGATCCTCTGCCATTGCCTGGGAGGGAGCACGGTGGCAGCCTCCAATGTGCTTGCAGGGCGGGCCAGGTGCACAATGAATGGTGCCCACTGCAAGCAATGAAAAGTTCAGGCCCGGAGTCAAAAAGCTGAACTAATTTCCAGTTTTGCATCTTCTGTCTGATTCTCTTTTTCACTTTCTCCTATGTTAGTTGCTTTGGGTTTTCCTGTGCCCTTTCCCTTGCCCCTTTGCTTTTGGAGATGCATTTCTGTCGGCGTAATTGTTCCAGGCCGTCGTTAATGTACATACAAGGATACCATTGTAAGCTGAGGATTTATTACTGCTGCTGTGGAACAACTGCCGTGCAGTCTTGCTTAACTCTTCAGCTCCCCTCTTGCCTGCTGCCAGCAGCTGAATCAGTAACAAGCTGCCCTTTTTAAAAGCTGCAAGCATGCAGACTGGGAGCGTGGTGTTTTGTTTTACTGCTTTTCACACAGCTTGCTGCAGTGCTCAGTTGCAGCTTCAGTGCAGCAGCTGAGAGTGACTGCACAGCTCAACTGCTCCTTTAGAATAAGGCTTAACGATTTGCACCAAGGGTTTAAAGTATATTCTGACTGCCTTTCTTTTGACCACGGTACAAGTTCTGCTCACCTCTTCAGGGGCTTGAAGGGAATTTACTGAGCAGTTCAGAAAAGTGTTTGATTTCTTTTTCAATTTACTTAATTAGTGGGTCTTGTAGCCTCTTTTTGTTTAAACCTGTCTTTATCTGTCCTTGTTTCTCAGTGTAGGTGGGGCTTTACTGAAGGAAAGTAATCCCCAGCCAAACCAGTTTATTAACACTTGCTTTACATTTTCCCCCTGGTACCAGGAACCTGTTGCTTAGTGTGAGGAAGAGAAGATGGAAAGTTTGGCACAGAGATCCCCTGCCCTCAGTCACAGCAAAAGTGTATCTTGGGGTGGTAGGTTTGCCTCTGCGAGTTCTGGTCTCAAGCCAGAGGTTAGGCAATGGAGGAGGCTTGAAAGTAGCAACCACAGGACAAAATCTTTCTTTCATCTGCTTGCCTCAGGCCACCTGCACATGTCTGGTAGGGATTTAAAAAGCAAGGCAAGCAAAGGACACTACTAGCAGCAGTTTTGTCCACTTGCAAAGGTGACATTTGATGGTCTTCATCAGTGTTGCAGCAACAAGGCTGGGGAGAGGCCTTGAGCACAGCCCTGTGAGGAGAGGCTGAGGGAGCTGGGGTTGTTTAGCCTGGAGAAGAGGAGGCTCAGGGGTGACCTCATTGCTCTCTACAACTACCTGAAAGGTGGTTGTAGCCAGGAAGGGGTTGGTCTCTTCTCTCTAGCAAGCAGCACCAGAACAAGAGGACACAGTCTCAAGCTGCACCAAGGGAAGCTTAGGCTCGAGGTGACGAGGAAGTTCTTCACTGAGAGAGTTATTTGTCATTGGGATGTGCTGCCCAGGGAGGTGGTGGAGTCACCACCCCTGGAGGTGTTTAAGAGGGGATTGGACATGGCACTTGGTGCCATGGTCTAGTGATGAGGTCTGTGGTGACAGGCTAGACTCGATGATCATTGAGGTCTCTTCCAGCCTTAGTGATACTGTGATACTATGATAACACAGCATGTGTTTCCCTCCATGCTGAAGGCATTACACAAGCTTGTGATTGACGAGGGAAGAGTGGTGTCTGGTGTGCTGCAAGCAGGTATAGATCGGCATGGACAGCTAATTAGTAGGCATGAGGGCTTGAGAGGATTACATGGCTAATCTAGATATCTTTCCTGTCTTATCACCACCCCCTTCCTCCTGCCAGACGCATGCACACACATTTGAGTCCTGTAAGGAATGGAAATCAATAGAAGTGTGGGGGAGGGATGTAAGGAGTGTGGTTCCTTGAGAGATCGCAGTGGCCAGATGAGGACAGGTCTCTTCCAGCTGTTTCTGTGGCACCAGGGGGGCTGTGCTGGCAGACCCTGCCTCCTTCCCTGGGACATCACAAGTGGCCACAGGAGGGTTAGCAAACTGCAGAGGGTGGTAACAAAACACTGTGTATCCGTGCCTTGCACTCCCATCCACGTTTCTGTTCAAGGTGCTGCTTGGTGTTTGCTGTACACCTGCAGGATGGCCAAGGGCTCATGTCCAGCCAGCATGGATTCAGGAAGGGCAGGTCCTGCCTCTCCAACCTGATCTGCTCCTATGATCAAGTGACCAGCCTGGTGGATGTGGGGAGGCCTGTGGATGTGGTCTGCCTGGACTTCAGCAAGGCCTTTGACAACGTCCCCCACAGCGAACTGCTGGCTAAGCTGTCAGCCCCTGGCTTGGACAGCAACACTCTGAGCTGGGGTAGGAACTGGCTGGAGGGCCGGGCCCAGAGAGTGGTGGTGAATGGTGCCACATCCAGCTGGAGGCCAGGCACCAGTGGTGTACCCTAGGGATCAGTGCTGGGCCCCATCCTCTTCAATGTCTTCATTGACGATCTGGATGAGGGGATTGAGACAGTCATCAGCAAATTTGCAGATGACACCAAGTTGGGGGCAGATGTTGGCCAGTTAGAGAGCTACAGGCTGGGGTCAGAGTGGCTGGAGAGCTGCCAAACAGAGAGGGACCTGGGGGTGCTGATCGACAGCTGCCTGAACATGAGCCAGCAGTGTGCCCAGGTGGCCAAGAAGGCCAATGGCATCCTGGCCTGCATTAGGAATAGTGTGGCCAGCAGGAGCAGGGAGGTCATTGTGCCCCTGTACTCTGCACTGGTTAGGCCACACCTTGAGTCCTGTGTCCAGTTCTGGGCCCCTCAGTTTAAGAAGGACATCGAGACACTTGAAGGTGTCCAGAGAAGGGCAACAAGGCTGGGGAGAGGCCTTGAGCACAGCCCTGTGAGGAGAGGCTGAGGGAGCTGGGGTTGCTTAGCCTGGAGAAGAGGAGGCTCAGGGGTGACCTCATTGCTCTCTACAACTCCCTGAAGGGTGGTCGTAGCCAGGAAGGGGTTGGCCTCTTCTCCCTAGCAACCAGCACCAGAACAAGAGGACACAGTCTCAAGCTGCACCAAGGGAAGTTTAGGCTGGAGGTGAGGAGAAAGTTCTTCACCGAGAGAGTGATTCGCCATTGGGATGTGCTGCCCAGGGAGGTGGTGGAGTCACCGTCCCTGGAGGTGTTCAGCAGGGGACTGGACGTGGCACTTGGTGTCATGGTCCAGTCATGGGGTCTGTGGTGACAGGTTGGACTCGATGATCTTCAAGGTCTCTTCCAGCCTTAGTGATACTGTGATACTGTGCTCACCTCTGGACTCTGTGGCAGTGGAAGTGTGGCTCCTTCCGAGGGCTTTTCTCCTGTCTTCCATGCACAAGTAGGGGTCTGGAAGGGGTCCGTGGCGCTGGGCTGAGATCCCTGCTGGTCAACAGCACGTCATGAAGCAGATGGAAACATAACTCTAGCACTAATTTCCTGCAAAATCCAGAGTGGTACTTCTCAGCCAGAAGCAGATCCCTGGGAGTTGGGAGTACATGTATTTGTTCTTCCTGAGTTGTTCACACTTGACAAGCCTAGCTCTGTCCAGGTGGTATGAAGTGGGCAGTTGGGAACAGAGAGTAGCACCATAGGGTGCCTCTAAAGTGTATCAGTGACTAAAAGCTGCAATGAAATCCAAGGGAAGAAGAGGTTGGTGAGTTTTGTCTGTTCTATAGTGGCTCTGAGATGGTCCTGCTGTGCTGAGTAGCCTGCATAAGTTGTTTTATTCCTGTAGAGCCTCTGGTGTAAGGATACTGTGCTGCTAAGTGATTTTCACAGCTCTGTTTTACAAGCCTGAGCTAAGGAGCCTCTGGCTCCCAGCCTGATACACCTCCTGTACTGGTTAACAAGAAAGCAGCATCTCAAGCAGATTGGATGCTTTGCCTGGGAGCAGATGAAGGGTTGGTAGCTCACTGGTTTGTGAATGGCAGATTAAAAGCTTTGA
The DNA here is from genome assembly GCA_033816785.1 of Picus viridis. Classification (NCBI taxonomy): domain Eukaryota; kingdom Metazoa; phylum Chordata; class Aves; order Piciformes; family Picidae; genus Picus; species Picus viridis. The sequence continues at coordinate 32,843,810 of CM066570.1, read as the reverse complement.
TAGCCTGCCCCCTTGGAGGTTGTTGGGATTTTGGGTACTCAAGGGTGAACCAGAGCCAGCCCGGGGAAAATGGAGGTGCTTGGGTCATCGTTGTCTATGTGAGCGGAGTTCATCACGGTGCCAAGAGCTGCTGGAGATGGAGCTGGTCCTGAGGCTCAGTGGAAAGCATGTTGAGGTGTGCACCATTTCTAGACCCAGGAACTCCAGTCTCTGCTCTCCATTTGCTTTCTGGGAGAGTGTAAGCCTGTTCTTTGTCCTAAAGATAGCCTAAATTAGCAGACTGAGTGCTTGTCTGTTGCACTTTATTGAGGGGTGTGCATTTGAGATGGGTTTGACTGGAGCTGTATTTGCAGGCTTCCCTCTCTTCCTGGTCTGGGCAGCAGGGCCCTGGGACTTTCCCTGGCTGGGTCCCTGACACCCTCTAGTGGCAATATTTACATTTAATACTTCAGGAGCTTTCAAAACTCGATGGGGGTTGTGAGCACCCTGTGCTTAGCAGCCCGCTCACCACTGTGTACTTGTCCCAGTGCCCTCTGCAGTAACTTTTGTCTTGGAGACTAATAAGAAGTGCATTCTTTCTTGCTCTTTTTTTCAGTGCAAGTGCAAGTTCAATGCTGTTGGTTGTGGTTGGGCTCAGCAGACTGGCTCAGGGATGGCAGTGGTGCAGTAGGCTGGCTCCCAGTAAGTGTTTTCAGCCACTCACCTTTTTGTCCAGCCACTCACCACCAAGCCTAACCTTAGTGCTGGAGAGAGGGAAGCTCTGCTGACACATTGGAGGAGTCATGACAGCTACTGGGGTGGACTTGTGTTGGGACACAAGGAGGAAGCAAGACTGGGCCCTGTGGCTGCCTGGCTGCCACATTTAAGAGGGGAGAAACAGGCAGGAGCTGGGCAAAAAAGGCTGGGCAAGAGGATGTGTTGTGCAGCATCCTCCTTGGTTTTGATGCAGGTGTAGCCCTGCTCCCCTTTACACAGTGAGGACTCTCAACTAACCTTACCCTTGCTTTCAAGTGGAGCACAGCAAGCAGGGTGCCCTTAGAGCTATTGTGCTTCCCACAGCAGGTGGCTGCAGAATGAATGTGGGCAGCTCAGCAGTGTAATGCCTGGCAGCAGAGACAGGGCTCCTGGATGAACACCATGCAGAGCTACTGGTGCAAACTGATGTCTTTGAAGCCTGAGCAGAGTAACTGGATTCTCTTCTGATAATACACCTGCCTGTGCCCTGGAGAGCACGTTCACACCAGTCCCTGCTTACTTGTGCTTCCATGACTTCCAGGTCTGATCTGCTCTGGGGTGATGGGTTAAGTCATGCCCATTGCCCTCCTGCCGGTGCAGGCCACGAGAGTCTGTGCCTTGCCTGAGCCCCAGCAGACCTGCAGACCTGCTGTGGGAGTCCCCAGTGTTCTGCAGCACTCAGAACAAAATACACATTGGGCTTCTGAAATGAGCTGTGATCTGCTGCCACATTTGGCTGCCTCCTGGGAACGGTGTTTTCATCTTTCTCCTACTCTGTTCCCTCCTCCTCAAAACCGGTACCCCAGTGTAACTGAAACAGTTCTTTGTGCATCGCTGGCCAAGCATGAGTGGTGGTGTGAAGCACAGAGCCTTCCTTCTGGCCCTGCCAGCTCAGATCTTTTGCTTGTCTTCCCAACATTTGATCCTTCAGGAACTGGACTTTTCATTTAGCGAGCATCTCTAGTCCTCCTGGTTAGGAAGGTGACACTGAACACATCTCAGTGACCTTGGCTACGCACAACCCAAAATGTCTTTACAGTTCCTTTAACCAAGAGGGTCTTAGTTGGCTTTTTTAACCAAAGGAGCAGGAGGAATGCAGCATAATGTATCAGGTGTTACCATAGCCAACAGCACACTGCTGCCTCCTGATTTTTCTCCAGGAATGCATTTTGCAATAGCTTGCCTAGGTGGGGTAAAAGATGCAAACCAGACAGGTTATGACCTGGAAATACAAAGTCATGGTTCCAGGTGGAGAAATGGTGCCTGTGCCAGCCTCTAACCTACTCAGGGAACAGCATGGCAAGCACTTGCTTGAGGACCAGCCTTCAGACAGGCTTCCTGGCATTACTCCCAGGGAGCGGGCAGCTCCACATCTGGCAAGGCAAGTGCCTGCCATGTACTCACCCTGCGGAGCCAGGCAGGCTCCAAGGGTGCTCCAGGTCCAAGGCAGGCTCCAGGGCACTGCTTTAACAGTGCAGGAGGCTCAGGAGGGAGGCATGCTGCTGAGCAGGGCTGCAGGGGCACAAAGGCATCCAGTGGGGTACCCAGGGCTCTCCGACTGGGGACAGGAGATTGGGCATGCTTTCTTCGTGGGTAATCATTTTCATTCACCCCATGAGCTGCCGTGTGGGGGCTGGTGTAGCAGGGAGCTTTGCCTTTGAAGCAGCTCAGCAGGAAAGTAACTCCGGCAAGATGATGATCAGGTTTAATTTATTTAAATAACATAAGAAAAGTTGTAAGAACCCATGGCTGGAGGGCAAAGAGAATGGAGCTGTGTGGCTCTGGAAATTATTCAGAAGCATTTGAAATGAGAGATTTAAATCTCATTGTGGAGGCGACATGAGCCAGCAAAGTTAGTTGCTGCTGTCACTGCTCATTTGGGAGTCAGAGGAGAGAGGAAAGGCAGAGTGAGGCGAGCTCCTGGCCACGATCTGCCAGGCATTATTGCCGGTGGACAGGAGATGGGAGCCCTGGTGAGGAAGATGAGGGGAAGAGAGGAGAGGAGAGGAGAGGAGAGGAGAGAGAGGAGAGGAGAGGAGAGGAGAGGAGAGGAGAGGAGAGGAGAGGAGAGGAGGAGAGGAGAGGAGAGGAGAGGAGAGGAGAGGAGAGGAGAGGAGAGGAGAGGAGAGGAGAGGAGAGGAGAGGAGAGGAGAGGAGAGGAGAGGAGAGGAGAGGGAGAGGAGAGGAGAGGGAGAGGAGAGAGAGGAGAGGAGAGGAGAGGAGAGGAGAGGAGAGGAGAGGAGAGGAGAGGAGAGGAGAGGAGAGGAGAGGAGAGGAGAGGAGAGGAGAGGAGAGGAGAGGAGAGGAGAGGAGAGGAGAGGAGAGGAGAGGAGAGGAGAGGAGAGGAGAGGAGAGGAGAGGGAGAGGAGAGGAGAGGAGAGGAGAGAGAGAGGAGAGGAGAGGAGAGGAGAGGAGAGGAGAGGAGAGGAGAGAGGAGAGGAGAGGAGAGGAGAGGAGAGGAGAGGAGAGGAGGTGGCTGCAGGGAAAAGGGCAGCGACTTGTGATGTAAATGGCCATAGCAGGTACTTTCCCTGTCGGGGGCAGTAAATTCCCTGGGTAGTGAATGTGTGGTAAAGGTGAATGCTCTGGGCTGGGCTGCACGCAGGAAGATTTCCCTCTCGGTTACTCCATCTCATGGGCTGTTTTCTTTCCTCTTTCTTGCTTTGACTTTTCTGCCAGAAATAATGCCAGCAGTTATCTTTATGGCAGTTCATTGCTTTCTGTAGCTGTGCCTGAATGAAACAGATGCAGCTTTCTGCAGCTCAGCTAATTTCATCAAACCTTCTATTGCTGTCAATGGAACTGAACTGAGATATGTTAATTGTGTTTCACCAGCATGCAGTGAAACATTAACAGGCTTGCTGGTGCTGCCTTGACTGCAGAGCTGAGGAGAAGGTTTGCATTCTTCTTTACACATGATGTTTCTTATAGAATCACAGAATGGTATGGATTGAAAGGGACCTTTAAAGATCATCTAGTCCAATCTCCCTACCATTGTCAGGGATATCTCTTCTTAAATCGGGTTGCTCAAAGCCCCGTCTAACCTGACCTGGGGCGCTTCCTCCTGGTCTCCAAGCTGGCGACACATGGGTTTGATGGATGGACCACTAGATGGATACAGAACTGGCTTGATGGCCGCACCCAAAGAGTGGCTGTCAACAGGTCCATGTCCCAGTGGAGGCCAGTGACAAGCAGAGTCCCTCAGGGATCAGTCCTGGGACCTGTCTTGTTCCACATCTTTGTGGGTGACATGGACAGTGGCATCGAGTGCACCCTCAGCAAGTTTGCTGATGACACCAAGCTGTGTGGTGCAGCAAACATGCTGGAGGGAAGGGATGCCATCCAGAGGGACCTGGACAGGCTGGAGAGGTGGGCACAAGCCAACCTCATGAGCTTCAACAAGACCAAGTGCAGGGTCCTGCATCTGGGTCGAGGCAATCCCAGGCACAAATCCAGGCTGGGCAGTGACTGGCTGGAGAGCAGCCCTGAGGAGAGAGACTTGGGGGTGCTGGGGGAGGAGAAGCTCAACAGGAGCTCTCAATGTGCACTTGCAGCCCGGAAAGCCAATCAGATCCTGGGCTGCATCAGGAGAAGTGTGACCAGCAGGTCAAGGGAGGTGCTTCTCCCCCTCTGCTCAGCTCTGGTGAGACCCCACCTGGAGTACTGCCTCCAGTTCTGGAGCCCCTGTTACAGGAGGGATGTGGACGTGCTGGAGCGTGTCCAGAGAAGGGCCACGAGGATGATCAGAGGGCTGGAGCACTTCTCCTGTGAGGACAGACTGAAGGAGTTGGGGCTGTTCAGTCTGGAGAAGAGAAGGCTCCGAGGTGACCTCATTGTGGCCTTCCAGTATCTGAAGGGGGCTACAGGAAGGCTGGGGAGGGACTTCTCAGGATCTCAGGTAGTGATAGGACTAGGGGGAATGGAATGAAGCTGGAAATGGGGAGATTCAGGCTAGATGTGAGGAAGAAGTTCTTCACCATGAGAGTGGTGAAGGCCTGGAATGGGTTATCCAGGGAGGTGGTTGAGGCCCAGTCCCTGGAGGTGTTTAAGCCCAGGCTGGACGAGGCTCTGGCCAGCGTGATCTAGTGTGGGGTGTCCCTGCCCATGGCAGGGGTTGGAACTAGATGATCCTTGTGGTCCCTTCCAACCCTGACTGATTCTATGATTCTATAGGACATCCACAACTTCTCTGGACAACCTGTTCCAGTATCTCACCACCCTCACTGTAGGTAATTTCTTCCTTACATACAATCTGAACCTCCTCCCTTTTGGTTTAAAACTATTACCCCTTGCCTTTTCACTACAGGCTATGGCAAAAATCTCTTTCTCTGTCTTTCTTACAAGTCCTCATTAGATATTGAAAGACTGCAGTAAGGTTACACTGGAGCCTTCTCCAGGCTCAACAACCCTAACAGTCTCAGCTTTTCTTCACAGCTGAGGTGTTCCAACCTTCTGATCCTTTTCAGGGCCCTCCTCTGGACCTGCTGTATTGGGTCCATGTCTTTCTTGTACTGGGGGCCCCACAGCTGGATACAGTGAAGTCTGTCTTCTGGTGGTAGAGCCTCTTGCTTAAAATCATGCAAGGTCTGGGGAGAGGGGCTGCAGATTTCCCCTCCCCCCACATCATTGTAGTAGCAGTATTTCCTTTCCTCCAGTTCCTCAGCTGGAAAAGTAGCCAGCAGTTTTAGTACCAAGTGCCTTGCCGTGGCTGTGTCCCAGGAGCAGGCTTCAGGCTGGGCATGCTGCAGTTTGTGTTTCTGTCCTCAGGAAGTCACTTTTCTCCCAGTCCAGAAACCTCTTTGTTTGGCCTGAGGGTGGCCTTTAAGGATATAAACAAAGGAGAAGGGAATTGCATCTCCTGCATTTTTTTTATGAGAGAAGATGAAAGGAACTAAACAGGTGTAGCTTGGGCCTGCAGAGACTGATGAGACACGGGTGAAGACCAGAGTGCAGGGCTAAGGAGTGGCTGAAGGATGTGGATAGGAGATGAATTGTGAAGTGTGCTGTGGGGGCACATGATGAAAGGGGGCTACCCATGACACGATACCTTGATGGGAAGCAGGTGTATTAATCTACACTGCTCTGCAGGGTGATGAAAAACCCTGCCAGCTGCTGGGGCCATTGAGCAGGAATTGTCATCTTTCCCAGCCAAGGGCTTTGGGGACGATTCTCCTCTTTTAGATGGCTAGATGTGAGCTAACACAGCTTTGCTAATACTTAACCATTGTAAAGTGTACAAGTGTAAAAAGAAGCCTCTCCCCCAGCTCTGATTTAATGCATTTGGGCTGTAGACTCAGCGTTTTGGCATTGCTAACTCTCATTTTGTGTCTCTCTGTCCCCCTTTGCTGCAGTGATCCCTGACTCGCTGCGAGTGACAGCAGTCCCGCAGACGCTGAACAAAGTGGAACACGACTCCCTGGAGCTGAAGTGCGAGGTGTCTAAGAGCACAGCCCAGCACAGCCATGTCTCCATTGCTTGGTACCGGCAGCGAGGCAGCGAGGCACCCGTGGAGGTCATCTCCCTCAGCCGCGACTTCGTCCTGCGAGCCGGCAGTGCCTACGCCCAGCGGCAAGCCACGGGGGATGTTCGCTTGGACAAAGTTGGGGATACCACCTCAAAGCTCACCATCTACAACCTCCACCCCTCGGATCAGGGCGAGTTTTACTGCGAGGCAGCAGAGTGGATCCAGGACCCAGACAAATCTTGGTACGCCATGACCCGCAAGCGTTCCCAGGGTGCCATCGTCAACGTGCAAGCCACGGGTCAGTGTCTCCTCTGCCTTTTTATGCTGAGCTGGGCAGGGGGTGGAGGTGGCAAAAACAAGCTTAGGTGGCTAAGGCTTGGGTCCCTGCTGTGGTATGTGCCCTACTTGGGAAGATGCTGACAGGGTGAAGCAAGGCAAAAGAGGGCCCAGGGGCTGCCTGCAGGCAAGGAAAACGTCAGCAAAGTGCAACCAGGAGACACTGGGGTAGCAAGGGGGCTCAGGGTGGCAGGCCCCCTGATTCGTTCAGTGATCTGGGGCTGACACAGGAGCTGAAACATACATCTTAAGCACTCGGTACTATCACAGTATCACAGTATCGCCAAGGCTGGAAGAGACCTCAAACATCATCGAGTCCAACCTGTCACCACAGACCCCATGACTAAACCATGACACCAAGTGCCATGTCCAGTCCCCTCTTGAATACCTCCAGGGATGGTGACTCCACCACTTCCCCGGGCAGCCCATTCCAATGACGAATGACTCTCGCAGTGAAGAACTTTCTCCTCACCTCCAGCGTAAACTTCCCTTGGTGCAGCTTGAGACTGTGTCCTCTTGTTCTGGTTGCTAGAGAGAAGAGATCAACCCCCACCTGGCTACAACCACCCTTCAGGTAGTTGTAGAGAGCAATGAGGTCTCCTCTTCTCCAGGCTAAACAATCCCAGCCCCCTCAGCCTCTCCTCACAGGGCTGTGCTCAAGGCCTCTTCCCAGCCTTGTTGCCCTTCTGTGGACACGTTCAAGTGTCTCAATGTCTTTTTAAACTGAGGGGCCCAGAACTGGACACAGGACTCAAGGTGTGGCCTAACCAATGCAGAGTACAGGGGCACAATGACCTCCCTGCTCCTGCTGGCCACACTATTCCTAATGCAGGCCTGGATGCCATTGGCCTTCTTGGCCACCTGGGCACACTGCTGGCTCATGTTTAGGCAGCTGTCGATCAGCACCCCCAGGTCCCTCTCTGTTTGGTAGCTCTCCAGCCACTCTGACCCCAGCCTGTAGCTCTGCATGGGGTTGTTGTGGCCAAAGTGCAGCACCTGGCACTTGGACTTGTTGAATGCCATCCTGTTGGACTCTGCCCATCTGTCCAGTTGGTCGAGGTCCCTCTGCAGAGCCCTTCTGCCCTCTAACTGACCAACATCTGCTCCCAACTTGGTGTCATCTGCAAATTTGCTGATGACTGTCTCAATGCCCTCATCCAGATCATCAATGAAGATGTTAAAGAGGATGGGGCCCAGCACTGATCCCTGGGGGACGCCACTGGTGACTGGCCTCCAGCTGGATGTGGCACCATTCACCACCACTCTCTGGGCCCGGCCCTCCAGCCAGTTCCTACCCCAGCTCAGAGTGTTGCTGTCCAAGCCAGGGGCTGACAGCTTAGCCAGCAGTTTGCTGTGGGGGACGTTGTCAAAGGCCTTGCTGAAGTCCAGGCAGACCACATCCACAGGCCTCCCCACATCCACCAGGCGGGTCACTTGATCATAGGAGCAGATCAGGTTGGAGAGGCAGGACCTGCCCTTCCTGAATCCATGATGTCTGGCTTTTCTAAGTGAGAAACTAAGAGTGACACAGCAGAAAATAAAACTAAAACTAAATCCCCCACAGGAGGTGTGCAGGCTCTCCTGATGGGCTTTGCCATGCTGACATGAGTTGGTCTGTCTCTCCTCAGATAAGGAGTTCAGCGTCCGGCTGGAGACAGAGAAGCGGATGTATATTGTGGGTGAGCCAGTGGAGTTTCGGTGCATCCTGGAGGCGCAGAACGTCCCTGACCGCTACTTCTCTATCTCCTGGGCCTTCAACAGCTCACTCATCGCCAGCCTGGGACCCAATGCTGTGCCAGTGCTAAACAACGAGTTTGCCCAACGTGAGGCTCTGGGCCAGCTCAAGGTAGCCAAAGAAAGCGACAACATTTTTGTGCTGAAGATCTACCGCCTGCGCCTTGAGGACAGCGGCAAGTACAACTGTCGGGTGACCGAGCGAGAGAAGACCGTGACGGGAGACTTCATCGACAAGGAGAGCAAGCGGCCAAAGAACATCCCCATCACTGTCCTGCCACTTAGTAAGTAGAGACCTGCCCATCCCCTCCTGGGGCCGTTGCTCTACTGGGCAGCTAGCTGGTGAGGCTGTGATGTGCCTGGACTTCAGCAGTGGGGAAGAGGGCAGATAACAGTTTGCGTGCAGTGGAGGCTTGAAATCCCCACTGGCAAGTTTGGTTGGTTGTTTTTTTTATGGAAAGGGCATTATAGAAAAGGAGGGATGTGTGTCAGGATTGTAGGTGGGGAAACATGTCCCCACTTTGGCATGACAGTTTTGTCCTGAGCTGAAGGTGCTCGTGACAGCATCTGATTTGCTCCTCACACCGCTCTCCTCACCTTGCTCTGCAGGGAGCTGGGTCCTCTCAAGTATGCTTCAGGCGTAACATAGAGACCAGCTTGGCCTTGGTTTTATATAAAGAGCTGCTAAGTTGCTGCAGGCTGTTCAGTGGCTGTTGCACAGCTGTCTTGCCAGACAGCTGTACTGGAAGACATCAAGGTTCATGTGCTCCTTGAGCCCCTATTTGCTCCTTAGTGTGGATCTCTGTTGTGGTCACTGTGTGTCTGCCAGCCCTGGTGAAAACAATCCTGCCGGCGGCTTTCCTGAGCGCCTTTTATGTTTGACAGACAAATGTGAAAAACAGAGAAATAACGGGGAGGGGAGAGGGTCCACTGACTCATTCCTGGGTTTGCTTTCTGAAGCTCAGGTAGCTGTGGCATGATGAGCCATACACATGCCCAGGCTACCCTGGCAGTGCATTTTGACCAAGAAGAGGGTGACTGCGAGAGGATTTTGTGCGATGCCTGTCTCCTGTCTCTCAGATTTGTAGGGAAATGCAGCTCTTTCTTCTAAGCCTTTTTTTCCCCCTCCTCATTTCTGCAAAAAGCATTCTATTTCTTTTCTCTCCTGCCAATATTTGGTCTCAATTGTTTGGTTTTGAAGATTACTTTGTCTAGAAATCTTGCACTGTGCAGATGTCTGAAATGCAGTATTTCTAAACACAGCCACCTTTTGGACAGATCTGTGTTCTTGCCATCCGATGACTCATCAGCTCTAGGAACAAATGTGATGGTTTTTCAAGGGTGCTGTGTCCATAAATCTGATGGAAGACAGCAGGAGTAACCAGTGCTCTCTGAAAAAAGCAGCTATAGAGCCTTACATCTCTGGGAAGCTCAGGATACCAGGGGTTTTTTGAGGTCACCCAACATAGCTAGCTACCTATAGTGTCCGCAGGGATTGGAGTTTGGCAAGGCTTCTCCCAGAAATTGCTGTAGGAATGGACATGGCAAGGCAGCGATCAGGATGACATGAATTGAAAAGCCCAGGGATCAGGAAGCTTTTTTCCAGCAGAGCCGTAGCATGTGGTGTACATTGTAGCAACACAAATTCCTTCAAGTTTTGCTGAGCTCCCAGCTGGACCTGCAGCCAGAAGATGTGGCAGTGTCTCATGAGCCGTAGGCAGAGAGATTTCTCCCATGTTTGGCCTCCACGTGCTTTGAGTGTGCGAGTCACCAGGAGCAGCTCACTGCCCACAGGCTGGTTTTGAACGTGGTCATGCATGAGATTGAGACGTGCCTGGACCCAATTGTGAGCGCAGTTTCCTGCACCTGGTAGAAAGCCTCTCTGGCCAGCAGCATCCTTCTTGCAGACTGAGAAGTGGCGAGTGTGTGTCATCTCCCCTGTGTGTATGCGTTTCTCTCCGTAGAGACCAGCATCTCCTTGGAGATTATCAACAACGCCAGCAGTGTCTTGGAGGGTGAGAGCCTGCGCTTTGGCTGCAGCGTGCGCTCGGCCTTCGGGCCTCAAAGCCGCTTCTCCGTCACCTGGCAGCTGGTGGACAAGCTGAACCGGCGCAGTGAAATTGTGCGTCTGGATCGGGAGGGCACGCTGCAGCCGGGCCCCTCGTACGCCGAGCGCAGCAGCTATGGGGGCATCCAGGTAGAGCAGGTCCGCCCTGGCTCCTTCACCCTGGAGATCTTCAACAGCGTCAAGGCGGATGAGGGCCACTACGAGTGCCGGGTGGTCGAGTGGACACGGACACTGGATGGGGAGTGGCAGATGGTTGGGGAGCGCCACACGGGCACCCTAGTGTCCATCACTGCTCTGGGTGAGTACTCAAGGTACAGGGGGCCGTGAGCCTGTGCTCCCTGCGTGCCTGCCCTGCCCAAGGAAATCACCATGAGGCTGCTCTTGGCACTCCTGCCTTTGCTTGCCAGCAAAATGGAGCTACCTGGCAGCCTGCTCGTGCTCGTTGGTGCAAAACGCCTGCATGCCCCATTGCATGTGAGGTCAAAGTCTAAAGAATGGCAGGAGCAAAGCAGAGCTAAAGAGAGGGGCACTGCATCCAGCATCCTTCCAAGAAGAGAGGTTACCAGTCTGTAAAGGATTGGAGCCACCCTATGGGCAGGAGTGGTGCGCCATTGGCAGTCCATGGGCATTGAAGCCTCCTTGCCTGCCTTGGGTGAGCGTTACCTCTACTTGCCAGACCAGGAGAGCAAAACACTGGGCATCTAATGGCCTGGCCACCAGAAATGGTGAAATCTCTGACAGCGTCAGAAGCCTCTGCAAGGAGGCACTGAACTGTTGGCCCAGAACTACAACATGACCAAGCTGAACTAAGATCTGGGATCATTGCAGGTGGTGCTCTGTTCTTCCAGAGGGCATCTCCCTTGCAAACCCATGAAACTGCATCAGTCTAAGAGAGTGCAGGTAGGGCATTAGGGCTTTTGCATGGATTGTGACTTACTTTGGTCCCACTCAGGCCTAGCTATATTAAGGTCTGAAGAAGTTCCCGAAGTGCTGTGCAGGAGAAGGGTGACTGTTCCTCTGAGGTTACTAATCTGCAGAATCCCAATGCTATTAAAAATTGGAGGAGCTCTCTTGAAAGATTGAATGAAGAATTTTTGGGCTCTGTTTTTTGTGGGTTGTTTTTTGTGGTTCTCTACAGTATAAATCTTAAGCTTTGGTAAGATATATGAGAGACCAGATTTCTGAGTTGTTTTGTGTTCTGATTTAAATCTTGCTTTTTTTCCTCCTTTCCTCCCTTTCACTTCCGACTTTCTTTCAGATGCTGCTCTGCCTGGAGCTAGAAATTTTTCCTATGTAGCTTCCAGAAATAGGCAGGGACATTCATTTGTAAAGAACTGAACACAGATTCTCATCTAGTTTCAAGACTGTCTTCATGAGGTCAGCAGACTGTGGCCTGCTGTAAGTCTGTTTCCTCGCCACTTGTGGAAGTGTGGAGATTCACTTTAAATCCCGGTGCTTCGTCGCTTTGACTCCTGTTAAAATTTAAAATGCTGGGAATTGCCCAGCAGTTCCAGAAGATGTCCTTGTCCCAGAGTAATCACTGGCTGCTGAGCACATTCTGTCAAGTCCTAAGAAATTGCTAGGCCCTCTTCCTATAACCAAAGCTGAAGTAGGTCATGAAAATTTATTGGAGAAAATATTGACTATTATTTCATTGCCGCTGAATCTTTTCCTTCGGTGTAGCGCTTTAGAGGTGTCCTGAGAAACCCAAATGGAAGGTCCTAAGAAAGAGAAGGAGAGGTTTATGGCCACAGAAATAGCTAATAATTTTTTTTGTAAAAAGCAATAAATGTAATGACACTCACATTTCAAGTTAAGGTCTAATTATTCTCCAGCTTGCCAGGGTGTAAGAAACTCTTTAGCTGATCCAGCGCAGATGACGTCCAGACCCATAAATCTATCTAGAAGGCGTTTCAGGAGCAGTAGCCAGAAGGGAGATGTGCTGTCAGATGAGACCAGCTGTCCCTGAACTTCAGAGGAGCTGAAGTGCCCAGCAGGGACCTCAGTCCCTGGCTGGCTGGGGAAGGAGGGGGCAGGCAGGGTAGGGGGAGACTGCTGTATTCTTGCAGGGAGGCCTTGCAGAAAAAATCTGCCCTCTTCTATGCATGGCTTCTCCTCCTTTGTACCAAGGCCTGAAGGAAGGAGGGCCTTCGTGTGTTAGCCTAAGTACCATGAGTGTGCTGGTTGAGTTGAGGTCATGAGAGACACACCTGGCTTTTGCACAGCACTCAAAAGAAGGCACTTCAAAAGCTTCCTTGCCCAGGCAAACTGGAGGTTAAATGTAAGAAGTCAGCTGATCTTGGCAAAATTAGGTGGGTTTTCTAGGGCTGTCATTGGCTCTGCAGTGCTTGGAGCTGGGCCCAGTAACACAGCTGCTGGGGCAGAAGGACTGCTTTGGGGTCTGATGGTCAGGGCTTATGTGGGAATGAGATGCAGCAGTCCTGCAGGAAAGAGAAGCCTGTGTCTCGCTCTCCTTTCCTGGGTAATCACTGAACATGTTGGAAGAGGCTTTAATTCCAAGGATTGATCTGTTTTCTGATAAACGAGATGTCCTGTTGCTCTGGCACAGTAACACCATGGAGCTGCAGAAGATGGAAGCATTTGGATACATCAGTATCCATGCTGCGGCCAGTCTGGCCTGTGGCAGCAGCTTTGTGGGTTGTGATGAGCTCCCAGCTCATCTCTCTGACTGTAATTTTGAGCCAGTGGCAAACTGAAGCTCTGTGCTGATCCAGGAGATGTTCCTGTTTCTACTGGGCACTGGCTGGAGTATTCTCCTCCAGCAGAGGCAGCTGTGCAGGATGCTGGGATGGTCAGCACTGCAGGGGAAGGGAGGAAAGATGCCAGCCAGCACAGGATACCCCATGCAGCCTCTTGGGAAGGGAGTGCTTCTTGGGGATGTTGCTGGTAGAAAACCAGGTCCCTGCTAAATCTGCTGACAGCGCTAAAGTGATTGGAAGAGAAGCAAATATTTCTCTCTGCAGCTTAGAACAAATGATCAATGGAAGTAGTCTGACCCAACATGTAAGCCGCTCAACTGGGAACATGTTATCTTCAAATTACTAAAAGGACTGTTGGTTTTAAACTCCCTAAACAAAGTGCTGAGGGTAAACAAGTCAAAATGTATTGACTGGCTTGCAGAGTGGTGGATGTGCAAGGATAACTGCATGAAACTGTCCTGGAGCTGTGATGTGGAAGAGAACAAAAGCCATGCTGTGCAAAGGAGAGGAGCAACCGGCTTCTCTTTCAGCTGCCTCTCTCCTGGGTTTTTGTAAGCACTGCCACCTCTCCGATGTACGAATGAAGGCTGCTGCTTTTCGCTTACCCCAGTCTGCTTTCACCTGCCACAGCCAGCCACAGACCTGGGGATAGGGGACAGGGTGGGGACCCCCTGCCGGAGAGGTGGATCTGAATTGTGGAGTCCTGTGAGCAGTCAAGGTGGTGCTGAGTGTCTGCTCTGCCTGGTGCTGCTTCCTTGCCGTTATGCAGCTGCGTTTTTGTATGGGACTTAGGCGTCCTGCGGGAACTGGCTGCTTGCTCTTCGAGTCCCAGGGGACCTCAGTCCTCTGGGCAGGAACGGAGCGTGGTCGTGCTGCCGCTGCAGGCAGCTGTCACCGCACAGGCAGTCACTACCACACAGGTGCTGCAGTGCATTTTTGTTGCTGCGTTTCATGACACTTTGAAATTGCAACGCAGGAGCCCACACAGCATGAGTGGCTGATTACTCTGGCCCACAACTGAGTGCCCACACCTGAGCTTTTGCATGCTAGCAGCAGGGCCTGTTTAGGCAGATGTCTCTCAAAGCCCTTTTCTCTCTTTCCACAGAGGCGGGCTTTGCTGTCACGGCTATCTCCCGCACCCCTGGGGTGACCTACAATGAGTCTTTCGACCTCCAGTGCATCATCAAGCCCCACTACCCGTCATGGGTGCCGGTGTCGGTGACGTGGCGTTTCCAGCCAGCAGGCAGCACGGAGTTCCATGACCTGGTCACCTTCACACGCGACGGCGGGGTGCAGTGGGGCGACAGGTACGTGGGCTTCCGGACCCGCACCGCCATCGAGAAGGCCGAGTCCAGCAACAACGTGCGCCTGAGCATCAGCAGGGCCAGCGACACAGAGGCCGGCAAGTACCAGTGCGTGGCTGAGCTCTGGAGGAAGAACTACAACAGCAGCTGGACACGGCTGGCAGACAGGACCTCCAACCTGCTGGAAATCAGGGTCTTGCGGCCAGGTGAGTGCCGAGAGTGCACGGGGAGGGGCTGGGGTGTGTCTTATGGGGGTGTGGCAAGACTCCGGTGCTGCAGTGGTCTCTCTGGAGTAAGGACTACTCTGATAGCTGCAGCTGACATCTCACACACGTGCATGGCTGACGGAGAACTGTTCGTCTCTTTGGCCATGTATCTCATGGAGCTCCATTATCCAGCCTCCGGGGAACTGGGTCTTCTCCTTGCTCCTCACGTTGTTCATGGTGTTTTCTTCTGGCAAGTGAAGTCACTGAAGCTCAATCCAGTCTCAGAGCTGTTGTTAGAATCATATAATGGTTTTGGTTGGAAGAGACCTTTAAGGTCATAAAATCCAACTGTTAATGCAGCGCTGCTAGGTCACCGCTAAACCTTGTCACTAAGCACAAGTCAGCACATTTCACTTCCAGAGATGGTGACTCCACATCCCTGGGCAACCTGTTCCAGCTCTTTCTGTGTAGAAGTTTTTGCCTAATACCCAATCTAAACCTCTCATGGTGCAACTTGATGCCATTTCCTTTTGTCTTATCACTTGTTACTTGGGAGAACAGACTTGCTTTAACCTCCTTTGAAGTAATTGTAGAGAGTGATACAGTTTCCCCTCAGCCTCCTTATGCCCAGGCTAAACAACCCCAGTTCCCCCAGCTGCTCTTCATGAGACTTGTTCTCCAGACCCTTCACCAGCTTTGCTGCCCTTCTTTGGACACACTCCAGCACCTCTATGACCTTCTTGTAGTGGAGGACCAAAAACTAAACAAAATATTCAAGGTGTAGCCTCACCAGAGATGAGCACAGCTGGACAATCACTTCCCTAGTCTCGCTGGCCACATTATTTCTGATAGAGGTCATGATGCCATTGGTCTTTTTGGCTACCTGGGCATACTGCTAGTTCCTGTTTAACCAGCTGTTCAACAGCACACCTAGGTCCTTTTCCACTGGGCAGCTTTCCAGCCACACTTCCCCAGGCTTGTAGTGTTGAATGGGGTTGTGTGTGTTGTGAGAGACAGAGGTGACTTTCAGGTTTCTACCTCCATTCATAAGAGCAGACTGACCTGGGGATGAGAGGAGAGGGACGAGGTGAACAGGATCAAAGAAGAAAGACACACTCCCATCAAAGCCTGCACATGCACTGCAGATGGGGTGCTGGAGGTCCTGCTTAGTAACTGGCTACATCTCTTGCTCTGCTGGAGGCATCTTCAAAAGCAGCTAGTGATCAAAGAGCATGACTTCCATGCCCACCAGAAACAGAGACCTTTTCATCTGGAAGTCACCAAGGTTGTCTACACAAGTGTGCAACAGCTAAGCAACAGATACCTGGCTGGGCAGGGAGAGTCAGGGAACCTACAAGGTGTTTATATTCCCTGTGCAGGCAGTGAGAGAGTTAGGCACCTTCTGTAGGCTTTGTCGCCAATATTTCGGTGGTGCTTTCCATTGTCCGTAAAGGGTGCAAAAACATGGGGCTGGGACAGCTCTGGGTCATTGCTGAGCTGAGCTGTCTATTGCTGTCTTGGCCTTAAGCCTGGAGTTGATGTTCTGACTGAGCCTTTTAGCACCTTCAAGAATCTCAGCTGAGGTCCTTGCAGCGTGGTAGTCCTCTCTGTGTTTCTGTGCAGAAGGGACTCTTTCCCAGGGTCTGTCTTCTGGCTTGGGCTTTGTGTTTTTCCCCTCAGTGGTCCTTCTCATGCTCTCTTCCACCTTCCCCACCCCTTAGCATGTCTTTAGAAAAGTCAGAGGATGTTGTAACCTTCAGGCATCTCATGGGGCTTTGTCATCTTTCTTCCCTCTCTGCTTCCTTGTCCTCATCTCCGGGTTAATTTTTCCCCATTTATCTTGATTATCCTGCCTTGCAATAGATGTTTTATTGCTCACAAGGTCAGGTTGGAGATGTTCATCATTTTAGCCTATTTCCCTGGAAACAGCACTGGCTGAGTATGTGTGGTCCCTGGAGTAACATGCTGCTTCATGGCACATCTCTGTGCATGCCTATGTATTCAGGACAGAGGGAGAAAAAGAAGTCCTTGATTACAGCTTCCAGAAGGGAGCCTCTGTGTCACAGCTGAGGGTCATTTAAAGGACATTTCAACTGTGCTCTGGCAGGCAGTTCTTCTTTATTGCAGTAGTAACCTTCAAGTGGTGCTTTAACAGTTGTTCCAACTGTTGTGCTGGGAACTGCTGTGATTCTTTCTAGTACTGCAGGCTGCAGAGGGTCATGACACTTTGGGACATGGCTTAGTGATCATGGTGGTGTTGGGCTGATGGTTGGACATGGTGATCTTAGAGGTGTTTCCAGCCTCAATAATTCTATGATTCTGTCATTGTTGAGTCTTTGGCTGGATCATCTCCAGAGAGGATCCAGGATAAGGTGGGAGGTCTCATCTGCACACACCTCTGAATGAACATCCTAGAGCCCTCTCCCCTCCCAGTCAGATCTCTGCTGATTGAATTGAGTTGAATTGAGTTGAATTGAGTTGAATTGAGTTGAATTGAGTTGAATTGAATTGAATTGAATTGAATTGAATTGAATTGAATTGAATTGAATTGAATTGAATTGAATTGAATTGAATTGAATTGAATTGAATTGAATTGAATTGAATTGAATCAACCAGGTTGGAAAAGACCTTCGAGACCATGGAGTCCAACCTATCACCCGACACCATCTAATCAACTAAACCATGGCACCAAGCACCCCATCCAGTCTCTTCTTAAACACCTCCAGTGATGGTGACTCCACCACCTCCCTGGGCAGCACATTCCAATGGCCAGTCTCTCATGCTGGGAAGAACTTCTTCCTAACATCCAGCCTAAACCTCCCCTGGCACAGCTTGAGACTGTGAAGCAGGTGCTAGTTTTCAGATTCATATTCAGGGTATCTTCAAAAGTGGTGATTCAGGAACCCTGAAGGATTGAACACCTGAGAGTGCTCTCAGTCTAATTCTGTCTTTATAGGCACCTTAATGCAATATAACTTCAGGATGCTATTTGGTGCCTTAGTTCTGCCTTTCACTTTCCTTTGCCACCAGCCATGGCTTCCGGCCTGGACCCCTGTGCCAATGGGGCAAACAATCTCCACTACCAGGCCATTGAGGGACAGTGTAGAGAAGAGTTGTTTGGAGGTCTTTTGGCACACTGAGCCAGCATGTTTCCAAACTGCAAGTTAATGTTGGGATTCTGGTTTCCTCTTAAACCCCTGCTCCCTATTTGTCAGAGTGACCTTTCTATTTGACAGGTTCCAGGTGCAGATGTTGCAATCAATATATGTCAGCCTTTAAAGTATGTTCAGGTGAGAGAGGTAAAATAGTGGCTGCCTGATTGCTTCATTAATCTCTCTGCTTTGTGAAATCCCACATCCTCAAGGGACAGGGTGCTGGAGCTTCTCCTGGTGTGTCAGTTTGCCGCTTCAGTGCTCAGGCTGCCCCTTCTTGGCGCTCTTGCAGTGGGTAGTGTTTGTAATTGTCATCCCTCCTGGGTGGTAACTGCAGAGGTTGCAGCACTGGCTTTGAATTCTGTGCATTAATGTGGCTGAAAAGTAATTTCACCTACAGCTATCTCATGGCCAACAGGTAATGATAAGCAGCTTGAAACATGCCAGACCTTTTGTACTCCTTGGAAGAAATGAACAGTATTTGAGAAATGAAACACACAGCTCCTGAAAGAGGGAAGGAACAGGGCAGGCAATGGCAGTATTAACTCAGCCCTGAATACAGGGTGTGGAGGCAGGTGTCCTGCCTGGCATCTGGAGCCAGATAATACAATACAGTGCAATAAACCAGGATGGAAGAGACCTTCAAGATCACCGCATCCAACCCATCAACCAATCCAACCCACCCAAGCAGCTAACCCATGGCACCAAGCACCCCATCAAGTCTCCTCCTGAACACCTCCAATGATGGTGACTCCACCACCAACCCGGGCAGCCCGTTCCAATGGGCAATCTCTCTGTGTAGAACTTCTTCCTAACATCCAGTCTAAACCTCCCCTGGTGCAGCTTGAGACTGTGTCCCCTTGTTCTGGTGCTGGCTGCCTGGGAGAAGAGACCAACGTCCACCTGTCCACAGCCTCCTTTCAGGGAGTTGTAGAGAGCAATAAGGTCACCCCTGAATCTCCTCCAGGCTAAGCAACCCCAGCTCCCTCAGCCTCTCCTCATAGGGCTGTGCTCCAGACCCCTCACCAACTTGGGTTGGGTTGAAGTTTCCCCCAGCATTAACTTTTGCCAGACCAACTCAGTTAGAAGCCAGTGGAGCTGTATTTACAAGCACAATCTACACTCTGCAGTGGCATGCAGTGAATGTGTACAAAATAGACAGGAGTTACAATGTTATACAGGTATTTACAATTAGTAAACAGTGCAAGGATCCCCCTGGCCAAGGACCAGGGGAAGCTACCAGCTTCTCCCTCCCTGCCTCTCCCTGTACCCCTTGTACAAAAGGGACAAGAGAGAGGAGCAGAGAAGTTAGACTTAGCCAAGGCCAGCCAGAGCACACAGATTATCTCTCCTGAGTGAAGCAAAACAGCTGAGATCAGAAGAGAGAAAAGGGCAGAACTGCTATGGTACAGTTCCTCTTATTCCAGATGTTTACCCAGTGAATTTGTTTAGAATAATCTTTTGTTTCCCTTTTCACACCCAAGAGTGATTCATTTATGTTTTTCTACTTTTCTGCTTGAAATCTGTAACTAAATTTTAAAGGCACAGCCTGAAACCTGGCCCCATTCCTGGCCCCTTGCTGCATGAAGCCTTTTGCAAGGTCTGGGAGTGTGAGGAAGAGCCCACGTGAGAGCTCATAGAGAATTCAAGTATTACGAGGGCATGGTGTTTATCATTTGTTGGTGTGTGGAAACTCAGCAGCAGTAGGATCTGAAGCTCCCTTTCATGACCTGATCCTGCATGTTGTGCAAGTCTGCACATCTCAGGTCGCAAAGCAGAGGGAGGGTTGTGCACAGGTAGAGACATGCAGCCCTAGTAGCCTGTGTGTGCTTTGCAGGGAGAGCTGCGCTGCTGCAGGGCGAGGGCTGGCTTTTACATTCTGTAGGCTGGGGCAGAATCCAGGCTGGTGTGGGGGTCTGTTGGGCAGGACTTTGGACCAGATTGGCTAGATTGCCTGTGGCTGTTTTGTGTCCTTACAGCACAGTGCTCTCCTTTTTACTTCCATCCCTCAAGCTGCCTGGTGTTTCTTTCTTGGTGAGCTCATGTTGCAGCAGAGGAGGAACAACAATCAAATTATGGCTCAGTTCACACCAGCTGCTTTCCTGAAGCCAAAGCTGGCAGGAGGCCATGAAAGAGGAGCATGGGTTGACCTTAGAGCAATCCCCAAGTGCAGTGGTGAAGATTTCTTCCCACCCACATCCTTGTGTTTGCTGCTTCCCTTCCGCTGTGGTTTCTGGCCCCACTCTGAAATCCTGGCTCTTTCATCCCTGAAAGCTGGGGCTTGCCCCAAAGGCTCACCACCCTGTTCCCCAAGGATTCACCACTCCCTTCTCCTCTAGAGACGTTGCCTTGCTCTTTGCACACTTGACCCTTTGCAGTGGAGAAGAGTGCCCTCCATGCAAGCTTTACCAGGCTGGTCTGCAGGCAGTCAGGCAGGACAGGTATGTCCTGTCTTTAGAGGGGACAAGTGTGGTGACTCCTTGGCACTTGCTGATCTCATTGAAGCAGAGATGCAGGTGGTTCCTTTTGAATCCAGGTGACCCTGGAAGCATTTAGATTTGGGCTGAGCTCTTGGTGTGAGGATGCCCACTGAACATTAGCCACTCACTATGGTCTGTCCACTTCCTTACACAGCATGGAAGGGGACAGGTGCCAGGCTCGGGGACCTGCCTGAGGGAGGAAGGTGGTGGATAGATGCAGGGGAAGAACTGAGAGCTGCCAGGCAGGCTCTGTTCCTGACTCTTGCTTGGATCTTGCTTCTCTCTGCCAAGTTTTCAGGGAGGGAGCATCTGAGATGGGAGGTGCTGTCTGGGTACAGTACATGTCTATGCAGTCTACAGGACTCAGACAAGGGCAGCAGTCAGTCTCTGATGGCATTGTGAATGATGAGGTCTCTGCTGAGATCTGGGCAGGCTAGGACATCTGGATAGGACTATTTTGGCAAGGAGGCTTGAGCAGATTTGTGCTGGTGTATTAAATTGCTATTATCCTTGTACACATTACCACACTTACCTTTCCCTGCAGCACAAGTGAGAGGGTGATTTGGCAGAGCTGTGGGAGGGCCTTGGGCCTGGCTGCTGGGAAGTCTTTCTGGCAACAGCAGAATAAAAAGCTGGGGCTTTCACACAACCAGGAGGTTGTGACAATCCCCTGCAGAACACCTTCCTCACCCCTTTCATAGTCAAGCACAGACCTGCCCATCCCACCCTGCAGGTCACCCCATGGCTCTGCGCTCTCACCATCCCTCCATCTTGGCATCATTCCTTTGGCCAGATCCTTCATGACTAACCCTGGAGTGGGCACACAGGGAGATGCTGCAGTTACATCTATAAATCTGCCCTCTTGCTGCTGGGTTTTTGACAGTAATGAGTGTGGGAGGAGGGATGGGGAGGGGTGGCAGAGGATGGTAGCTGAGCAGACACCCTGGGTGCTGGGCTCCTTGCTGCTTTTTTGTAAGCTGGGCTGTGGCAGATTGATTGACCTGGGAGCCACTGAGCAAACAAGGCAGTGAGGCTCTTCATTAGAGCATTAATTAGCTTCCAGGGGCTCTCCAGGGGCTCTCTTCATAAAGTTTGGTTTATTAGAAGCTGTCAAGTTGAAACCGTCATGCAGGAGGATGGAGGCTTCTCAGGATGGCCTTGGAGCTGCTAGGGAAGTCTTGTTCCTGTGCCTTGCTTTGAGAAGCAAGATGAGCCAGAGCTGTGCTTTCCCTGAAACTCTGCACCATGGTGGGTGCAGAGCACTTTGCCACTCTTCTGCTGTCCATGAGAAACCACTGATGGCAGCCTGGCTGCACTGGATTAGCACTGGCCTGAGAAACCTAAGGAGTGAACAGCAGAGGACCCTTACCTCTTTGTCCAAACCCACCCCTGGCAGCCCCAGAGAGACCGCTCAGTATCCTGCTCATCCTTCCCTCTGAAGACTCAGTGAGCAGCCAGGCATAGAATCATAGAATCAACAAGACTGGAAAAGACCTGAGAGATCATCAAGTCCAATCTATCACCCAACACCTCATGTCTAACTAAACCATGGCTTCAAGTGCCACATCCAATCCCCTCCTGAACACCTCCAGGGATGGTGACTCCACCACCTCCCTGGGCAGCACATTCCAATGGCCAATCTCTCTTGCTGGGAAGAATTTCTTCCCAACATCCAGCATAAACCTCCCCTGGCACAGCTTGAGACTGTATCCTCTTGTTCTGGTGCTGGGTGCCTGGGAAAAGAGACCAACCTCCTCCTGGCTACAACCTCCCTTCAGGGAGTTGTAGAGAGCAATAAGGTCTCCCCTGAGTCTCCTCTTCTCCAGGCTAAGCAACCCCAGCTCCCTCAGCCTCTCCTCACAGGGCTGTGCTCCAGACCCCTCCCCAGCTTTGTTGCCCTTCTCTGGACACCTTCCAGCAGCTCAACATCTTTCCTAACCTGAGGGGCCCAGAACTGGACCCAGGACTCAAGCTGTGGCCTAACCAGTGCTGAGCACAGGGGCAGAATTTTTTTTTTTTTACACTTTGACATGTTTATTGTAGTTGGGTGAACAAATTCATTGAACAAGCCTCCTCAGCCTCACATTTGCTTCCCTGTAGACTTCCATAACCCAGTGTTTAAAGATCACAGAGCCTCACCTGTAGGTATCTGCATGAAGCAGTTCAACAGTTACTTCTTGTTCCGTGCTTCTCTTTTGAGCCTTTCGTGGATTACTGTTCTTAGGTATGGTTGGAGAGGAGAGGGGAGAGGAGGGGAGGGGAGGGGAAGGGAGGGGAAGGGAAGGGAGGGAATAAACCAGGTTGGAAAAGACCTTTTAGATCATCGAGTCCAATTCATCACCCAACACCATCTCATCAACTAAACCATGGCACCAAGCACTCCATCAAGTCTCTTCCTAAACACCTGCAGTGATGGTGACTCCACCACCTCCCTGGGCAGCACGTCCCAGTGGCCAATCTCTCTTTCTGGGAAGAACTTCTTCCTAACATCCAGCCTAAACCTCCCTGGTGCAGCTGGAGACTGTGTCCTACTTCACCATCTTCATCCAGAGTGTCATGGTTGTGACTATGCAGGCTGGGCATGCTGGGATGGTGAGGGGAGGGTGAGATGGAGGACAGCTGGAAAGGCAGAGTGCTTAGTGGCATGTTTAACACTGGGAGGGGAGGAAGGATCTTCTAACAATTGCCCAGACACTTGTGGAGTAGAGGGGAGGTTTTTCCTTCTAAATGACAAGGAGGTATTTCTGTTAATGTCTCACCTCTTAGTAATGACTGCATGTGAGGAATCCTCTCAGGGATGGATGTGCAAGGTGTCTTTTCTGTGGTGAGCAGCCAGTGGGGTACTGGCCAGACTCATGAGTGGATGCCCAAACAAGTGTCACAAAGTGCATATTTTCAAACCTGACACTTGCTGCTGATAGCATCCAGCAATACAGTTAAACAAGGAGAGCTAATGAGCTGGAAACTTCCTTACAGAACTGAGGTTGAGAAACTTATGTTTACTGCTTGCTTGATCCCAGAGTGGTTTTGCTCTGTAGAACAGCACTGCTTCCTGGCTTCAGCTGCCTGCTCCATCTGGCAAACAGTTATACGCTTGCTTGAGTGATGAAGGAGTCCAAGAAGTGCTGAAGAGAGACGGGAGGCTGTTTATCAGCAGCTGCAACTGTGGTGCAGAGCTGTCACCTCTCCCCTGGGTGCTCAGGGTCTTGCTCCTTTCCCTTCACCACCAGCAGGGTAAGATCTGCTGTTGTGCCTCAGAGCTGCTGTGTTTTCGTACTGGCTTCCAGCACACTGAACAGTGGAAATGAAGGCTGTCCTTTCACACAGACCTGTGTTAACATCCCACCTGGAGCCCTGTCTTTCCAAGTAGCACAGGTGGGTTTGCTTCTTCCATTTCATACCCCTGGTAGTCTCCTACCTCAGCACATTTACCCCAAGGAGCTCTGTCCCCACACTTGCCGAGTCCTCTAGGACAGGTTCCCCACTGAGACTTGCTACCACCTCCTTGGCACAGTGTTGTTTTCTAGGCTGGCACTCCAGGCTGCTTTTTTCTTTAAGGGCAACAAAGTTGGTGAGGGGTTTGGAGCACAGCCCTGTGAGGAGAGGCTGAGGGGGCTGGGGCTGCTTAGCCTGGAGAAGAGGAGGCTCAGGGGAGACCTTCTTGCTCTCGACAACTCCCTGAAGGGAGGTTGTAGCCAGGTGGGGGTTGGTCTCTTCTCCCAGGCACCCAGCACCAGAACAAGAGGAGACAGTCTCAAGCTGTGCCAAGCGAGGTTTAGGCTGGATGTTAGGAAGAAGTTCTTCATAGAAAGAGAGATTGGCCACTGGAATGTGCTGCCCATGGTGGTGGTGGAGTCACCATCACTGGAGGTGTTTAGGAAGAGACTGGATAGGGTGCTTGGTACCATGGTTTAGTTGATTAGATGGTGCTGGGTGTTAGGTTTGACTTGATGATCTCAAAGGTCTCTTCCAACCTGGTTCATTCCATTCCATTCCATTCCATTCCATTCCATTCCATTCCATTCCATTCCATTCCATTCCATTCCATTCCATTCCATTCCATTCCATTCCATTCCATTCCATTCCATTCCATTCCCTTCTGTCCTGTCCTGTCCTGTTTTCCATACCTAGCCATCATACCCTGCTCCACGTAGCCTCTAGTGTTTGGGCACTGGTTTGTAAGTAGAGATTCAAGGTGGGGTTTCACCTGTGGGCATGCATTCACATGAGGATGCCCTCCCTGCCCCATTCCAAGCAAGGTGCTTTCCTGGCTGACCTTCTCAAGCTGGCTGTGGTTTTGTGCTCATGGGTATCAGAGAGATGCTCTGCCACGTCATTCAAATGGGCAAATCTGGCCCTGTGCA
Source organism: Picus viridis (assembly GCA_033816785.1). Taxonomy (NCBI): domain Eukaryota; kingdom Metazoa; phylum Chordata; class Aves; order Piciformes; family Picidae; genus Picus; species Picus viridis. Next base: position 32,819,247 of record CM066570.1, on the reverse strand, counting down.
CATTACATATGGGCATGAGCTCACTTACACTGGTGTCAGCACAGCTGAATTAACCAGAGCAAATGCTACCTTGATGCCACAAAAAGACTGCCAGGTCAAAAGGAGCTCATTGACATGAGCAACAGGGGAGGGATCTCATGTTGAGTGTGCTGCAGCATTCCTGACCAAATGCTGGGGATTGTGACATGGGCCTTGTGGGGTCAGAGCTGTGATTTACCCCCACCCCCCCGCCTTTCATTTCCAATCTGGGAGCAGTGATACTTGGCTCCTCTGCAGGTTTGCCCTTGAAATGTTTCTGTCAGAGCCAAACATGTTGAGATGATTGCAGTCCACAATGTTCAGGGCTTCCTTTGGGGCTTCATCCTGGAAATGCACCCAAGGGTATAACCTGAGAAGTTGGACACATTTCTTGGATGCATTTCATGAGGGTGAAGGGGGTGGGAATACATCCTTGCACCTAGCAGGACTCTAACCCAGCTCCACCTGCTCTGTGTGTGCCCATTGATCTCACTGCAGGCAGTCTTGCTTTTCAGCCCTCTGACAAGACTGACAATGCCAGGAGACCTGGGCTGTATTCAGGACGTGCTGCTCCCTTCAAATTAACTCTCTTCACAGTTACTTTTTTAGGAGCAATTTTTTCACTTCAATTTCAAGGCACTCTCTGCTTCTGTCTCTGATATCTCCTGAGCAGTTTTCCATTCCCATTTGCATGGCATGCAATATACAGAACCACAGTGTCAGCCTGTTTGCAGTCCATGCACATGCAGCTGCTTTGATGTTGCCTCGAATGTCTTCTCTCCACACACTTTAGCTTCTCATCGATTCCCTGTTTGCTCTCCTTGGACTAAAACACTCTGCAGTGAACAGTACTTAGACACTTAGGCTTATAATAGCTCTAAAATGTTGTGCATCCCTCATGTCCTTGAAGACTTCAGAACCAGTTGGCAGGGTCAGCCCTTTGTGGGAGAGAAAGCGCTGGTGGGTTTCCATCCAGCTGTTGATCACCATTCCTCTCTGATCAATGCATGGAGCCCTAGCCCCTCAGCTGCCCTGCTGGTCACCACAAGATAAGTGATCTTGGGACCAACAGGCTCAGTTTTTCCTCTTTCTGTGTTCTCAGCTCTCCAGTCAGAGCAGTATGCAGTCCTGGTGACACTCAGCATGTCCAAGCAGCAGCTTTGGCTGCCCATCCTTCTGCAAGGGACCTGTACCATTTTTCTAGCTCCATATCACACGAGGTGCTTCTCTGGGGATGAGAAGCTTGCCCATCAGTCCTTTGCATAGCCAGGCCATCTCCTGTTTGGAGAACAGTGCTAAAGAGACAGGCAGAGAGGTGGCTCAGCCCCAGTTACTCTATGTCCCCTGTGTTTGGCCTTCCTGAGCACTGGTTCAGCTGATGGCCTGGGAGTGTTCTCTACTGATGGGACACAGCTGGCTGGTCCCAGTGGCTTCACTCTTCAATGTGACAGTGAGTTGCGTGGCCAGGTGGTGCAGCAATGCCCACGTAAAGGAACCCACTTCAGTAAAACAAGCCCAGCCCTTTCTTTCTGCAGTGATTTTACAGTGTGAGATTGATACCTCCCTGTCAGCAGAATAAACAAGGACAGTCTGTAACCAACTGCCTTCCAGACCCTTGGTCCATAGGGGATGATTGTTTTGGCATTTCTACCTTTTCCAACATTGGGCAAAGACTAAATTCCTGGGTTCAGTGGACCTGCATCTGCTTCCTTACAGCAAAATGGTAGGCCCTGGACATGCTGAACCTATGACTCAAGGTCTGGTTTTTAACATGTCTAAATAAAAGCTGGATCCCAGGACCATTTCATTTGCTTGAATTTGGTATGCTGTTAAAGAAAATCCCTGCAGTTTTCTGAGTTCCATATAACAGAAGCAAGGGACTGCAGGTTATGATGGGTCTGTAGCCCATCTTGCTCTACTACTTCCTCTGTTGTTAACAAGTTCAAGGAGATTGTTCTTTAGGAAAGACCAGATGCATTATTTCTCTTGGTTGTTTTCCCATGCAGTAGTGGCATTGCCCAATTAATTGACAGATGCAGCAGCAACATGAGCATTCATGATACAGGTGGAGCTGATCTAGCACTTGGTTGCACAGGAGATGATCCTCATCCCTGAGGCATGCTGCTGGCTACATGGTCCTGTCCCATTTTTTGTGCCAGCATTGATGCTGCTGTGCACCAGCTCCGTTCACTAAACATGCAGTGAATTAACCCAGTGGAAAGGAGTAGTTAAAGGTGAGTGGAGCAAGCTAGCTCCTGGATGGATTTACTCAGATCCTTCTTAGGGAACTTTATCTTTGCAGAGACAGTAGCAATGACAAGCTGAGTTAGGCAGGACTGGTGCAGACAGCATCTGAAGGACCTAGTGATCCTGCCTGATGTCTGTCACCATCACTGGAGATGTTCAGGAAGAGACTGGATGAGGCACTTGGTGCCATGGTTTAGTTGATCAGATGGTGTTGGGTGATAGGTTGGACTTGATGATCTCTGAGGTCTTTTCCAACCTGGTTAATTCTATCCTATCCTACCCTATCCTATCCTATCCTATCCTATCCTACCCTATCCTATCCTACCCTATCCTATCCTACCCTATCCTATCCTACCCTATCCTATCCTACCCTATCCTACCCTACCCTATCCTACCCTACCCTATCCTACCCTACCCTATCCTACCCTACCCTATCCTACCCTACCCTATCCTACCCTACCCTACCCTACCCTACCCTACCCTACCCTACCCTACCCTACCCTACCCTACCCTACCCTACCCTACCCTACCCTACCCTACCCTACCCTACCCTACCCTACCCTACCTACCCTACCCTACCCTACCCTACCCTACCCTACCCTACCCTACCCTACCCTACCCTACCCTATCCTATCCTATCCTATCCTAAGAGCTTGCTCTCTGGGTAGCAAGAAACAGCATTTCATGCCACCTTCAGCCTAGCACCAGCTTTGCAGCAGTAGCCACTGGCAAGCACAACTCAAGCACAGCATCTGCAAAAGCCAGCCAGGTGCTTCACAAACTTCTCAACTGTTTTTCTGATGCCCTGTTTCTGACACAGGAAATTCATCTGTTACTGGCCAGCCTCCAGAGCAGCATGGGAGGAGTTTGTGTGTGCTGCTGCTGCATGTGTTACAACTTGCTCCTCGGGTACATTTAATTACTTTTTTTTCCCCCCTAATTGACAGAGCACTCCTTTGTTTGAAATCTTTCTGATGAGAACTTGATTAAATATCTCAGTATGTTACGGGGTTTTTTCTACTTGGTAGCTGTAGCTTGGTACTGAATTCATTTTCCAGTGATGCTATCTCCATGTTTTAATTTGCAAGCGACCAGTGAGCCGTGTATTGTTTCCCGACAGCAAGCACAAGTCACGCTGGGAATCTTTTATTCTTCCTTCCCCTCCACTCCACTCTCTCCTGCAGCACTTCTAGATGCATTTCAGGGCTTGGCAGGAAGGTTTCTTGCTTTAGATTTGTGGTGCATTTTGCTTTGGGTTATGTTTATTTCTTGCTGTCACAGTATCGCTAAGGTTGGAAGAGACCTCGAAGATCATCGAGTCCAACCTGTCACCACAGACCTCATGACTAGACCATGGCACCAAGTGCCACGTCCAATCCCCTCTTGAACACCTCCAGGGGTGGTGACTCCACCACCTCCCTGGGCAACACATTCCAATGGTGAATGACTCTCTCAGTGAAGAACTTTCTCCTCACCTCCAACCTAAACTTCCCCTGGTGCAGCTTGAGACTGTGTCCTCTTGTTCTGGTGCTGGTTGCTAGAGAGAAGAGACCAACCCCTTCCTGGCTACAACCTCCCTTCAGATAGTTGTAGAGAGCAATGAGGTCACCCCTGAGCCTCCTCTTCTCCAGGTTAAACAACCCCAGCTCTCTCAGCCTCTCGTCATAGGGCTTGTGCTCAAGGCCTCTCCCCAGCCTTGCTGTCCTTCAGAGGGAGGTGGTTCCCTCTTCCCTGGGAAGCTCTTGCTTTTTGCAGGCTAGTGGCATGTCCCAGCTGGTGGTCTCTTGGCTTATCGATAGCCAGAGCTTGGAGGCTCTGAGCTTCCCACATTTCTCCCTCTCTGCAGCTACACATGCAGCCTTTTGCATATATGCTCACAGATGTATGGCTTCTGGGCTTTGAAGTGACTTTCTGGGTCACATATGTGTGCTTCCCCAAGGCTTGGTTACCTGTTAGTCCGTTAGCTGCTCCGCAGACGCTGGTGTGGCATGGCTAGTGATCCCAGGCTGTCCTCTGGCTGAGCAGATGTCCTTGTCATTGCCTGCAGTCTTTGTGCCACAGTATAAGGTGTGCAGAATGGACTTGACCCTCTTTCTATGTGTTTGGTAGTTTATTTCTGGCCTTTTTCTGTCCCTGAGAGGAGCTGGGTCGTGGCCGGCTCCTCCAAGGCTTGCTGCTGGGGCTGGGAGCATCCCATCAGTGCATGCTGCAGGAAGCATTGTTTGCAGCACTGGTACAAGGATCAGTACATTTTGGAGAGAAGTGTTATGTGGCTGATCTTCAGCAAAACAGGAGCAGTACTTGGCAGGCAAGCTCAAGCCTCTTGAACCTTGCAGGAGTGGGGGTAGCATCCAAGTGGCACCCAAGGGGTATGGCCTGGGTGGGTGAAGGCATGCCCGCTCCTTCCTGCTCCTTTCAGGGCACTCTGCCTTGGCACAGCTCTCTGTGGAAGGGCAATCTCACCATCTCTCCAGGAGAGCTGTCAGAGGCAGAGCAGATTGCAGACAGATGGTACTGACCCTGCAAGGGGAGAAAGGGGGAAAAAGAGATGACTCACATCCATCTAGATTGGCATTCTTGGTGGCTTGTCTGGGTACCTGTCTCCTCTGTATCAGAAAGGAGGAGCATGCAAAAGTGAGGATTTAACTTTATGGATTAGCAGGCTACAGAGGTTGCAGAAAGACCTGCAAAGATGAGAGAGCTCAAGCTGTGGATCTCTATCACTACTGCAAACAGACACACATTCTCCTTTTGTTCACATACCCAACCTAGAGCAGCCCATCTGTGACCAGAATCTGAATGATTGGGGACCATAGAAACTTGGCATTGCTCTGAAACCAGCACTGCTGAAGGTCAGGATGGCAGGTTGGTGTTCTCAGTCAAAGCCTTGACTTCTTTTCTGCCCTCTTGGGAGGGAGGGGGCAGCAGCTCAGCCTTCCTCAGGAAAGGGTTAACGTTGTCTCTTCTTCCTGTGGAGCTCCTCTCCCAGTAATTCAATCATGTCAGCCTGTTTGCAGGCAATAATTCATTGTTACATGAACACTACAGTGAAGTGACAAGTTAATAATGGCAGTAATAATGGCAGGCAAAGTCTAATGCTATTTCCCTTCCTCCTGCTCCTGTTGCAGCAGCAGCCTCCCATGTTGGCTAATGCAATTTGCAACCTCACTAATCCAGTTTCAGGAGGAATTGTGTTCTGTTAAAAGACAATAGCAGGAGGCGAGAGCTGTGCTGCCATGTTCCCACCCTCCCCTGGGAGGCTGCCCTGGTGCTGGAAGCCTTTGTCTTTACTTTGCTGTGATTTCTATGCCATGTTTAAGCCTAAGGAGCAAGGTCCTCTTAGGAGGATCTCATCTTCACTGTGGGGAAGGTCTTTCCTCTTGTGCCTCCTCTTCTCTGGACAGGCTTGCACACCTTTCCCTCTTGAACGCTAGCTCGCATTCAGCTGACCTGGTAACCGTGAGTCACCCTTCTCTCTCCACGCTGAGGCAGAAGGCCAGTGTGCACTTGTTTGACTTGCATTGTCCCAGCTCCCCATGGTCATTAATATGAGTGTCTTGTGTGTGAAGGTGGTGGAGGCTCTTCAGCCTTGCCTTGTGTAAGAGAGAAGGGCTGGCAGCAGGCTGGAGATTGGTGCCTCTCCAAGCCGGGACACAGCAGTGACCTGCACAGGGTCTCTGGAATCCCAGGCAAGCATTGGGAGGAATTTGGGCACTGAGTGCTTTTTAGGCCCTAGTAAAGAAAGTGTTGAGGCACCTTTGGGTTGTGACTGCAGGCCAAGGGATCTGCTGAGTTTGTGCCAAAAGCCTGTCCAATGCCCTTCTGTGTTGTACACTGAGGGTGCTGGAAAGAGATGGATTCCTTGCAGAAAGTCACCCTGGGGCTGTGCTCCTGGAAGTGAGTCTCTCTGGATCAGCCTAACACCATCCATGTCTGGTGTTAAACTGGGGCTGGATTTGGGTTTGGTTGGCCTCATTTCTGCTCAGACACACCTCCCCCCAGCACAATGAAATCCCAACAGAGGCTTTTAAAAGTAGGGCATTCCCTAGGAAAACTTCTTGCAACACTTCATTATTTCTCTACAGGCAAGACCATCTTCTGGAGGAGCTCTTCCCCAGAGGGCAATAGCCTCCAAAGTGGAACACTGCCTCCCTGCTACAGTGACAGGGAGGACTCTGTGGCCTGGTGGTGACCATCTTCCTGCCCACCCGTGCACCACAGTGGCACGTGTGGAGCTGTGTCTCCTTCCCTGGTCTGCAGCCCCCTCCTCCTTCACTGCAGTGCAACGAGCTAGGGTTTTGTATGGGACTTTCTGGGGGGAGGGTACTTTCAGTTGCAATTAAACATTGCCATTTCCCAGACCTGGTAATAGAAGCTCCCAGGTGGGAATGTTAACTCCTGAGGTTACATTTTCTTACTGCCTACAAGGGAAGACGATATATAGGATAGAATTAACCATGTTGGAAGAGACCTTTGAGATCATCAAGTCCAACCTGTCACCCAACACCTCATGACTAACTTAACCATGGCTTCAAGTGCCACGTCCAATCCCATTTTGAAGACCTCCAGGGACAGTGACTCCACCACCTCCCTGGGCAGCACATTCCAATGGCCAATCTCTCTTGCTGGGAAGAATTTCCTCCTAACATCCAGCCTAAACCTCCCCCGGCACAGCTTGAGACTGTGTCCTCTTGTTTGGGTGCTGGCCACCCAGGAGAAGAGACCAAGCCCCACCTGGCTACAACCTCCCTGCAGGTAGTGGTAGACAGCAAGAAGGTCTCCCCTGAACCTTCTCTTCTCCAGGCTAAGCAACCCCAGCTCCCTCAGCCTCTCCTCACAGGGCTGTGCTCCAGACCCCTCCCCAGCTTTGTTGCCCTTCTCTGGACACCTTCCAGCAACTCAACATCTTTCCTAACCTGAGGGACCCAGAACTGGACTCAGGACTCAAGGTGTGGCCTAACCAGTGCTGAGCACAGGGCGCAATGACTTTCCTGCTCCTGCTGGCCACACTACTCCTGATGCAGGCCAGGATGCCATTGGCCCTCTTGGCCACCTGGGCACACTGCTGGCTCATGTTCAGCCTACTCTCAACCAGTCCCCCCAGGTCCCTTTCTGCCTGGCTGCTCTCCAGCCACTCTGACCCCAGCCTGTAGCACTGCCTGGGGTTGTTGTGGCCAATGTGTAGCCAATGTAAGGACTCTGAGAGCATATTTTTACTTACTCACTTTTAGGTACAGATTGCAAAATGCTTTGGGAAAGGTAAGTTTTGTAATCCCTGTCTGATGATTGGAAAACAGAAGGGAGGGAGCCAGCTGGCTTCACTGTGACAGCAAGTCAGCAGAAAAGCTGTGAATCACATCACTGCCTCTGTCCTCCCCTGATGATGACTGCTTCCCCTTCACCCAAATATTTGTGTAAGTGCTTACCACATGCCTAGCTGGAGGAGACTGGTTGCCTGCTTGAGGCTGTGTAGAAACCTCTACCATATATACCAGCTCGTAGAGCACCTAGCTGTGTCGTAGCCTGTTGTGCTTGTAAGGTGTCTCTGACCAGTCCAGAGGCGCAAGGTTTGAGGACCAGAGGCTGCTGCAGGTATCCTGAGCCAATGTGTGTCCCTGCAAATGAATGCAGACACTTTCCTCAGCCTGGGAATTAGGGAAAAGGGGCTGTGATGCTGAGAAGTGGAGCTTTGGAGTGAAGTGTGTGGTAAGTGTGTTAGCTTGCTGTGGACACCTAGCCTTTCTGTCAGCATCTCGACACTAGCAGTCAGACAACATCCTCTACCTCCTGGCCAGGCTCCAGCATCACCCATTTAACCTCCTGGAGCTTCTCCAGCAGATGCATCGGGATGCCTTCAGCAGTGTGGGAGGGTCTGTCTGTGTGCCAGCAAGAGAGCTGGTCTTCTGTCCTGGCACTGCCTGGGGGACCACTGCAGAGTTCATCACCTTCACATAGGTTGTGTGGCTTCACAGGAGCTGGAAAAGCAGGCTGGCTTATAGAAAATAAGAGAGTTGTAACCATGACATGTTGCTAGTGCAAACTGAAAGCCTTAATAGCGTCTGTAAGGCCATTTACAGTACATTAAGGCACAATATCCTCTTTACTGGCATGCTCCAGGGAGCCAGGAGACTGGCAACAGGATTGTGGTTTGCAGATGATATGCATGATAACTTCACCCAGACTGATGCACCTGTTCCCCTCAGCAAGCAGATGTTCAGGAGGCTGTAAGAGAACATCAGCCTCTTGACAGTGCAGCAGAAGATTCCATGTAACCCAGCCTGTTCACACTGCCATGCCCACCCCCTCCACTGCTTGACAGAGAGCTGGAGCAGCCCTGCCTTGACACACCAAAACCTCAAGCACGTGGGGCAGATTGGATCAGCTCAGCATTTGAAGGCAGAGCCTCTCCTGGCTCTCTGCCCAGGCGGATCCCCAAACCGGGCAAGGCAGTTTCCCCTGTGTCAGGAGGGCGATGTCTGTTTGGCTGGCTCAGTGCCTGGGGTGTCAGTCCTCTTGCAGTCTCACTCATCTGCCAGCTCCATGTCACAGCAGGCATCTTTAAACATGACCTGGCAAGCTGCAGGGGGGCAGAGAGGGACCCGCTTCGTACCGGTGTAAACTTGCCACCTGCATGGAAGAAGCTGGACTCTGCCCTCGTGCCGTACCATCACCACACCCTGGGACACTATCTTCAGGGTTGGGGTTTTTTCCTTCCCTTTGAAAATTCTTTTTCTTAAATGCCAAGTGAGCCCTTTGGATTAGTTTGCATCTCTGTGAATGGTGGCTGATGCTCATTCTTATGGGAGGAGAGATGTGTGAGCCACCTCACAAAGCTTCCCGTGTCTTCACCAGGCTGTGGTCAGAGGATCTCTTCCTCGCATGAGCAAGCAAGCCAGCCTGCAGCTCAAAGGTGAAGATGTCCCAAGGTCACCTGTTTGCCACAGTTTTTCCAGTGTAGCATTTTTCAGTTGTAAAATAGGATGTGCAAAAGGTAATGAAGAAAACATCTGTGCACACCTACTGTGCAGGAGCCAGCCTCTGGATGGAGAAACATTGGGTGGTCACAAATTCATAGCCTGAAGAAGAGGAGGCTCAGAGGAGACTTTATTGCTGTCTACAACTACCTGAAGGGAGGTTGTAGCCAGGTGGGGTTGGTCTTTTCTCCCAGGCAACCAGAACAAGAGCACACAGTCTCAAGCTGCACTAGGGGAGGTTTAGGCTGGATGTCAGGAAGAAGTTCTTGCCAGCAAGAGAGATTGGCCATTGGAATGTGCTGCCCAGGGAGGTGGTGGAGTCACCATCCCTGGAGGTGTTTAGGAAGAGCCTGGATGAGGCACCTTGGCGCCATGGTTTAGTTGATGAGATGGTGTTGGGTGATGGGTTGGACTCGATGATCTCAAAGGTCTCTTCCAACCTGGTTTATTCTATTCTATTCTATTCTATTCTATTCTATTCTATTCTATTCTATTCTATTCTATTCTATTCTATTCTATTCAAATTGTAAAAGACTGAGCATGTCCTCTTTAATTCTGTGGGAGTGAGACAAAATCTGTACTTGCATTTTCCTTGGTGTGCTTCTGTTAGGCAAGTAATTCATGTTAGATGAGAAGCTCCCTGGCAGGGTTGTCATTACATGTCACTGATACCTCTAATCTAGATGAGACTTCGCAAAGGTGTTATGAACCGGTGTCAGCCCGTGCGGTCTGTCAAAGGGGCAGACCAGTAATTCCCTGCCAGGGCCTGCTGCACTTACTGGTTGCAGCAGCAGAAGGGATCATCCCATCAAGATTTGGAGGTAGCTGTGCCTGCGTGGGCACATTCCTGCAGGCTGGCTGCAGTGGCTGCCAGGGAAGGCTGAGGTGTGTGCATGGAATTGAAGATGTAATTTTCACCAGAGTTAATAAGCTGTCTTCCCCACCTCCCTCACCTCCACAGAAGCAAATGTCTTCCCAGGTGTGGTGGGTTGAAGTTTCCTCCCCAGCATTAGCTTTGCCAGACCAACTCAGTTAGAAGCCAATGGAGCTGTATTTGCAAGCACAATCTACACTCTACAGTGGAATGCAATGAATACATACAAAATAGACAGGAGTTACAATAGTATACAGATACTTACATGTAGCAAACAGCACAAGGACCCCCTGGCCAAGGACCAGGGGAAGCTACCAGCTTCTCCCTCTCTGCCTTCCCCTTCCCCCCCTGTACAAAAGGGACAGGAGAGAGAAGCAGAGAAGTTAGACTTAGCCAAGGCCAGCTGATAAGCAGGTTATCTCTCCTGAGCGAAGCAAAACAGCCAGAGATCAGAAGAGAAGAGAAAAGGGAAGAATTATTATGGTACAGTGCCTCTTATTCCAGATATTTACCCAGTGAATTTGTTTAGAATAAGCTTTTGTTTCCCTTTTTACACCCAAGAGTGAGTGATTGATGTTTTTCTACTTTTCTGCTCAGAATCTGTAACTGAATTGTAAAGGCACAGCCTGAAACCACCACACCAGGTGCCAAATGGAAGCAGGGAGAACTGCAGGGAGGCCACCCGACAGCCCTTGCATGACCTCAGGGGTCGGTCTGTGATGTTCCTAGATGATGAGAACTGCTGTGATTATGGTCCAGTAACAAGCCCTCTCTGCTTCAGTGAGATACACTGCACTAGTTAGGCCATGCCTTGAGTCCTGTGTCCAGTTCTGGGTCCTTCAGTTTAGGAAGGATGTTGAGTTGCTGGAACGTGCCCAGAGAAGGGCAACGAAGTTGGGGAGGGGTTTGGAACACAAGCCCTACAAGGAGAGGCTGAGGGAGCTGGGGTTGCTTAGCTTGGAGAGGAGGAGACTCAGGAGAGACCTTATTGCTCTCTACAACTCCCTGAAGGGAGGTTGTAGCCAGGTGGGGGTTGGTCTCTTCTCCCAGGCACCCAGCACCAGAACAAGGGGACACAGTCTCAAGCTGCGCCAGGGGAGGTTTAGACTGGATGTTAGGAAGAATTTCTACACAGAGAGAGTGATTGCCCATTGGAATGGGCTGCCCAGGGAGTCACCATCACTGGAGGTGTTCAGGAGGAGACTTGATGGGGTGCTTGGTGCCATGGGTTAGTTGTTTGGGCGGGTTGGATTGGTTGATGGGTTGGATGCGGTGATCTTGAAGGTCTCTTCCATCCTGGTTTATCGTATTGTATCATTGTATTGTATACACCTGTCACACACAGGCTGCGTGGTCTGTTGCCCCAGACGCCAGGCTGCGTGCCCATCCCCCTCCTTTTCATCTGCTGGAGGTGCTGCAAAAAGGGAAGAGCGCCGGGAGGGACGCTCGCATCTCACCGTCAGCTCTGCTCTGTGCGTCGCCTGGCTTTGTCTCCAAGTGTCTTGATAGTGAGCAGCCCCAGCACACGCAGCATGTGTACATACTGCATTTTAATAGATATAGGGCTACTGACTTAACATACACAGTTGCCATAGTAACAGAGGTTTCCGTAGTAACGGTTGCAGAAAATAATCCAGTACCAATTAAAAATAAACTGTTTGGAAAGGGGGCTGGGGGAGAAAGCAAACTGCTGTGTATCGCCTTCCCCTTTATTGGCTCGTCTCCCAGGGACTTGGAAGATTGATTAGTGCTTGAAATAACCTTTCTTAAGCAACAGTGAATGAAAAAGGTGGGGTGAGTGTGGGTGCTGTGGCTAAGGCTGAAGTGAAACAAAGGGGAAAGAGTGTGTCTGGGGTACGGCAGAAATACAACAGGGTAGTGCTACGTCTCTCCATTAGGTTGTAGTCCCCAGGGAGGAAAAACATGGGACTGTTTCCCTCCCTCCACTGTCTGCGTGCCATACTCCTAACACAACTGTGGAGTCCTTATTAGCCATCCTGATGAAAGCCATGGGCGATGCCGGCTCCAGGGGAACACCTAATACGTTACCAGGATGCCTATCTCAGATGCTGTGTTAGAGCAGAAAGCGTGCTGTGGAGGGAGTTCCTTCCTCCCATCTGATGCTGTTTGCTGTGCCCAACCTCTCTCTCAGCGCTCACTGCTTGTGCTGACAGGCATCCGAGACCCTAGGGCCCAAGAGAAGCTGGAAGCAAAGCATGATGGTGAGGAGCCTGTGCCTTGGTGACAGAGAGGAGGTGTTACTTCCTCACAAACACGAGATGTGTGGGACATGTTTCCAGGCTGCAGATGGGCACAGCTCCCCTGTCAGCCTTCACTTTTTCCTGTCTGAGTTGCCACACTTTTGTTGTGTCACTGGTGCCCAGGGTGCTTGCTAAATGATCCTTGAGGTCCCTTCCAACCCTGACAATTCTGTGATTCCATGCTAGTTGTCAGCAGAGTCTCTTCACCTGGTGGCAAGACAGCATGCATCCTTTCAGAGGGAAGCTGCCATGTGAGGAGAGGCAAAGGAAGGGAGGTGGTGGCAGAGCTACTGGGACAAGTGATGTATCCGATGACAGGAGCTGTTCCTTGACGCTGTAGCCAGCAGGGCTTCAGGGCACACCAAACACAAGTGTCACAGGAGGGTGGTTCATGTCCTGCCCTGGAGATGGGAATGCCCTGGGTCAAGGCTTTGGTAAGAAGCACAGCCTGAACACATGCAGCACAGACTGTATCGTCTGCTTCTGTAGTGGGAGAGGAATCACAAACTGGTGTGTCTCTCTCCTTGCAGGGGCAAAAGCTAAGGACACTGCTGCATCATCCTTGGCTCTGTGTGAGCACCTAGCTACCCATGTGGGAACTGCTGCTGGCTTGGGAAGCTGAGAGAGGTGGCTTCTCCTGGATGTGTTGTCTGTGGTGGACCTGGAGCCAGATGCGCTAGCTGCTGGAGCTTGCTCCTGCTGATCCTTTGCAGTCTGGTGCTCCTTCTCTTCTAGTTGTGCCCACACTGGCACCTCTAGCTAGTGTGTGTGTGTGTTCTGTGTCACTGAGGCGGCTGGCCTGTAACAGCAGCAGGCTTGTTTAATTCGCTCTTCCTGCAAATGGTTTTGTCTTGATCTGATAAGCATCTCATTGCCCTGAGGTGCAAGTGGTGTGATTGCACCATGAAAAAACCCACTGAGTTTAAGTGTAGCCTTCTTGCTAGATTTGATGCCTTAAATCATAATGAACTGAGAAAGGGAATTTGTGTAAAGGACAAACTGAAAAGGCAGGTTCTTGCAGAGGCACATGGTGGGAGGATCCAAGACTAGCGCAGAGAGAAGATTTGGTAAGAGAACATCTCAACATCTTTCCCTTAAATGTCTAGAACAAGTGGTACCCAGGCAAGAGCAGCCGTGCCTGCAGTTGTGGGATGACTCTCTGGTCTTCCCCGAACCAGGTGAGTTTCTTTCCTGTGTTAATGATCCACCTCTCCTCATCCTTCTCTCTTCCTCTCTTGCAGTGACCAAGCTGCAGGTGAGCAAGTCAAAGCGGAGCATCACTCTGGTGGAGAACAGGCCCATACCCCTCAACTGCTCAGTGAAATCCCAGACCAGCCCTGACTCACACTTTGCCGTGCTGTGGTACGTCCACAAGCCCTCTGACGCAGATGGCAAGCTCATCCTGAAGACCACCCACAGCTCAGCCTTCGAGTACGGTACCTATGCGGAGGAGGAGGGGCTGCGGGGCCGGCTGCAGTTCGAGCGCTCGGCGTCGGGGGGGCTCTTCAGCCTGACGGTGCAGCGGGCCGAGGTCCGAGACAGCGGCAGCTACTACTGCCACGTGGAGGAATGGCTGCTCAGCCCCAACCATGCTTGGTACAAGCTGGCAGAAGAGGTGTCAGGCCGGACAGAGGTCACCGTCAAGCAACCAGGTACCACATGCCCCTCCAGAGGCATCAGCTCACGTGCATGGCTCACAAGCTCAGTGAGCTCTCCTGGAGTAGCAGGAATCCTCTGCTTTGCTTTCTGCTACAGCCAGGTCACCTGCTCTTTGTATCATCATCCCTACACATCCCTGCATGAAGAGGGGTGTTTTCCTCCTTTGATGTGACCCTCCTCCATTTAGACTGAGCTGGTGAGAGTTTCAGTGTCCCCACATGAAGGCTGTCCCTCCACTATGATCTAGAGCTGCTGTATCCAGCCAGGTTTCCTTATCCTCAAGAGCATCATGTAGCAAGAGTGTCGACTAGCGACCTTCTGAGACACCACTGCTGTGTGCCTGCCTGGGAAAGCATTTTGACTTTCTGCCCACAGTTTAGTGTTACTCTCTGCCCATATCCTAGCAGGCCTGGGGAGCCTGTCTCTTTCCTCTGTGCTGTGCACATGAGATACTAGTAACAAGGTTCATGAGGTGAGGAGCTGGCTGCCAGGAAAGGAGAAGTCTGCTCTGATGGTGGTTTCTGTGGCAGCAGGCATTACTGGTAAAGGTGGACTGGTGAAGGAGCTAAAGATGACCACCCCACCCCAAGCTGGAGACAGCCTTCATTTTGTGCAGAGCAGGGAGGTATGGAGGCAAGTGCTGTCACTGAGAGCAGCCTAGGCCCCTGTGTGCTTTGGAGGCAGGGCATCATCAACACTTCATGAGGAAGCCTTGTCACTGCCTATTCCAGGTGCCTGGAGGATAAAATCCCTCATACAGGAGGGACACAGCTGGATAGCAGGGCTGGACTAGGGTGCTCAATTCTTTTCTGGGTCTAGAGTTGGCTGGCTAGACACAAGCTCTGTGGATGAGGAAGCAAGAGGAGTATTGAGTATGGTCCCCAGTGCAGCTTGGCCTGGTCGCACAGGGAGCAGAGCAGGCCACAGCGTGCCACTCGCTGCCAGTCCCAGCTCCTCCTTTCTGTGCAAAGTCCTGAGATGGCTGTGGGGGCGGCCAGGGAGTAGGGAGCTGTGATCTGCCTCCATCTTTGCATTGCCTGTCTCTGGGAAGTACAGTGCCCACCGCTTGCTGCAGCTGCTGTAGAAGGGAAGTCCAAACTGTGCCCCTGGGAAGAAGCTGTGGAGTCAGGAGTGTTTAACACGTCATTTCACATAAGAGAGCTGACTGCAGTCTCTCCCTCATTATCAGTGAAACTGGAGTGGAAACCAGGGACATTCCCAAGGCAGCAAAACGCTGTGTGTGACTGTGCCCTCATGCCACTTCTCATTTTGCAGTGGTGGTTCCTTCCTGGCTGTCAGGTTTCTGCCTTGCTTTTTCCCTTTTCCCGCAGCAGGAGAGCTTACTGAGCAGGGTGTCACAGGGCTCCAAGACAACGATGAGAAAACTTGAAGGTGTGATCTCCTTGACAAAAGTGTCTTAGGACCCCTCAGGTCCTACTTGGGAGATTGTGTTCCCAGTTCTCTGTACTGAATGGGGCATTGTGGATGGCTAGCCTGAGATTTTCAGAAGGCCATAAAAACCACAAAGCTTGGCTTCTTTTCCTCCTCTTTTTTTCCTTTTTTTCCCTGTCATTTCTTTTCTTCCCCTTCCTCATTTCTTTTATCATACCCCAGGACTGTAGCAGAATACAGAATGAACCAGGTTGGAAAAGACCTTTGAGATCATTGAGTCCAAGCTGTCACCCAACACCATCTAAGCAACTAAACCATGGCACCAAGTACCCCATCAAGTCTCTTCCTAAACACCTCCAGTGATGGTGACTCCACCACCTCCCTGGGCAGCACATTCCAATGGCCAATCCCTCTTTCTATGAAGAACTTCTTCCTAACATTCAGCCTAAACCTCCCCTGGTGCAGCTTCAGACTGTGTCCTCTTGTTGTGGTGCTGGGTGCCTGGGAGAAGAGACCAACCCCCACCTGGCTACAACCTCCCTTCAGGGAGTTGTAGAGAGCAAGAAGGTCTCCCCTGAGCCTCCTCTTCTCCAGGCTAAGCAACCCCAGCTCCCTCAGCCTCTCCTCACAGGGCTGTGCTCCAGACCCCTCCCCAGCTTTGTTGTCCTTCTCTGGACATGTTCCAGCAACTCGACATCTTTCCTAAACTGAGGGGCCCAGAACTGGACTCAGGACTCAAGGTGTGGCCTAACCAGTGCTGAGTACAGGGGCAGAATGACTTCCCTGCTCCTGCCATGCAGGAAGGGCTTGTGGGGAGACACATGGCCCTTGCAGCCTTTGGTCACCGCGTGTTTCTGATGGCCTTCTCCCGCAGATAACCGCCTGCAGGTGAATCAGACCCACAAGAACATCACGGTGCTGGAGAACCAGTGGGTGAGCCTGGAGTGCCTGGTGAGCAGCCGAACCAGCCCCTCCTCTCAGCTCTTGGTGGAGTGGAACGTCTGGCGGTCAGGCCACATGGAGAAGGAGGTGGTGGCCCGGCTGAGCCGACAGAACACCCTGCGGTACGGGGACCTGGCGGCGCTGGGCGACCTGTGGAGCCGGCTGCACCTGGAGAGCCCTTCCCCAGGTCTCTACCTCCTCTCCATCCAAAACGCCACCGTACGGGACAGTGGGGCCTACGACTGCCGTGTGGAGGAGTGGCTCCTGGACCCCAGTGATCGCTGGTACAAGCGAGCAGAGGACCTCTCTGGACTCACCACCCTCACTGTCAAGCAACCAGGTGAGGAAGATTTCCTGCCAGGAGCTCTGGGCAGTGCTCTGCCCTCTTGGACTGAAGGCATGAGTCCTCATCTGTCTGTCACTGACAGCAGGCCTGGGCAGAGAGCAGGACTGCTGTGCTGCAGACAGTGCGGATGCTTTCTTGTATGTCTTCTTGGGTGCACCTTTGCTTTTGTGGAGGGAGTATAGAGCAAGCTGTGCTAGATGAGTTTGAGATTTTGTCACTACTGCATCTGCAAATGCTTTTGCTTTTTGCAGCACTTTGGAGAGTCAGTAAGATGGGCTTCTGATTTTATTCACATCTTGATTGAGAAGGAGATGGGAGAAGCTGTCTGTGCTTCCCAGGCCTGTACCCTGGGGAAAGGTCCTTGCATGAAAAGAGAACAGCAGAGAGGGTCAATATCCTTGCTCTTGTCTAGGCAGCTTCTCATTCTGCTGATGCCTGTTGTGTGGGTGGAGAAGTAGATGTGGGGTGTCCAGCTCCAAGAGTTCTGATGGTTGGGATGGGAGTATACATCCTTTGGATGTATTTAAGGACCTTCCTGTCTTTCTCAAACTGTGGGGCTCAAAACTGCACACAGCACTCAAGGTGAGGCCACACCAGCATTGAAAACAGTGGAATAATCCCCTCATAGCCAACTGATTACACTGTTGTTTGATGTGGTTGTCTCTGTGGCTGCTGGGACACACTGCTGACGCATATTGAGTCTCCTGTCAACCAGCACTGCCAAATCCCTTCTACAGGGCTGTTCTTTAGCCTCACCTCTCCCAGGATGTGCACATGCCTGGTGTTACTCTATCCTAGGTGCAGAATGTGGCATTTGGACTAGTTGAATTTCACCCCATTTAATCACTGCCCAATGCTCCAAACCTCTGCAAGGCATCTCGTCCTTCAAGAGAGTCAGCAGCACTTCCCAGTTTGGTATCATCATCAAATGGGCTTATGGTGCATTCAACTCTTGCATCCAGCTAATTATAAATACATTTAAGACAACTGGCCCTCGAATTGAGCCCTGAAGAACACTACTGGTAACTGGTTACCAGCCAGATGTAGCCCCATTCACTGCAGTCCTTTGAGCTCATCCCTTCAGCCAGTTCCTCATCAAGCACACCATATACCTCACCTTGTCCAGAAGGATGCTGTGAGGGACAGTACCAGAGGCCTTACTAAACCCCAGAAAAACTACATCCACCACCTTCCCTTCATCCATTAGCCAGGTGACCTTATGACAGAAGGATACCAAATGAGTTCAACAGGACTTTTCCTTGGTGAACCCATGCTAACTGTGCCTGAGGATTGCATTATTCTTTCAATAGTATGCAGTATAATCTTTTCCATAATTCTTCCAGGAACTGACATTAGACCAACAGGCCTGTAGTTCCCTGGGTCTTCCCTTGCACCTCTTTTGTAAATTGGAAGAACACTGGCTAGCTTCCAGACCTCCTCAGACTCCCAAGACTTTTGGATGATGGTAAAGAGGGGTCCTGCCATAACAGCCACTATCTCCTTCAGTACTCTAGAATGAGTCTCATCAGGCCTTATGGACTTGTGAACATTCAGCTGATACAGCTAGTCACTTAAAATGTCAGTGTCCACAAATAGAAACTCACTCTTCCCACCCTCAGAGTCCTCTCATTCAGGGGACCAGGCAGCCTATCAGTACTGTTAAAGACTGAGGCAAAAAAACCACACTGAAAGCCTCTGCTTTTTCTCATTCCTGTTAGTCAGAAGACCATCTTCAACAGGTATTGGTCCAATCTTTTCCTCAGACCTCCTCTTGCTATGAATGTACTTAAGAAAGCCTTTCTCACTAGCTGACACAGCAGTGGCCAAATTCAACTCTGACTGAGCTTCAGCCTTTTGTGTCTTCTCCCTGCAAACATGAACCAAAGCTCTGTAATCTTCCTGCAAAGCCTGACCTCAGTTCCAGACATGATACCATCCCATTTTCCTCTTGAGCTTGACGAGGAGTTCCTTGTTCAACCAAGCTGGTCTTTTGCCCCACTTGCCTGCCTTGTGACACAGTGGAATTGCCTGCTCCTGTGCTTCTAAAAGATGGTTCTTAAAGACTGACCAGGACTGGTGGACTCCTCCTAAAGAAGGTTCCCAGGGTACTCTGCTCAATTTAGTCTATTTTAACAACAGATAAACTGAAGGGGCAATTTACCTTGGAAAAGGTGGATTCCTTAGCTTTTGTCTGTCTTAAAGGCTGTAGGTCAAGTAACCAAGCAACGGTTATGGTCCTCAATTGCTGGGTGCTTTCCAGCATTTAAAGCAACTACTGTGCCAGTACTGCTGTGGTGCTTTACACCTGCCCATTCCAGTGAGTTACCACCCTCCTAACTCTGCTGGCAAAAGAGTAGGATTCTGTAGAGGTAATGGGATGGGATGGGATGGGATGGGATGGGATGGGATGGGATGGGATGGGATGGGATGGGATGGGATGGGATGGGGTGGGATTGGATTGGATTGGATTGACCAGGTTGGAAGAGACCTTTGAGATCATCAAGTCCAACCTGTCACCCAACACCATCTAATCAACTAAACCATGGCACGAAGCACCCCATCCAGTCTCTTCCTAAACACCTCTAGTGATGGTGACTCCACCACCTCCCTGGGCAGCACATTCCCATGGCCAATCTCTCTTTCTATGAAGAACTTCTTCCTAGCATCCAGCCTAAACCTCCCCTGGCACAGCTTGAGACTGTGTCCTCTTGTTCTGGTGCTGGGTGCCTCGGAGAAGAGACCAACCCCCACCTGGCTACAACCTCCCTTTAGTTTTAGTGGTCATCCCTGGCATAGAAAATTTGTACTGCAAAGGAGGATATCTCTCAGGTGACAGCACAGCCTTTATCTGCCAGGTCCTTGCTTGGGAAACTTTGCTGGCCAAGGTGGCTTGAGCAGAGACACTGCTGTCCCTGCCAGGCAGTCCCCATACCCTGCATGCCCCCATGGTTGTAACTGCAGCTCTTCATCCAGGATGAGAATTGCCAGTCCCGATGGAAGGAGAAATGAACAGCAGGGGAAATCCTTGAGGCTCATTTTGAATTTCAGAAGGATAGGGAGTGGGAAGAAGAGGGGGAGCTGGGGGTGCACTAATTCAAGCTAATTTTTTCCCCTCAAAGCGCTTTGTTGTTGTTTGTTTTAGTTCCATGGCAGCCAGTAGCTAACAAAATGACTAAGCTTAAAAATAGCACAGCTTGTGACTCACGTCTCATCAGCCAGGATCTCCACGTTCATCTTCCAGGACTGTAACTGTGAGCAAAGTGGGGCAAAAAAACCTCTCAGCACCATCAGACAGCATCTGCTGAACCTGTTGAGGTGGGGGGAGGCTTTGTGTTGGTTTTGACAAGCCATTGTCCTTTCTGTCCTCCTTTTCACATCAGTAGTCCCCAGAATCTCAGGACTTAGCTGATTCTTGTTTCTGCTCAGGAGTCTTCCTGGGGCAGCTGTGAACTGAAAATACTTGTGTGGCCTGCAGAGCTCTGGTCTGAATGAAGATTTTCCTTATGGGAGCATTGTAAAAGCATGGGGCAGGTGGTGTAAGGAGAAGTCCTGCCTGGGCACAGCAGATGAGTGGCTGATGAGAGCTGGGGGACAGCAGCCTCCTTCTGCAGGGATACCCAGGGCCTGCATGAGGGAGAGTTTGCCCAGCTATCATTGCTGGAGGAGAAGGCACTTCTGTCTTCAGTGAGCTATCAGATTGCCCTTCC
Source organism: Picus viridis (assembly GCA_033816785.1). Classification (NCBI taxonomy): domain Eukaryota; kingdom Metazoa; phylum Chordata; class Aves; order Piciformes; family Picidae; genus Picus; species Picus viridis. The sequence goes on along the minus strand of CM066570.1, from coordinate 32,798,827 downwards.
TGCTTAGCTTCCACATCAGAAAGGGCTTTTTAATCTTTAAATGAACGCTTAGATCCAGACTGATTGCGATCCCTGGAGTATGAGCTCCCTGGCATGATGACTGAACCAAATGTTAATTGCTCTTGAAGTCAGCCCTTAATCAACTCATCTTGGGTTCTGGCCATGTATCTCAGTTAGGTAAAAGCATCTCTAGCTTTGCAGCAAGCACTACATTAAAAAAAGAAACTAGAGGGAGAGTTTTGGAAGCATCCTTGCTGTGTCTGTGCCGAGGACATCTCCACAGAGTAACCTCTTGCCTAAACAGCTTCCCAGATCACTGGCAAAAATCCTCTCCTCTTCTGGGACATTGATTTTCAAGTTCTCTGAGTGGTCTCAAAGAAATAGAAAAATGAGCATGGAGTGCAGTGCTCTCTGCACCAGCAGCTGAGGAGCAGGAGTGCACAGCTCCTCCACAAAGCCTCAGGATTTCTTGACATGTTTCCTCATCCAGAACATCTGGATGAGCTGCAGCAGCTTTCTCCCCTCACACACTCCCATGTTCTGGTGTGGGCAGGGTAGTAACATGGTGCTTGCAGCTAGCTCCTGTTCGTCCCTGTGCCAGACTGTGAGCAATGAGGTGAGGATGTTGCTCCTGTAGGGTTGACCACAAAGGTATCAGTGGGACTGGGAAAGCTGCCTCAAGGCCTTGGGTTTTGCTTGGATTGTGCCTAGTACTAGAGTGTGACAGTCAGTTTGTGCCGGGGCAGGGTGGCTTTGATGATAGCATTTTGCTCAGTGCTCACCTCTCCCTTTTTGTCCTCTCAGATCCCACGTTGCAGGTGGACACAGCCACTGCCAATCTCACAGTGCAGGAGAAGGAGTCCTTCCCACTGGACTGCAGCATCCTATCCCGCTCCAGTCCAGAGTCTCACTTTGCAGTGACATGGTACAACCTGCGGGCCAAAGAGCCAGGTGGTGAGGAGGAGGAGGAGGAGGAGGAGGAGGAGAGGGAAGCAGTGTTGAGCGTGGGCCCTGATGCCATCTTCAGCCCCGAGGCTGGTCGCTGGGAGGGCCGCCTGCGCTTCCAGAGGCTCTCAGCGGTGCTGTTCCGGCTGACGGTGCTGCAGGCCGGCGGTGCTGACACGGGCAACTACTCCTGCCGTGTGGAGGAGTGGCTGGCAGACCCCAACGGTGTGTGGTACCGGCTGGCAGAGGAGGAGTCAGGGACAGTTGCTGTTCATGTGCAGGATGCAGGTGAGAAGAGGCAACAACCTTTATGGAGGCACGGCCCTGCCATCCCCCCATGTCTTTGGTTCAGCCAAGACAAAAAGGCCAAGGAGGAGTGGGACTGGGAAAAGTCTGCAGTGCCAGTGCTTTCCCAGTCACCTCAGTGGCTTGTAGACCAGCTCTTGCTTGGGCATGAGCATCTGCACTGCACAGCTGTGTTTCAAATCAGTGGAGGTGCCCCCTTTGGAAAACCCCATGGAATTTGGTTAGCTGTGCACAAGGGTGCAGGCTGTGGCATGAGGGTCTCCTCCCAGCAGCTCTTGAAGTCATCGGATGGTTCAGAGGCCCCAGAGATAACTGAGTTCATGAGAGTTCTGTGGGCCTTCTAAGGAGATACCCTGGGATACTATCTCTGGATACACCACTGAGGGAAGCAACACTGCAAGGCCTCCCCATTTTATGAGACATCATAAAGACACCAGGGAGGACTCTTTAGCATTCAGGAAACTGCTGGGGGATAAAACCCAAACATGCCCTGCAATAACTTTTCTCTGCTGCTCTGTTTCCCAATATTGGCATTTTTCTCAGAGCCCCACCTCCTGCATCAACACAGATTAACACCTCTGGGGTTTTGTTTCTGAAGAAGTTTGTGGAACCTGCATTGCAGACAAGCCATGAAATGTTACTCTCTTGTGTCTCTTTCCAGGCTCCACCTTGCAGTCTGTCATCTGCTCCAATGATGCCCTCTTCTACTTTGTGTTCTTCTACCCCTTCCCCATCTTTGGCATCTTGATCATCACTATTCTCCTGGTGCGGTTCAAGAGCCGAAACTCCAACAAGAACTCAGAGGGCAAGAATGGGGTCCCCTTGCTATGGATCAAAGAGCCTCACCTCAACTACTCTCCCACTTGCCTAGAGCCACCAGTCCTCAGCATCCACCCAGGAACCATGGACTAGAGAGGCAGAGGTGCCCAGCAGGACACAGAGAGAGAGGAGCAGAGACGCACCAGGAACCCTAAGGAATGGAGTGGGTTTTGATGTTCTTGTTTCATTTGCTTCAGTGTCTGTGCTCTGGTGCAGCAGCTGAGCTCTGCAGAGTGCCCAGTCGACAGGGACAGAAAGGTCTGAGGCTTACTCCAGCACCTGTGGGAATGCATCCCCTCACCCCAATGGACAGAGGGTCCCTGCACTTGCTGTACATAGCAGATGTTCCTCTAAGATTAATTTTGCTCCCATCAGTTCCTCTCTTTTGGGCCATTACTTTTATGTTGCTGTTTATTTTTCAGTCACTCAACTGTAGGCTTCCCCAGCCCTCCACACAGTGAGATGTTCCCAGGTGGTGGTTGGTCCTGAGATGAACTTTATGGAAGTTGATATATGTTTTCCAAAACAGACTGGTCTTCCTCATCAGATTCAGTGCTGTGGTGAAGAAGGCTTTTCCCCAAGGTACACCGAGATAGCTCCTCCCTCTTCCAGAACGGACAAAGCCGATTGCACCTCTGAAGGGATTAGCTGGGCTATTGGGAGGTCCATCTCAAAGACTGTCTGTAGCCTCAGCATATTCTCTCCTTCATTTTACTGTTCTCTCAGGAGGAAACAAACCACCTTTTGGGAGCATTCCCAGGTCTTGGAGAGAATGAATATTCAGCTCACTTGTGGTCAAGACAAAAGTAATACAGTTTGTCACCAGGAACTGAAGTGGGAGATAGAACACCAGAAAGCCCTGACTGTGTTGGTAGCAAAGAGGGTCCTTGTATGGTCCATCTTACCAGAGTTGTGCTCCCTGGTGTTCATGCTGCCACCTCTGATGAGACATGTCCTCTCTGTGCCCCCTGTTGCCTGGGGATGGGTGGCTGGATCCGGTCTCTGAAGACTTCAACCTGACCAAAGTAATGACTCTAAGAAGGGGGAAAGGGGAAGCTCCACGGTTGGGTTCATGGCCCCTGAATGGTTCTACTAAAGAATCCAGTTTCAGCCATGCCACACAGAGGGGATGTGCAATCAGCGACCACATGTCACGAGTTTCCTTGCGGCTTCCACCACTTCCTGTTGGGAGGTTGGACAAGACAAGAAGCGTGCACCACATTAGCACCCTGGGGGCTTCCTCGTCTCCCGGGCCGTGAGAGGTCTTCCCCTCTGCGTGCAAGCATCTGCCGTGTTTCATTCCTGGGGCTTTGGGAGGAGAAACCATTTCTCCAGAAGCTCCTCCTCCTGGCAGTCACGGTGGCAGGAAATGCTGTTCTTTCTGTGAAAGATATGGCTCTGGCGAACCAAACCTGGGCTCTAGCCACTTGGGGCACCTGAGCTCCCGTACCCTGTAATGCCAAGTACCCCTGCCCTGTCCTGTGGAGGAAACCGCCTCCTCCCCGCTGCGCCCCGAGCGTTATGTCTGGCGGAAGAAAATGTTTGCCAAAAATGGCCTTTTGTTGTCTTCCTTGATGTCTTCCTGGCAAATCCAGCCATATATTTTTTGCAGCATGGCTGAAGCCAGCCGGGGGCAGATGGGCACAGCTGCAAGGTCCCCCTGCCTGGCGTTAGAGTGGTGCCATACCCACAGACGTTGTCTTCTTCGGGAGGGTCAGCCTGTTCTTTGTGAAGAGACGGGGACCTCAGCAGATGCTCTGTAGCACTAGTTGGTTAGACCCTGATGCCTTGATTTTTCAGAGGTGGTGCAGCCTCAGGTGGGAGATCTGCTCCGTGCGTCCTCTCCCGCACCTGGGAGAAGACCCATGTGGCCACAGACCATCCCACACCAGGACATTTGAAGTCAGCCACCTCTGTTCCTCCACCACAATGGCATTGGTTTCTACTTCTGCTGAGAAGCCCACATTTCACTCGTTCCTCTGCAGAGTCTGCCTCCTGAAGACATAACTGCTTATTGGCCCCAGCATATGCATAATATCACACTCCTATATATATATATATATATGTATCATACACCCACACACTTGTCTTCCCTTTCTGGATGAGGCGTCTGCAAAGAGTGGATGAGAGTGAATGGAATTGAAGAACCAAGGTGCAACCAGCAGCAGCTGCAGCCAGTGGGTATCGTTCCCTAAATGTGTTATCTGTTGTACATTCTGCTCCTGGGCAGGAACTGCAACTCATTTCAGCTTTAAAGGGAAAGAAAAAGAGAAAATGCAGTTGACTGGAGCCATTCTGTCCTGGGAGAGCGCTGTGCTGCATCTGAGTCGCGCTCTGCTCACCAGCCTGTCTGCTTCAGAGCAGGGCTTTCCAGGAGGAGGGCTCTCCTACAGCCCCCTACCCCTGGCTGAAATGGGTCCGTTCCCAGCCTGTGGTTCCTGCACCAAGGCCAGATGTTCCCAGGAAGTGACTCCCAACGTGGTCCCTGAATGTCCCTTGCTGGTGACATTTCTCCATTGCTCTGGCAGTGCAGTGGTCCCAGTTGGCCCAGTCTCAAATGTTTGTTTTTATAAGGCAGACTCTTCCTGTTAACAAGTTTTAACAAAGCTTTTCAAACCACTCTCTCTGCTGTCACTTTCTGTAAGGAACCTGAAAAGAAAGAGAGCTACCCCAGCCGTGCATGATGTGGAAAAATGGGATTTTTTTTTTTTTTAAACAAAACAAAAACCCCAACTTTGTACTATGTTGCACTAAAACATGTTTTATACAACACACCTGAGAGCTGTAGTAAACCGTGTTGAAATTGTGACTCCTCTCGCTGCTGGTTTGTGTCAGATTTGGGCTCATTGCGCCTTTGGGTGCGCTGCGTAGCGGTGTGCTGAACTCCCCAGTTTCAACAAGCCTCTCTCCTACCACCCCTGTTCCCTGACAGTAACTTTCTTCCCACTGTGGTGTCCAGTTCTGGGCCCTTCAGTTTAGGAAAGATGTCGAGTTGCTGGAAGGTGTCCAGAGAAGGGCAACAAAGCTGGGGAGGGGTCTGGAGCACAGCCCTGTGAGGAGAGGCTGAGGGAGCTGGGGTTGCTTAGCCTGGAGAAGAGGAGGCTCAGGGGAGACCTCATTGCTCTCTACAACTCCCTGAAGGAGGTTGTAGCCAGGTTGGTCTCTTCTCCCAGGCACCCAGCACCAGAACAAGAGGACACAGTCTCAAGCTGTGCCAGGGTAGATTTAGGCTGGATGTTAGGAAGAAGTTCTTCCCAGCAAGAGAGATTTGCCATTGGAATGTGCTGCCCAGGGAGGTGGTGGAGTCACCATCACTGGAAGTGTTTAAGAGGAGACTGAATGAGGCCCTTGGTGCCATGGTTTAGTTGATGAGATGGTGTTGGGTGATCGGTTGGACTTGATGATCTCAAAGGTCTTTTCCAACCTGGTTAATCCTATCCTATCCTATCCTATCCTATCCTATCCTATCCTATCCTATCCTATCCTATCCTATCCTATCCTATCCTATCCTATCCTATCCTATCCTATCCTATCCTATCCTACCCTATCCTACCCTACCCTACCCTACCCTACCCTCCCCTCCCCTCCCCTCCCCTACCCCCCTACCCCCTCCCCTACCCCTCCCCTCCCCTCCCCTCCCCTCCCCCCCCCCCCTCTTGCCCTCCCCTCCCCTCCCCTCCCCTCCCCTCCCCTCCCCTCCCCTCCGGACTTGAGTTTTGCCAGGGGAGGTTGAGAGGTTTGGAAAATCTTCTTTACTGAAAGAATCATAGAGTTACAGAATGGCCCTGGTTGGAAGGGACCTCTGAGATCATCTCTTCCAACTCCCCTGCCACGGGCAGGGATGCCTCTCAACTAGGCTTGGTTGCCCAAGGCCTCATCCAATCTGGCCTTAAACACCTTCAGTGAGGGGGCATCAACAACCACTCTGGGTAACCTGTCCTGGAGTTTCACCACCCTCATAGGGAAGAACTTCTTAAGATCCAGTGTAAACCTACGCTCTCTCTGCTTCAAACTGTTCCAGCCCTTCGATCATCCTTTTGGCCCTCCTCTGGACTAGCTCCAACAGTTCTATGGCCTTCTTATGATGGGGACACCAGAACTGGATGCAGCATTCAAGGTGGGGTTTCACAAGAGCAGAGTAAACAGGAAGAATCGCCTCTCGATGTAGCCTAGGGTTGAGCTTCTCATCAGTCAACTTCCCCAAGTCTTTTTCTTCAGGGCTACTGTCCACCCACTCTGCACCCAGCTTGTATTTGTGCCTGGGATTGGCCCAACCCAGATACAGGACCTTGCACTTTGACTTGCTGAACCTTATACAGTTGTCGGTGGCCCACCTCTCAAGCCTGTCAGGACCCTTCTGGGTGGCATTCCTTCCCTCGAGTGAGTCCACTGCACCACATAGCTTGGTGTTCTCAGCAGCTTGCTGAGGGGGCACTCATTGCCGCTGTCCGTATCAGTGGTCTCTAGCTGGACACCAACCTGTTAATCACAGTTCTTTGAGTGCAACCATGTAGCCAGTTCCTTATCCACTGAGTGATCCATCGATGCATGAAGTCCATGTCTCTCCATCTTAAGAGGCCAGGATGTCATGTGGGACAGTGTCAGATGCTTTGCCCCAGTCCAGGTAGATGATGTCAATTGTTCTTCCCATAATTACCAGAGCTGTAACTCTGTCACATGATTTATGGCATGATTTACCCTTTGTGAAGCCATGCTGGCTGTCACAGATCACCTCCTCATTCACTGTGTGCCTTAGCACAATTACCAGGAGGATACCTGAAGGGTGCTTGTAGCCAGGTGGGGGTTGGTCTCTTCTCTCAGGCAACCAGCACCACAACAAGAGGACACAGTCTCAAGCTGCACCAGGGGAGGTTTAGGCTGGAGGTGAGGAGAAAGTTCTTCACAGAGAGAGCTGTTAGTCATTGGAATGTGCTGCCCAGGGAAGTGGTGGAGTCACTGTCCCTGGAGGTATTCAAGAGGGGACTGGACATGGCACTTGGTGCCATGGTCTAGTCATGAGGTGTTGGGTGACAGGTTGGACTTGATGATCTTTAAGGTCTTTTCCAACCTTACTGATTCTATGATTCTATCTGCTCAGTGATTGTACAGTGGTGAGGAGTTAGGTTGCCCAGAGAGGTGGTGGAGTTGCTACCCCTGCAGGTGTTCAAGAAGTGTATAGATGTGGCATTTCAGGATATAGTTTAGTGGTCATGGTAGCTGGACTCAGTGATGGGTGGATTCAATGATCTTAAAGGTCTTTTCAAACCTTAATGACTCTATAACTGTAACATTTAACAGAGGCAGCTGAGGTTTGAAATGGCTTTGAAACTTAGCAAGTACTTTGCTGTGTCATAGTTTGAAGGAACAAAAAGAAAAAGATACTTTTTAATAGACTTATCCATAGCAAAAATTCAACAAATCTTCTTTGGTAACCTTGATGTAAGAATACAGTTCACTACAGAAGCTGCTGACGTTGATGCAAAACGCAGACTGTTGACTTTCATTACCTATTTCTACCTTGAGTAAGGGTTTGGTCAATGACAGGATAGGATAGGGAATGGAATGGAATGGAATGGAATGGAATGGAATGGAATGGAATGGAATGGAATGGAATGGAATGGAATGGAATGGAATGGAATGGAATGGAATGGAATGGAATGGAATGGAATGGAATGGAATGGAATGGACCTTCAAGATCATCGAGTCCAACCTATCACCCAACACCATCTAATCAACTAAACCATGGCAGGAGGTGCCCCATCCAGTCTCTTCCTAAACACCTTCCCCCACATTATCTGAAATAGATAAGTGGTCTGTTCCTCTTACCTGTATAGTGACAGGGCTGTGAAATGTGCAAAATGCACTGCTGATACAGCTGTAAGCTTGGGTTGGGGTTTTTCTCACACCTATTTGTAACAAAAAATAGCCTCTGCCAAAGTAACTGTGAGAAAACTCTTGTGCTCAGACACAGCTGGCTGGCTGCCCCCCACCTCCCCACAGTATGTTACCATGGGCTGTTTCTGCTGCAGACTGTGCTGAGGCCCAGAAAGTTTAGCTCTGCTCATGTAGATGCTCAGTTCTGGATGTCAAGTGGTGTCCCTGGCACTCCCCGTTGACAGTGGCAGGCAACGAGCTTTGGCTACCCATCCTGAAATTGCTAGGAGGCATCTCTGCCAGCTCACACATGCTACCTGCCATCAGCCATGTGTCCCTGAATCCCTCTAGCAGGCTTTATGGGCAAAACCCTAGTTTGGGGCAGCTTGAGTGGGTTTGCTGCCTGTCCTGCTGCGGGAGCATGGCTGGCAATGCTGGAGCAGGTGCTCCTGTTCCCCCTGAGGAACAGACACTGCACAGCAAGCAGAGGAGGACTGTCTCAGTTCCTGGCTGCTCAAAGGACCGTTGTGTGCTCCCATCAAACCACCTTGTGACTGCTTCCCTTCCACCCACACACCCCAAACTGCTAGCTCACTGAAGCCAACACACAGACAAAGAACAGGCACAGCTCCAGCTTACACTTGTGTGCTTTAATACAGATTGTGCAAACAGTTTGCACAACCCTGAGTTAGTGAGGGGCAGCAGGAGGAGTAAGAGTGCCCCTGGAGGACCTGGCCACCCCTACCTAGGCAATGTGGTACAAGTCCTTGGCCACCTGTTCCAGGCGGTCCCTGTACTCCAGGTGGGCATAGAGAGAGGCATTGACCCCCTGGAAGCCATGTATAGCCCCCCACCAGCAGGCTGCAATGGCAGCAGTGGAGTCACTGTCACCCCCATGGAAGAAAGCCCGGTGAGCCAGCTCCTCCCAGGAGTCCCCAGCACCCAGGAGTGCATCATAAGCAATCATGGGGGCATCGTGCCCACTACTCCCCCCAGCCATCATAGCTGAGGGAGGTGTAGAATGAGTCTCTCTCTTTCACACCATACTTGAGGGGGAAGGTGGGCAGAGAGACCCCATCCGAGATGCCTCTCTCCAACAGGTATTTTTCCCATTGCTCTTCAAAGTAATGCCTGCAAAAGAGGAGATGACATGGAGGGGCTGTAAGAAAGATCCCATGGCAGAAGCATGTATCTGAGCTCCCCACAGGCATGCTGGGCACCAGCTGAAAACATGCCATGTCAACAGCCCCTTGTGATGGTTTGGCAAAATGGCAGATGTCCACCCTTGTGTCTCTACATTAGATTTCCCCTCCCGCTCATCACACGGGAGAGTGTGCAGGCTAACACCTGCTCCTGCCGAGCTGCAGAGGATTCAAAGGCTCAAAGCAAGAACTGAGTCATCCTCCCAAGTTCAGAGTACCTCTCTAACCCTGGCTGCACACGTCCCTGTGCACACAGCCACACTGACTCTGCTGCCAGGTTTGGTTATGACTTTCAAACGGAGCTCCCATTTTCTATCAGATCATGACCGCTTGAGATGACAAGTCTAGCTGCCTCACACTGGATCTAAAAATGTCACAAATACATGACCCAAACACAATCTGCTTTTTCCTTTTTTCCCTTCTTTTTTTTAATAACTGGACTTCAGACTTTCTGAGCCTATTCAATCCCACAGCAGGCATGTGCCACTCTAGGAGTTCACATAACCTGATGCCTGAAGCCTAAGTATAACCAGAGTTTACCCTCTCTTACACGAGGTTCATTTCCATTGTACTAAACCCTGGTGCAGGGAGCACAGCTTACCAGTGTGCCATGTTCTCCTCCACGAAGAAGCCAGTGTTCTGCACGTAGGCTTTTGCCCGTGGCAGCACCTCCAGCAGGCCCTTCCCCCAGGCTCGGGGGGCACGTTGTTCACTGCAAAAGCTGTGAAGAGGGCAGAAGCGAGGGACCCTAGGTAGCCGGTGGGGTGGTGGTGGGTCATACGCCCGCTCTCGATGCTGACTTGCACAAGAGTGTCCAGCTCCGCAGGGTGACAGAAACGCAGCCCGATGCACATGGAGCGCATGGCCGCCCCGCAGCCTCCCGCCCGCGGGCTGAACGGCATCCTCCAGCCCCCGGCTGCCCCGGGTCCAGCTTCAGCGCGTTCTCCTGACATGCGACACCTAGGAGCAGCGGAGCCCGAGAAACAAAGGAACAGAGGCACGCATCAGTAACAGACAGGGTCACACAGCTCGGGAACTGAGGGAAGACAGGCAAGGTAGTGGGGAAGGAAGCAGTACTCTGCATATGCCCTGTGAGGAGAGGCTGAGGGAGCTGGGGTTGCTTAGGCTGGAGGAGGCTCAGGAGAGACCTTATTGCTCTCTACAACTACATGAAGGGAGGTTGTAGCCAGGTGGGGGTTGGTCTCTTCTCCCAGGCAACCAGCACCACAACAAGAGGACACAGTCTCAAGCTGTGCCAGGGGAGGTTTAGGCTGGAGGTGAGGAAGAAATTCTTCCCAGAAAGAGTAATTGGCCATTGGAATGTGTTGCCCAGGGAGGTGGTGGAGGTGTTTAGGCAGAGACTGGATGGGGTGCTTGGTGCCATGGTTTAGTTGATTACATGGTGTTGGATGATAGGTTGGACTCAATGATCGCAAAGGTCTTTTCCAACCTGGTTTATTCTATTCTATTCTAAGGGAGTTGAGCTTCCCTTTAAAAACATCAGTTGTCTGCTCATGTACATATCCCTGCCTTAAATTGCCTGTACATCCTGCAGACTCCCGAGCAGACCTGGTAATTCCTGTTTGTGAAAGTGATTTAAAAGTTTAAGGGGGTAAGAAATGCTCCACTGATTATTTATTTACACTGCTTACATTTCATGTTATTTATTTAATAACTGACCTACTTCAAGCCACATATACTGTATGTATATATATATATATGAGGTATATTATGTACACATATATCTGGGTCTCTAGATAGACACATAAAAAGAGAAGAGGGCAGATGGAGAATCCCTGATCCAAGGTAAGGCTATATACCTCTGCTTTTTGACTTGTTTAGCCTCATCCCACAAGCTCCCCACTGTCGCTGTTATGGTAAGGGACAGAAGCGACATACATACGCATTCGTAGAGAGCAGAGTACAGAGTACTGTTTATTTGTGTGTGTTTGTTATGCTAGTGTGGCTACTTCTAATTGGTTAATTACTTGTTTATAAGAGTCTTATTGGTTACTGTCACATTGCTACAGTTATTTGCTGAGCTTTCTTCTCCTGAAATTCTTCTCTCTCAATCCTGCGGTTTCTCTGTCTCAACAAGTTACACAGTAGTTTATCACAAGCTATTTGTATTTTCAGCTCAAGGACTTCCCAGACATTCAAGGATACATGGCAATGTGTTCAAGGCCAATCTCTTCTTGGCCCATCAAAGGGTCCACAGATTCATCACAGTTTCCCACACCCCATGAGTCTTTCCCATTGCCTTGGTGATAGGAAATGGTTTCCAGATCTCCCTTGCTGCAGTTTTGCCAGAAAGCACTGAGTGTAGTATCTCCTTCACCACAACATGGTCTGCAAAGCTGGCTTTAGTCTACTACCCTTCAGTAAACTGAAGACCTCCTCTTCCAGTGAGGCCAAACATTTGTCCAGCCCGCTAGTTCATCTCCAAAATAATAAGGCAACCATAAAAAATAAGGCTAGTACAATGTTGCCTCAAGACAACCTGCCTGGCTTACAGAAGACAGAGGAGCACACCCACCTTGAGTCAGAATATGGATCAAAACCAGTGTGTTCAATAACCCCCACCAGACCTACCACCATGAGCTGGTCTCCTTAGCTTGAACCCATGCCTGTCTTCAGATTCCTTTTAACATCCCATGGTAACCAGAGCTAGAATTTTATTATGCAAAGCATTTCCTTTTGTTTCAGACTGCCATTTGATAGTTTCTTATCTTCTCTGATTCTTACATTACAAGAAATAATGACTTTTCATGCTAACACACCATTCAAGATGGGACAAGAGGACACAGTCTCATGCTGCCTGGAGAAAAGGAGGCTCAGGGGAGACCTTACTGCTCTCTACAGCTACCTGAAAGGAGGTTGTAGATAGGTGGGGTTTGGTCTCTTCTCCCAGGCAACCAGCACCAGAACAAGAGGACACAGTCTCAAGCTGTGCCAGGGGAAGTTTAGGCTGGAGGTGAGAAGAAAGTTCTTGCCAGAAAGAGTAATTTGCCATTGGAATGTGCTGCCCAGGGAGGTGGTGGAGTCCCCATCCCTGGAGGTGTTCAAGAGGGGACTGGATGTGGCACTTGAAGCCATGGTTTAGTTAGTTATGAGGTGTTGGGTGACAGGTTGGACTTGATGATCTCTGAGGTCTTTTCCAATCTTATTGATTCTGTGATTCTAGATGCTTTGTCTCTCTTCCTCAGTTGTCTCCTGTTGCAAGCTGACACCTTAAGTCCAGTGTCGCCTTTCTTCTGGTGGGAAGCCACACCATAACTCCTCCTTACCCATCACCATCTCTTTCATAGTTCTGCTATTTAAACAGAAATTACTGCATCTTCCAGTGCTGCTTTTTCAGAACTTCAGTTGTTAGTCCAGCACATTCATAGGATAAAGCCATCTGCACAAATACATCCATATTGCAAAGCCCAGACAGGTTCCCAAGCCAAGACTATGAAACACGTCTTGAGCTGCCTCACTAGAACAGATAGCTGATAAACTTGCAGGTCTTCTGTTAGTCTGAAAAGCTAACTGGAAGAGAGGAGAGTAGAGAGTCGAGTCGAGTCGAGTCGAGTCGAGTCGAGTCGAGTCGAGTCGAGTCGAGTCGAGTCGAGCCGAGTAGAGTAGAGTAGAGTAGAGTAGAGTAGAGTAGAGTAGAGTAGAGTAGAGTAGAGTAGAGTCGAGTAGAGTAGAGAGAAGAGAGCACAATAGAGAGTGTAGAGCGTTGAGAGTAGAGTGTAGAGTGTAGAGCATAGAGAGTAGAGCGTAGAGAGCGTAGAGCGTAGAGAGTAGAGCGTGTAGAGAGTACAGAGTACAGCGTAGAGAGTAGAGCGTAGAGTAGAGAGTGTAGAGAGTAGAGCATAGAGAGTAGAGCGTGGAGAGTAGAGTGTACAGAGTGTAGAGAGTAGAGAGAGTGTAGAGAGTAGTGTAGAGAGTAGAGAGTAGAGCGTAGAGAGTAGAGTGTACAGAGTGTAAAGAGTAGAGGGAGTGTAGAGTGTAGAGAGTAGAGTGTAGAGAGTAGAGTGTAGAGAGTAGAGTGTAGAGAGTAGAGTGAGTGTAGAGTAGAGCGTAGAGAGTAGAGTGTAGAGAGTAGAGTGAGTGTAGAGTAGAGCGTAGAGAGTAGAGTGTAGAGAGTAGAGTGAGTGTAGAGTAGAGCGTAGAGAGTAGAGTGTAGAGAGTAGAGTGAGTGTAGAGTAGAGCGTAGAGAGTAGAGCGTAGAGAGTAGAGCGTAGAGAGTAGAGTGTAGAGAGTAGAGTGTAGAGAGTAGAGAGTGTAGAGAGTAGAGAGTGTAGAGAGAATGTAGAGAGTAGAGTGTAGAGAGGAGATTGTAGAGTATAGAGAGTAGACTGTAGAGAGCATAGAGAGTAGAGTGTACAGAGTGCAGAGTGTAGAGAGTAGAGTGTAGAGAGTAGAGCATAGAGAGTAGAGAGAGTGTAGAGAGTAGAGTGTAGAGTAGACTGTAGAGCATAGAGAGTAGAGTGTACAGAGTGCAGAGCGTAGAGCGTAGAGAGTAGAGAGTGTAGAGAGTAGAGTGTAGAGAGAGTGTAGAGAGGAGATTGTAGAGTATAGAGAGTAGACTGTAGAGAGTGTAGAGAGTAGAGTGTAGAGAGCAGAGTGCAGAGAGTAAAGTAGAGAACATGTCTGGTCAAGTAACTTCACCTAACTCCACAATTCAGTTACCTTTTCTGCAATTTGACAGCCATGATCTGGGACTTTGCTAATCACAGGTGGGTACTGCCCTAAGTACTCTGCAGAGCTTTTCATTTCTGCACTTCTGTGTTTACACTTGGCAGTAAGGTCTGGTATATGGCAAACTATTTTACACACAGCATTGCAAGGAGGTGGTGGAGTTGCCATCCCTGGAGGTGTTCAAGAGGGGATTGGACATGGCACTTGGTGCCATGGTCTAGTCATGAGGTGTTGGGTGACAGCTTGGACTTGATCTTTGAGGTCTTTTCCAACCTTGTTTATTCTATGATTCTATGATTTACAGCACATGAGTAACTTTATGTGATGGTTTCAATCAGAATGAAACAGGTCAAACTGAAGCAGGAGGTTAAGTTGGCTATTGTCCCAACACAGAAATAAGGGAAAATAACACACAAAAACTTGGGACTGGGGAAAAAAAAAGAAGACTAAAAAGTGAGATAAGAACAGAGTTTACTGAGCAAAAGCAGATAAACATAGTACAAAATGCATCATTACCTTAGCCTATTTGCAGAAACCTGTGAAGCCATGCTTGAACTGACACGAATGTGCCCAGCCCTAATTGAAGCTGATAGGAGGAACACTTGTACAATGGCCAGGAGGAATCAAACCAGAAGAGCTGATGTTCCCTTGCAGAAAGGGGGAGTGGATGATGGTAAGGGGAAAATGAGGAGCAACAACCTCCAAGTTCAGGAACAGGGATGTGAAAACACAATACAGTAGTAAGAATTTCTACCAGTTGAAAGGACCATAGCAAAGGTCATTGCTATAATTAAGAAACTGAGACTGGAGATGTATGTGAGCTGGGATCTCCAAGTAGGATAGGATAGGATAGGATAGGATAGGATAGGATAGGATAGGATAGGATAGGATAGGATAGGATAGGATAGGATAGGGTAGAATAGAATAGGATAGGATAGGATAGGATAGGATAGGATAGGATAGGATAGGATAGGATAGGATAGAATAGAATAGAATAAAATAGAATAGAATAGAATAGAATAGAATAGAATAGAATAGAATAGAATAGAATAGAATAGAATAGAATAGAATAGAATAGAATAGAATTCACCAGGTTGGAAAAGACCTTTGAGATCATCAAGTCCAACCTATCCCCCAACACCATCTAATCAACTAACCCATGGCACCAAGTGCCTCATCCAGTCTCTTCCTAATCACCTCCAATGATGGTGACTCCACCACCTCCCTCGGTAGCGCATTCCAATGACCAATCTCTCTGTGGAGAACTTCTTCCTAACATCCAGCCTAAATGTCCCCTGGCTCAGCTTGAGACTGTGTCCTCTTGTTCTGGCACAAGGCAGCAGCAAGCAGAACCAAGTGAGACAAAAGCCCAAGCCAGAAAACTACTTCCTTGTCCCACCACCATCCAGGCAGAAAAGACCAACACCCAAGAACCCAGAAGCAGCAACTGGAACAGGAAGCCTCCCATGTTGCAATCTGAACTTCAAGCCCCATAATATTTTCCTCCAGTTAACACTTTCCTGTTTTTGAAGCTGGCACAACTGCAGCATGGCATGAATAACAGCAGCAGGTTCAACTCAATCCATATCCAAGCACAGCTTTAAGATGGGCTTCTGAATGTGCCCTAAAATAAATAATGTCTGGCTGCTGTCAGAAATAAGGTCACATGTTGGTCTAAGTGCCTTTAGCTGTTGTTTTCCAACAGTGTTTTTACATTATAGGCTTACTAAATCAGTGCAGGATACAGCCCTCTGCACAGTGTGAATGGGTGGACCAACTCCCTGTGAATGGTTGTCTCAACCTGAAAAGGCAGGTTGGTCCTGTGGCTGTCAGGCTACTTGCCCCACAAACCGTGAAGAAAAACCCTTTGAGAACAGAAGCAGCCTGTGCAACTCTCCCCCATCAGGAAAAACGGGCTGCTGATCAGCACAGCCCACAATGTCAGGTCTTGTGAATTCCACACATCTTGTCTAACACCACAGTCACAGCCTGCCTGGTGGATGAGATCTGCTGGTTTTATGGTGCCACACAGCCAGCCAACCCCTGGATCAGTTCAAGTGTTCCTTACACATCCTTCTTCCCAGTGATTTACAGAAAGAACATTGTAGGGCTGTGCTTCTCTGATGGGAGAAGCAGTAGGCAGAGTGTTTAGTGTGGGTAACACTGGGCTCTGTTGGGACTGATCACCATCAACCTCTAACTGAACTGTCTGGGAGTTTGTTTCTGCAAACATGCAGGAACATGTTCAGGCTGCTGAACATGCTTTTCATGTAGATTAATTCAGTGCCCACTATTCTGTATTGAAATCATCAAGAGGAATATCACTCTAATTTCCAACATTATCAAAGAATCATAGAATCAATAAGGTTGGAAAAGACCTCAGAGATCATCAAGTCCAACCTGTCACCCAAGACCTCATGGCTAACTAAATCATGGCTTCAAGTGCCACGTCCAATCCTTTTTTACCTCCAGGGATGGTGACTCCACCACCTCCCTGGGAAGCACATTCCAATGGCAAAATACTCTTTCTGTGAAGAACTTTCTCCTCACCTGGTTGAGTTTATGGTTTTCATCCATGAGTGTAGGAAAGGACACATCCCCATCACAAAACCCAACATCCTTCCCCTGAGTTCAAAGCCAGGCCTCAAATACACCTGTATGAATGTTTCATAAACAGGGGCAAAACAGTGTCTTTTTCATCTAATTCTGAGAAGCCTAAACCACTTCAGCTGGCTTTATTCTGTTTTCTTTAGATGATCCTGAAACAAGTACCTTGCCTTTACAAGAAACACAGTTAACAGTATGAACAGCCTTTAGCAAGAGGCCATGTAACAGAGGGGGTTACCTGGAGCTCTGCCGTCCATGTCATTCATGCACTCCTTGTAGTTCTTTGCAATCAGGGAATAGAGATTCGCTAAACTTGGATTTTTTCCAGCGGCTACCAGGGCTTCAGCTGTGGCCAAGTGCATTACTGTATCATCACTGACTTTCCAACCTTGAATGCTGAAGTTGCCAAGTCCCCCCATCTCTGCCACCTCCTTGTGGATGGTTGTGCCACTCTTCAGGAACTCCCATCGCCCATTGTAATAGCCCAGTGTGTCGCCAACTGCGCTCAGCACCATCGATGCCACATAGTTTTCCATCACTTTAGGGCACATTTTTTGCCCCAGGCCTGCGTCAATGCAGAAAACACTAGTGGGGGGGGAAGAAAAATAAAGGCAGAGAAATTGATAATTAAGCCTTTCCCAGATCAGTACAAGCCTCTGTTGCTCCAGCAGGCTGGATACCCAGCCTAGCATTTGTTTATCACTCAGATCTTCAAAGCACATGCTGCCTCGTGGCCCTTCAGCCATGCGCGCCCGCTGGTGTGTGACAGCTCCTGGGCACCCTACCCCAGCGGCTGCCGGCATGTCTTCACTGCAGCAGCCCAGGACAACGCTGTGCGCCTCAGCCAGGTCAGAGACCAAAAGCAAGAGCAGAAACGTCTGCCGGTTATGTCCCCCGAAATACAACCCCCACACTCCACGTTGTGAGCCTCACGGCGCGACTCTCTTCGCTTGGGCGAGCGAAGGAGGCCGGGGCCAGCCGAGGCCTCCTCGGGGATCAGCACTAGCAGCTGCGGCGACCTTCACCCGGCCCCCGCGGGTACTTACACAGACAGCCCTGCGAGCAGGAGCCTGCCCCCGCCCGGGAGCGGCAAGCGGCTCCCCGGGGACATCCGGCGTCACGGGGACGCTTCAGGCTTCGGCGCCCGACGCCGGCCTGAGGCGCCTCCGCCCGGTCCTGCCCCTCCCCCGCCCCGCGGGGCGCTGCGACAGGCCCTGTGGCGGCCGAGGCCCCGCCCTGCCCCGCCGGGCGCCGGGGTGTGGCTCCCATAAGAGCCGGGCGCAGCGCCCCGCGCCGCCCCGCTCCTCCGCGCCCTCTGCTCTCCTAGTGGCGGCGACGCCGTGCCCCGCGCTGCCGGCGGCCTTGGCCCCTAGGCTACACAGACAGGAGCTGGGGAGAGAGTTTGGGACTGCCTCACTTCTGGTGTTCTCAGAGGCACAGCAGTCGACTCGGCAACAAAGCTGCCACCTGGAAATTTAGTCACCACATGGAAATGAATTCTTTACGTTTTAAATAGCAAAAAGTTAAAGACATTTCCCTTGTTTGCTCTCTGTGTGTTTCTTAGTGCCGTGCTTGGCGCTGGTGATGCCACATCCTGGCCAGGCTGTCAGCCCCTGGCTTGGACGGCAGCACTCTGAGCTGGGTTAAGAACTGGCTGGAGGGTGGTGGTGAATGGTACCACATCCAGTGGGCAGCCAGGCACTAGTGGTGTCCCCCAGGGATCAGTGCTGGGCCCCAATCCTGTTCAATACCTTTATTGATGATCTGGGTGAGGAGGTTGAGTCCATCATCAGTAAATTTGCAGATGACACCAAGCTGGGGGCAGGAGCTCTGCAGAGGGACCTTGCCAGGCTGGACAGATGAGCAGAGGCCAAGGGCAGGAGATTGAACACATCCAAGTGCCAGGTTCTACACATTGGCCACAGCAACCCCAGGCAGTGCTACAGGCTGGGGTCAGAGTGGCTGGAGAGCAGCCAGGCAGAGAGGGACCTGGGGGGACTGGTTGAGAGTAGGCTGAACATGAGCCAGCAGTGTGCCCAGGTGGCCAAGAAGGCCAATGGCATCCTGGCCTGCATCAGGAACAGTATGGCCAGCAGGAGCAGGGAGGTCATTCTGCCCTGTACTCAGCACTGGTTAGGCCACATCTTGAGTCCTGTGTCCAGTTCTGGGCCCCTCAGTTTAAGAAGGACATTGAGACACTTGAACGTGTCCAGAGAAGGGCAACGAGGCTGGGGAGAGGCCTTGAGCACAGCCCTGTGAGGAGAGGCTGAGGGAGCTGGGGTTGCTTAGCCTGGAGAAGAGGAGGCTCAGGGGAAACCTTCTTGCTGTCTACAACTCCCTGCATGGAGGTTGTAGCCAGGTGGGAGTTGGTCTCTTCTCCCAGGCCCCCAGCACCAGAACAAGAGCACACAGTCTCAAGCTGTACCAGGGGAGGTTTAGGCTGGATGTTAGGAAGAAATTCTTCCCAGCAAGAGAGACTGGCCGTTGGAATGTCCTGCCCAGGGAGGTGGTGGAGTCCCTATCCCTGGAGGTGTTTAGGAGGAGACTGGATGAGTCACTTGGTGTCATGGTTTAGTTGATTAGATGGTGTTAGATGATAGGTTGGACTTGATCTCAAAGGTCTTTTCCAACCTGGTTAATGCTGTATTCTGTAAATACTATGTTGGGTCTTGGGCCCTTCACTTCAAGGAAGACATTGAGTTGCAGGAGTGCCTCAGAGAAAGAAAATGAAACTGGTGAACAAGTTTTACTAGGAGCTGCTGAAGGAGCTGGGATTGTTTAACCTGGAGAAAAGGGGCTGAGGAGGTGGGATGGTGTTGCTTTCTACAAATACCTGAAAGGAGGCTGTAGAAAGGTGGATATTTGTCTCTTCTCCCAAGTAACAAGTGATAGGACAAGGGGAAATGGTCTCAAATTGCATCAGGAGAGGCTTAGGTTGGACATTAGGAAAAATTCCTTCACCAAAAGGGATGTCAAGCCTAAGAACAGGCTGCCCAGGGAACTGAAGGAATCACTGTCCCTGGAGGTGTTTAAAAGAATTGGACATGTAGTGCTTAGGGACATGGTTTAATGGTGGAGGTGACAATGCTGGGTTAAAGGTTGTTATTATCTTAAAGGTCTTTTCCAACCTAAACAATTCTATGAATCTTTTGGATCAGCAGTTGAATGTGCAGCCCTCTTCCTGGCTGAGCCCCTGCCAAAGAAGCTGCCTCCAGGCTGGGAGGAGGGCCTGGTCTGTGGGCCCCACTCAGTGTCTGTGCTTTGAGGAGACTGGGAGGCTATCTTCGGCCTTGTTTCTTTTTTCCCCTACTATTTCAGCATTAATTCACTGCAGCCTGGGCACAGCCTCCAGCCTTTACTATGAGCCTTTGCCTATGTGCCTTCCCTGTGCCTCGGTGTTTCGGGCAGCATTCTCCCCACTGCCCTCAGTATGGCCAAAATCAAGCCCATGGTGATGTCTTAGAATCATAGAATCAGTCAGGGCTGGAAGGGACCACAAGGATCAGCTACTTCCAACCCCCCTACCACGGGCAGGGACACCTCACACTAGATCAGGCTGTCCAGAGCCTCATCCAGCCTGGGCTTAAACACCTCCAGGGACGGGGCCTCAACCACCTCCCTGGACAACCCATTCCAGGGCTTCACCCCTCTCATGGGGAAGAACTTCTTCCTCACATCCAGCCTGAATCTCCCCACCTCCAGCTTCATTCCATTCCCCCTAGTCCTATCACTCCCTGAGAGCCTGAGAAGTCCCTCCCCAGCCTTCTTGTAGCCCCCTTCAGATACTGGAAGGCCACAATGAGGTCACCTTGGAGCCTTCTCTTCTCCAGACTGAACAGCCCCAACTCCTTCAGTCTGTCCTCACAGGAGAGGTGCTCCAGCCTCTTCCAAACCAGGGCCAGTCTTTACTAAGTCTAGTGACGCTGCTTTGTGTTGCGTCTCCCGGCACTTGGTGATCCCATTGCTTTGCTCTA
Source organism: Picus viridis (assembly GCA_033816785.1). Classification (NCBI taxonomy): domain Eukaryota; kingdom Metazoa; phylum Chordata; class Aves; order Piciformes; family Picidae; genus Picus; species Picus viridis. Next base: position 32,778,411 of record CM066570.1, on the reverse strand, counting down.
TCATTTATTTTTAATCATGGTAGTGGTTAGGCAGATGAGGGCATCTGGTGAATGGGTGAGGAAGGGACAGAACCAGGAAGCAGGAACAAGAAACAGGATTGAGCATGGCTGGGACTGCATTTTGTGGAGGCCAAGCCTCTTTATCAACCAGTGGTCCCTTGACATGACACAGGCCAGGGCTTCAAAGCCCCAGTTCACCTCAGAAGGTACCAGCACCTTTTACATGAAGGAAAAGGAATACACACACACACTCTCCCCGCTGTGCCCGTGGGAGAAACCAGTGGTAGTTTTTAAGCTGCAGCTTTGGGGGTTTTCAGGGCCATCAAGAATGTAGCATTGGGTCACAGCAGAGTCCCTGGGGAATTTGGGGGTGAGAGCTGCAGGTTGGAGTGGGGTCCTGGGGGATTTCAGGTAGCTGAGTGCAGGCTGCACGGGACAGTCCTCCCCAGCGGCTGTGTTGGTTCAGTATGCCGTGTCTAGTCTGATATCTGCTGCTCCTCTGTGCCCCACTGCAAATGTGGAGTTGGAGAAGCATGTAGTAGAGAAAACAGTAACAGAAAAGGAAGTGGGGAAAGAAGCTGCAAGCTGCTGTGTCTCAGCAGTGCCAGTGCTGCCTGCTTACCTTTGCTTCTCTGCTTCCTTCTGGTTTTTAGAGAACAACTCAGAATTCACTTGGTTGAGGTGCAGAGCTTACAAGCAAAGCAGGGGGTGTGTCTCCTCAGATTTAGGCTCATGAGAGGCTAAATCCCTCCTGCTTGTCACTGGCTATCGGTGAGGAATGGGTTGTGCTTCAGCCTGAAGGGCAAGGGAGCAGGAAAGAAAGTTGCAGGGTTCCCCAAACGGACAGGAGGATGGGGAAATACTTCTGCAGCAGCACAAGATGTCTGTGACACTGAGCTCTTTGGAACTGGTCATTTCCTCCTGCTTCCTGAGCTCTTTCAGCTTCCTAAAAATGGAAACCCAGGTTCACAATGCAGTTAAGTGGCATCTGAGATACATCACAGCAAAGCGTTGAGGGCTCCATGCTCACAAACAGCCAGCAGAGGATGAGCCAGCAGAAGGAACCAGCAGGATTCTGCAGAGTTGGCATAAAGAGAGCAGCAATCTTCAGGCTTCAATGTGTGCTTTGATCCCAAAGGGATTTCCTTGTGGAAGTCCCACAGAGTGCCCACAAGGTGGGTGAGGAGAGTGCTGTCTGTCAGAAAGCACCTCCAGCTCTGGGACAGTGCAAGGCAGTATTGCCCTGTGCTTATGGCACTGGGAGGCAGGCAGGACAGCTCCCCGTTTGCAAGCATGGCCTTCTAGAGCTGGGCCCTGCCAAACGTTAAATACTCACCATGTGGAACCTTTCTTTGAGTTTTTGTGGTGCTTATGTGGGTTTTTTTGAAAGAAGCTGTGGGCTGTGGTGGACCAATGGCCAGATTATGCTTGCTGGAAAGTACCACCCTGGAGCAACTCGACAATGTGTGCCTGCCATGTGTCGGACACTGTGGTTAGCACTCACTCAGACTCAGAATTTTCCTCCATATTCATCTGGGAAAAAAACAGGGTAATTCTTTCTGACTGAGAAAAAAACAATGACCTGCCTTGCTGGATGGGCCCAGGGTTGAAAGCTCCTGTGCAGAGGGGCTGGGAAGGGTAGCATTGCAATGCTTCAGCTACGTCCTGGTTTAGACCCTGTGGGATACTTCCTGAGATCTACAGGAGACCTTCAGGCCAAGAGCTGTAAGAAGGTGAATGTTAGAAGTGCACCCTCCTGCTGTGGGGGCACATTGTACCCCACAACATCCTGCTCACCAAGTTGGAGAGAGACAGATCTGGTGGGTAGACTGTTCAGTAGATAAGAAATTGGCTGGATGGTTGCATCCAGAGGGTGGTGGTCAGTGGCTCGAAGTCCAGATGGAGAGCAGTGAGAAGTGGTGTCCCTCAGGGGTCTGTACTGGGACCTGTACTGTCTAATACTTTTATCAATGACATAGAGAGTGGGATTGGGTGCACCATCAGCAGGTTTGCAGATGACACTAAGCTGAGTGGTGCTGTCCATACACCAGAGGGACAGGATGCCATCCAGAGGGACCTGGGCAAGATGGAGAGGTGGGCCCAGGTGAACTTCATGGAATTCAATTCTCTGATTCTGAAGGACCACAGTGTCCCTGTTCTAGGTCCTACAGCTGTCCTTAAAATGAGACTGCGAGGGAACATCTGATATTCTCATTTTTCACCTCTGCTCTCATCTTCTCTGTGCCCCCTATGTTCAAACTTAGCTTTACACAGGATCTTCTGGGGCTCTCAACCCCATTCATTTTGAACCAATGCCAGCCTTGTAACAGTCTCTCATTCTTTCAATAGCACTTTTTTCTCTTTTTGTCTTGTTTTTGTCTTTTTTTGTCTTGTTTCTGTCTTTTTGTTTTTGTTTTTTTTTTTCTTTTTTTGAGTGGGAAATATTTCTGGGCTTACCCTAATTCTCAGTCCCCAGGTGCATCTCTGTCTTTGTCACTAGCTGTTAAATAACAACATGCTGTAACAGGGGCAACGAATGCCACATGAGGTCTGCTCAGGACCTGGCCAGCTTGCTACAGGGAGCCTGGACAGCGACTGCTAATAAGGCAGTGGTACATGGCCCTGCATACTCAGTAGGAATAGAATAGAATAGAATAGAATAGAATAGAATAGAATAGAATAGAATAGAATAGAATAGAATAGAATAGAATAGAATAGAATAGAATAGAATAGAATAGACCAGACCAGGTTGGAAGAGACCTTCAAGATCATCGTGTCCAACCCATCATCCAACACTACCTAATCCATGCAACCAAGCACCTGATCAAGTCTCCTCCTAAAAACCTCCAATAATGGTGACTCCACCGCCTCCCTGTGCAGCACATTCCAATGGGCAATCACTCTCTCTGTGAAGAACTTCTTCCTAACATCCAGTTTGAACCTCCCCTGGCACAGCTTGAGACTGTGTCCTCTTGTTCTGGTGCTGCTCGCCTGGGGGAAGAGACCAACCCCCACCTGGCTACAACCTCCCTTAATGTAGTTGTAGAGAGGAACGATGCAGTCACAGGATGCTCAGGGCTGCTTCAGTCACTCTGGTTGGAGGTTTGCAGCAGATGATGGGCACCCAGTGGCACCTTTGCACTTCTTCATCCTAGTCATGGCAGGGCCATGCTTTCTCCAGTTAACCCTTGTAGGGTGGTGACCCTCACTTTTTGCCTGACTTGTGATGGTGATGACAGGGGGAGTGGGGGACTCACCTCCTTCCATCCTGTCCAGAGCCTTGTCTGCAAAGACCGTCTGGGCCTGAGGCAAAGACAGCTGCAGAGATGCTTTTGCCTAGACATGGAATTGTATGAGGAATGGGGCTTGGCTGAAGCAAGTTTTGCAGATGGCAGCAGAAGAGGTGCCTGTCATCAGTCAAATTTGGTTTAGGGCATACTGGACTTTGGCCTTTTATTTGAGAGACCAGGCTTAATTACAAAAATATCTTCCTCTTCCTTTCCACGCTTGCTTCCTTCCACTAACTGACTGAGAATGGGTCTGGCTCTCTACCCAGTGCACAACAGAAACAGTGGGAAATTAGTGTGATCTGTACACTGTGGCAACTGCCAGTCTCCTCAGGATGCTTCCAAAAGCCCTCTTTAACACAAAGGTAAAAGAAAATTAAAACCAACCAACCAAACAACACTCTTTCTTGAATCTAAGTGTATCAAACAACCATAATTCTGCAGGGTGGCTGATAAGCAGGATAACTGCTTCGCCACAGAGAGAGGACTGCTTTGCCAGCTTGCGACAGCCAGCAAGGTCAGTGACGTAGGGAACATCTCCTGGGTGTGCTGAGGGCTGTGATCACCTCTTCCATATCCACATTTAGCAAAAGGTACTGAAAACTCTTTCAGTTTATGGCTGACATGCTGGTAAACAGCTGTGTGTGTGCACAGGGACCTCCCCAGCACACTGCAAGTCCTGCTTTTGAGCCTGGGGACACCAGTGAAGCAGTCCTGGACAGATTCTGTGGACTTGTGGTTTGGCTTAAGTGGGGAGTAAGGTCTCCTCTTTCTTCTGCCAGCAAGTTGCAAGTGTATTCAAGCTGTCTAAGGAAATCAAAGGTTTTGTACAGGCATGAGAGCTAAACTTGAGGAGGAAGAGCTGGAGGTGTTATCTGAGGTCTGGGGAAGCAGGTGGATGGAAGTGGTGCTCAGAAATGCCTGTTACCTTGTCAGGGAATGTTCATAGCACCAGGACCTGCCAGGCTGAAGGATGACTTTCCTTAGCTTGAATTACTTAAACTGAGACTAGGCAAAATCCTAGTTATGAAAGGTTAGGAAAAGCCCAGGGGTGGCTTTAATTGAATTGGGTGGTTATTTTCCACCACAGGGATTTCTTTACGGCTGGGTTGTGACCTGAGCCTTCTCTCCTGCCTTTCTCTTCTGGCTGTTTCTTCACTACCTTCCTTTGAAACACTGCTGTTCCTGGGAATGATGCCTGCTTTCGGGCATACGCCAAAAGAGCAAAGGGGCATGAGAGTTAGTGGGAAAGGGCTTAGAGACAGCAAAACATCACATTTGAAAGGTTACTTCTGCATTTGATTCTTCATTAATTGAATTTCAGAGAATTGGGAAGTACTGGTATGTGACAGAAGAGGAACGCATGAATGAGATCACTGAATCCTCTGGTTTATCCGTTGGTCTGACGAGACTTAAAAATATCAGCCTGCATCCTTTCCGTGCGTACGCACTTCGTGTGATGCAATTCCAAGCTGACATTGCTTGATGCACAGAGCAGTCCTCCTGGAAAGAGGAGCTGGGAGGTGTTGCATGTACATCAACTGCTGGCCTCCTCTGTTCCAGCTTTGCCCTCACACCATGCATGTACCTGGACTCCCAGGGGGGCAAAGCCTTTGGAGGAGGTCACCAAAAACAAGTGAAGTGCTGCGGATAGCCCTCTGGTGTGTTCCCACAAGGGTCTTAGTCTGGCAGAAAGGAAGGGCAAGTTCTTAGTAGCAAGCACTAGGCAAAAGAAACTAATAAGAAACCTCTTCCTCTTTAAACTGAGATAGTATTCAAGATCATTGTAGCAAGCTGGCCAGGTCCTGAGCAGACCTCATGTGGCATTTGTTGCCCCTGTTACAACATGTTGTTATTTAACAGCTAGTGACAAAGACAGACATGCACCTGGGGACTGAGAATTAAGGTAAGCCCAGAAATATTTCCCACTCAAAAAAGAGAAAAAAAAAAAAGAGAGAAAAAAGAGAAAAAAGTGCTATTGAAAGAATGAGAGACTGTTACAAGGTTGGCATTGGTTCAAAATGCAGATGACACCAAGTTGGGAGCAGATGTTCATCTGCTAGAGGGCAGAAGGGCTCTGCAGAGGGACCTCGACTGACTGGACAGATGGGCAGAGTCCAATATGATGACATTCAACAAATCCAAGTGCCAGGTGCTGCACTTTGGCCACAACAACCCCCATGCAGAGCTACAGGCTGGGGTCGGAGTGGCTGGAGAACTGCCAAACAGAGAGGGACCTGGGGGTGCTGATTGACAGCTGCCTGAACATGAGCCAGCAGTGTGCCCAGGTGGCCAAGAAGGCCAATGGCATCCTGGCCTGCATTAGGAACAGTGTGGCCAGCAGGAGCAGTGACGTCATTCTGCCCCTGTACTCAGCACTGGTTAGGCCACACCTTGAGTCCTGTGCCCAGTTCTGGGCCCCTCAGTTTAAGAAGGACATCGAGACACACCTGAATATGTCCAGAGAAGGGCAACAAGGCTGGGGAGAGGTCTGGAGCACAAACCCTATGAAGAGAGGCTGAGGGAGCTGGGGTTGTTTAGCCTGGAGAAGAGGAGGCTCAGAGGAGACCTCATTGCTCTCTACATCTGCCTGAAGGGTGGTTGAAGCCAGGAGGGAGTTGGTCTCTTCTCTCAGGCAACCAGCACCAGAACAAGAGGACACAGTCTCAAGCTGTGCTAGGGGAGGTTTAGGCTGGAGGTGAGGAGAAAGTTCTTCATGGAGAGAGTCGTTAGCCATTGGAATGTGCTGCCCAGGGAGGTGGTGGAGTCACCGTCCCTGGAGGTGTTCAAGAGGGGATTGGACGTGGCACTTGGTGCCATGGTTTAGTCACGGGGTCTGTGGTGACAGGTTGGACTTGATGATCTTTGAGGTCTCTTCCAACCTTGGTAATACTGTGATACTGTGTGTAGTGGTTTGAGCCTTAACTGGGAGTTAAGAGCTCAGGTGGGGGCAAGGCTGAGAATCTCTCCCCCACTCCCCCCCCCTCCTCCCTCCCAACAGAGAGGGGAGAAAATGAAGGAGCAAATCCACCAAACAATAATTTGGAGTCGGCTTGGAAGTAGAGAGGTAAAGAGTTGTCTTTAAACAATATATGTATAACAATAACAGGAAAGGTTCACAAGGGCAAGGAACAAGGATGGATGGGAGTGGGACAAAAACAAAAGAATAATACAAAACCAGCCTTTCTCTGAGGAAGTGTGGAGGAGGCAGGGAGAAGGATCAGGTCCAACCATGTGGCAGAGGAGCAGGAGGGCAGCTGCAGTAGCTCTCATCCAGCAGAGGCAGGAGCCAGAAAAGCCAGGCCAACAGCTATGTCCTGCTTTTTATACCCTAGTTGGCAGGGAGGAGGGAGTGGAACAGACACAGCTTCCCAGGGGAAAAATGCCCTGCAGGGAGTGCAAAGGACCTGCAAGCCTCCACCCTGCTTTGTTTCTTTGTTTTCAGAAAAGGGCATTAACCCACCAGACTGTGATACTGTGTCCAGATCCCTCTGGATGGCATCCTGTCCCTCTGGTGTATGGACAGCACCACTCAGCTTGGTGTCATCTGCAAACCTGCTGATGGTGCACCCAATCCCACTCTCTATGTCATTGATAAAAGTATTAGACAGTACAGGTCCCAGTACAGACCCCTGAGGGACACCACTTCTCACTGCTCTCCATCTGGACTTCGAGCCACTGACCACCACCCTCTGGATGCAACCATCCAGCCAATTTCTTATCTACTGAACAGTCTACCCACCAGATCTGTCTCTCTCCAACTTGGTGAGCAGGATGTTGTGGGGTACAATGTGCCCTCACACAGGAGGGATTTAGCCTCTCATGAGCCTAAATCTGAGGAGACACACCCCCTGCTTTGCTTGTAAGCTCTGCACCTCAACCAAGTGAATTCTGAGTTGTTCTCTAAAAACCAGAAGGAAGCAGAGAAGCAAAGGTAAGCAGGCAGCACTGGCACTGCTGAGACACAGCAGCTTGCAGCTTCTTTCCCCACTTCCTTTTCTGTTACTGTTTTCTCTACTACATGCTTCTCCAACTCCACATTTGCAGTGGGGCACAGAGGAGCAGCAGATATCAGACTAGACACGGCATACTGAACCAACACAGCCGCTGGGGAGGACTGTCCCGTGCAGCCTGCACTCAGCTACCTGAAATCCCCCAGGACCCCACTCCAACCTGCAGCTCTCACCCCCAAATTCCCCAGGGACTCTGCTGTGACCCAATGCTACATTCTTGATGGCCCTGAAAACCCCCAAAGCTGCAGCTTAAAAACTACCACTGGTTTCTCCCACGGGCACAGCGGGGAGAGTGTGTGTGTGTATTCCTTTTCCTTCATGTAAAAGGTGCTGGTACCTTCTGAGGTGAACTGGGGCTTTGAAGCCCTGGCCTGTGTCATGTCAAGGGACCACTGGTTGATAAAGAGGCTTGGCCTCCACAAAATGCAGTCCCAGCCATGCTCAATCCTGTTTCTTGTTCCTGCTTCCTGGTTCTGTCCCTTCCTCACCCATTCACCAGATGCCCTCATCTGCCTAACCACTACCATGATTAAAAATAAATGATAGAGCAAAGCAATGGGATCACCAAGTGCCGGGAGACGCAACACAAAGCAGCGTCACTAGACTTAGTAAAGACTGGCCCTGGTTTGGAAGAGGCTGGAGCACCTCTCCTGTGAGGACAGACTGAAGGAGTTGGGGCTGTTCAGTCTGGAGAAGAGAAGGCTCCGAGGTGACCTCATTGTGGCCTTCCAGTATCTGAAGGGGGCTACAAGAAGGCTGGGGAGGGACTTCTCAGGCTCTCAGGGAGTGATAGGACTAGGGGGAATGGAATGAAGCTGGAGGTGGGGAGATTCAGGCTGGATGTGAGGAAGAAGTTCTTCCCCATGAGAGGGGTGAAGCCCTGGAATGGGTTGTCCAGGGAGGTGGTTGAGGCCCCGTCCCTGGAGGTGTTTAAGCCCAGGCTGGATGAGGCTCTGGACAGCCTGATCTAGTGTGAGGTGTCCCTGCCCGTGGTAGGGGGGTTGGAAGTAGCTGATCCTTGTGGTCCCTTCCAGCCCTGACTGATTCTATGATTCTAAGACATCACCATGGGCTTGATTTTGGCCATACTGAGGGCAGTGGGGAGAATGCTGCCCGAAAACACCGAGGCACAGGGAAGGCACATAGGCAAAGGCTCATAGTAAAGGCTGGAGGCTGTGCCCAGGCTGCAGTGAATTAATGCTGAAATAGTAGGGGAAAAAAGAAACAAGGCCGAAGATAGCCTCCCAGTCTCCTCAAAGCACAGACACTGAGTGGGGCCTACACTCACTGGAAGTGTTTAGGAAGAGACTGGATGAGGCACTTGGTGCCATGGTTTAGTTGATTAGATGGTGTTGGGGGATAGGTTGGACTTGATGATCTCAAAGGTCTTTTCCAACCTGGTGAATTCTATTCTATTCTATTCTATTCTATTCTATTCTATTCTATTCTATTCTATTCTATTCTATTCTATTCTATCCTATCCTATTCTATTCTATTCTATTCTATTCTATTCTATTCTATTCTATTCTATTCTATTCTATTCTATTCTATCCTATCTATCCTATTCTATCCTATCCTATCCTATTCTATTCTATTCTATTCTATTCTATTCTATTCTATTCTATTCTATTCTATTCTATTCTATTCTATTCTATTCTGCTCTGTTCTGCTCTGTTCTGTTCTGTTCTGCTCTGTTCTGCTCTGTTCTGCTCTGTTCTATCTGGGAGGAGATGGTCTGTTTCTGATCTGCCAGGTATGTGGCTGCACAGAGGTGCAAAGACAGTGTAGAGCATCCGGCTTGGGGGAAAAGCAAATGCATTTTATTGGTGATGTATGTCAGACCACACGTTTTCAAAAGTCAGTTGGAAGTTGAGAAAATCACAGCTCCAAGAGAGAGTGAGGCATGGGAGTAAGGATGCTGCCCCTCTTGTAGGTCCGGTCGTGCTAGGGATCGTGCACCCCCAATGACAGTGGCTCTGCAGCACTTCTGAGCAGTCACTTCTTGGAGCAGAGGTGAAAATACCATTTGCACTTTTGTTCTGTGCTCCACTCCACACCCTCAGCAGGAGGAGTGCAGGAGAGCTTCTTGCTTGACATGGATGTGACAAGGGCATGAGCTCAGGCATCAAGCTTTGTGTCAGAGCAGGCACTTGCAGGGTGTGGGAAGCATGTTGGCCTCCAGTCTGTCAAAGCCGCCGTCATGCTGGAGTAGCTGGGGAGCTGTAAGAAGCAGAGGAGTGTGGGATCTTTTTGCATGCTGTTCAGTCATCTGCTTGCACTGGGACTGGTGCTTGGGAAGTGAAATGCTTATCCCATCCTCAGTCTCTAGTGTCTTCTCATTTTTTCCACTGAATATCCCTGACATGCCAACCACTTTGATATAAGCTAACCATGCATGGCTTAAGTTGTCTTGACTATGACAGTAAAACCTGTGAAGCCATGCTTGAACTGACACAAATGTGTCCAGCCATAATTGAAGCTGATAGGAGGAACACTTGGGTGCCTTGTACCATGGCCAGGAGGAATCAAACCAGAAGAGCTGATGTTCCCTTGCAGAAAAGGGGGTGGGGGTGGGTGGGTGGGTGTGGATGATGGTAAGGGGAAAATGAGGAACAACAATCTCCATGTTCAGGAACAGGCATGTGAAAACACAATACAGTAGTAAGAATTTCTACCAGTTGAAAGGACCATAGCAAAGGTCATTGCTATAATTAAGAAACTGAAACTGGAGATGTATGTGAGCTGGGATCTCCAAGTAGGATAGACTCGACTAGACTAGACTAGACTAGAATAGAATTAACCAGCTTGGAAGAGACCTTCAAGGTCATTGAGTCCAACCTACCACCCAACACCATCTGATCAACTAAACCATGGCACCAAGTGCCTCATCCAGTCTCCTCCTAAACATCTCCAGTGATGGGGACTCCACCACCTCCCTGGGCAGCACATTCCAATCTCTTTCTGGGAAGAACTTCTTCCTGACATCCAGCCTAAACTTTCCCTGGTACAGCTTGAGACTGTGTCCTTTTGTTCTGGGGCTGGCTGCCTGGGAGAAAAGACCAACCCCCACCTGGCTACAGCCTCCCTTCAGGTAGTTGGAGAGAGCAAGAAGGTCTCCCCTGAGCCTCCTCTTCTCCAGGCTAAGCAACCCCAGCTCCCTCAGCCTCTCCTCACAGGGCTGTGCTCCAGACCCCTCCCCAGCTTTGTTGCCCTTCTCTGGACATGTTCAAGTGTCTCAATATCCTTCTTAAACTGAGAAGCCCAGAACTGGACACAGGACTCAAGGTGTGGCCTAACCAGTGCTGAGTCCAGGGGCAGAATGACTTCCCTGCTCCTGCTGGCCACACTATTCCTGGTACAGGCCAGGATGCCATTGGCCTTCCTGACCACCTGGGCACACTGCTGGCTCATGTTCAGCCTACTCTCAACCAGTCCCCCCAGGTCCCTTTCTGCCTGGCTGCTCTCCAGCCACTCTGCCCCCAGCCTGTAGCACTGCCTGGGGTTGTTGTGGCCAATATGTAGAACCCTGCACTTAGATGTAGCCAACCAGCCTGATCTTAGTAAATGGGAAATGAGATAAAGCACAAAATGAGTCTACCAAGGCTATTTTGTTCCAGTCTATCTTAGTAGGTTTATTTTGATATGTGATTAACTGTGCAGACAGAGGGCTTCAGAAAGGCAGTCCTCACAGTGCTACAGGCAAAAGCATTAAAGTGGAGGATGAGAAAATTAATGAGTGTTGTAGGGATTTATCTAAACAAATTGTGTCAGGAGGTTGAGCCTCAATGGAAGTGAGTAGAGTGGAAAGGGGTTATTAACAATGCTCTTAAAAGGGGTGATCTTGTTTACCCAGCAGGAAAACAAGCTGCAATCAGATTCAGTCAGATTTGAAGGGTTAGTCACTGCAGAGATTCCATGGGCTACAGCACAAGATGAGCTGATGGCATCGACTGGAATAGGGGGAACAGGATGAAATTCAGCAGCACAGAATGCAACCCTGTGTGTTCAGCTGTAAGATGTTTTGCTCCCAGCTTGCCCTCTGCCATTCAGAAATCCCAGAGGAAGGCAGTTTTGATTAATTGATGCTGAGCTTGGTCCAGCAAAAGAAAAAAGATGACTACAGATGAGATCTCCCCATCGGGTTTAAAGGCATCTTTGGATGGCTACGGAGGGAGAAGACTGCTGCAGGGGAGAGACCAAAGCAGTATGGCCAGCACCCAGAGGTGTGCAGGGGCATGGCTGCTGTGTGGGAGAACATCCATGGCAGTGACAGCAGGGTGCTGATGCTGGAACATGCATGGTGCCAGTGTCTCACTAGAGTGTGAGGGAGCGAGTCTGAGGCTCCACGAGCCTACTACACAGTCACACTCACCCAAGAGGGTTGTCAATGCTGGACATCCACTGCTCAGTGGTCCCATTGTAGCCTGCACAGGGCTGAGTGCTCAGGAGAGCTCACAGAATCACAGCATCATTCCAGTTAGAAAAGACCCTTGGGATCATCAAGTCCAACCATTAACCCTACTCTTCAAAGTTCACCCCTAAACCATATCCCCAGGCACCACATCCAAATGACCTTGGGTGACCCAGCCACCTCCCTGGGCGGCACATTCCAATGCCAGACCACTCCTGCTGGGAAAGTTTTTTTCCTATTTCCTAATGCCCAGTCTAAACCTACCCAGTTGCAGCTTGAGGCTGTTCCCTCTTGTTCTATCACTAATTACCTGTGAGGAGAGACCAGCACCAAGCTTTCCACAACATCCTTCCAGGTAGTTGTAGAGATCAATGAGGTCTCCCCTTAGCCTCCTCTTCTTCAGACTAACCATCCCCAGCTCCCTCAGTCGCTTCTCATCAGATTTATTCTCCAGGCCCTTCCCCAGCTTCCTTGCCCTCCTCTGCTCTGGCTCCAGCACCTCAACATTTCTCTTGTACTGAGGTGCCCAAAACTGAACACAATACTCGAGGTGTGGCCTTACCAGACTGAGCACAGGGGGACAATCACCTCCCTACTCCTGTTGCACACAGCATTTCTAATCCCATCCAGGATGCCATTGGCTTTCTTGGCCACCTGGGCACACTGCTTGCTCATATTCAGCCACTTGTCAATTAGAACCCCCAGGACCCTTTCTGCCAGACAGCTTTTCAGCCACACTTCCCCAAGCCTGTATGTGGCCCAGGTTCAGGACCTGGCACTCGGCCTTGTTGAAGCTCGTACCATTAACATTGGCCCATGGATCCAGACTTGTCTTCCAGACATGTTTGCTTCATAGAATAATAGAATCAATAAGGTTGGGAAAGACCTCAGAGGTCATCAAGTCCAACCTGTCACCCAACACCTCATGACTACTGAACCATGGCACCAAGTGCCACGTCCAATCCCCTCTTGAACACCTCCAGGGACGGGGACTCCACCAGCTCCCTGGGCAGCATATTCCAATGGCCAATTACTCTTTCTGGGAAGAACTTTCTCCTCTCCTCCAGCCTAAACTTCCCCTGGCACAGCTTGAGACTGAGGCTTATTTCTAAAGGCAATCCTAGATCTGCTGATGGTAATTGCAACCTTCTAAAGGTCTTCACCGTGGTGCAGACTTCATCTAAATGTTTCAAACTTCTGAAAACCAAGGCTTGGCTGTGGGACACTGGAGAGGGAATCTGTGTGTATATGGGCACAGGCAGCACACCTGCCAAACAGGCCTAGCACAGCACTGGTGCTGCACAATGGCTTTGTCTCTTCTCATAGCATCATGTGAGTCTTCCCTCAGTCTTCACCATGCCCTAAGTGGAAGACAAGTTACGTGGAGAGAGAAGCTGAATTCAACAGACAGGCTCACCTGAGTTTAAATTTGCAGATGACACCAAGTTGGGAGCATTTGTTGGTCAGTTAGAGGGCAGAAGGGCTCTGCAGAGGGACCTCGACTGACTGGACAGATGGGCAGAGTCCAATGGGATGGCATTCAACAAGTCCAAGTGCCAGGGGCTGCACTTTGGCCACAGCAACCCCATGCAGAGCTACAGGCTGGGGTCAGAGTGGCTGGAGAACTGCCAAACAGAGAGGGACCTGGGGGTGCTGATCGACAGCTGCCTGAACATGAGCCATCAGTGTGCCCAGGTGGCCAAGAAGGCCAATGGCATCCTGGCCTGCATTAGGAATAGTGTGGCCAGCAGGAGCAGGGAGGTCATTGTGCCCCTGGACTCTGCACTGGTTAGGCCACACCTTGAGTCCTGTGTCCAGTTCTGGGCCCCTCAGTTTAAGAAGGATATCGAGACACTTGAAGGTGTCCAGAGAAGGGCAACAAGGCTGGGGAGAGGCCTTGAGCACAGCCCTGTGAGGAGAGGCTGAGGGAGCTGGGGTTGTTTAGCCTGGAGAAGAGGAGGCTCAGGGGTGACCTCATTGCTCTCTCCAACTCCCTGAAGGGTGGTTGTAGCCAGGTGGGGGTTGGCCTCTTCTCTCTAGCAACCAGCACCAGAACAAGAGGACACAGCCTCAAGCTGCACCAAGGGAAGTTTAGGCTGGAGGTGAGGAGAAAGTTCTTCACCGAGAGAGTGATTCGCCATTGGGATGTGCTGCCCAGGGAGGTGGTGGAGTCACCGTCCCTGGAGGTGTTCAAGAGGGGACTGGACGTGGCACTTGGTGCCATGGTGTAGTCATGGGGTCTGTGGTGACAGGTTGGACTCAATGATCTTCGAGGTCTCTTCCAACCGTAGCAACACTGTGATACTGTGATACTGAGTGTCGTAGCAGGCGGATGGTACCTCTGAAGGAAGGCATAACCCAGTAAAAGGTGCCCATGTACCAGAGGTCCAAGGGTTTCTATCAAAAGTGTAATACTCCTGTGAAGGGGAAAGTCCCATGGCTTGCACTTACAGAAAACCACTCTTTTTTAGATTTGAAGGGAAAAGAAACAAAGCAAAAGCTGGACACCACATTTAGGTTTGGGTTTCTAATGTTTTCAGGTTTGGTTCTTGTTTTAAGCTTCGGGGCTTTTGCTTTTGTTTGTTTTGTCCTTAACCTCCCCCTCCCACCTTCAAATGTCAACTTAGCAGGTTTCTGGAATTGAGTCCTTTTGAGCTTTGCTTCCTGAAAGCCCAGAATTTGCACTTCCCATGTTGCTGTCTGATTTGTGTGTACACTAGAGTGAACATGGATGCATCAGCAAGGACAGACACATAGCTGTCTCTAAATGAGCAAATCTGCCAAAAAATGATGGGTTTGGCAAGAAAACTACTCCAGTGTGAGTGCTGACCAGTCCACAGGCTGCCAGCACAACCTTGTTGCAGATGGAAGTTTTGGAAGCTTTCTGTATGGTCCCTCCACTGAGCACATGTAAACTGACACCAGCTAATGCTTTTTACACACATATTTATTTTCTCAAAGGATCAGAAAAAGCAAAGGCCCTGACAATACTCTTCTGACCACTTAATTTCTTGTTCCAACATGGAAACAAGCCAGAGCCTGGTAAAAATATACTGGCACAACCTCAGAATAAGGTAGAAAAAGCTTCTTACTTTCTTATTGTTAGTCTTAGAACTAAGAGCATATTCTAAGAACATAGTCGTCTCCTTCTCCTTCTCCTTCTCCTTCTCCTTCTCCTTCTCCTTCTCCTTCTCCTTCTCCTTCTCCTTCTCCTTCTCCTTCTCCTTCTCCTTCTCCTTCTCCTTCTCCTTCTCCTTCTCCTTCTCCTTCTCCTTCTCCTTCTCCTTCTCCTTCTCCTTCTTCTCCTTCTCCTTCTCCTTCTCCTTCTCCTTCTCCTTCTCCTTCTCCTTCTCCTTCTCCTTCTCCCTCTCCTTCTCCCTCTCCTTCTCCCTCTCCTTCTCCCTCTCCTTCTCCCTCTCCTTCTCCCTCTCCCTCTCCTTCTCCCTCTCCTTCTCCCTCTCCTTCTCCTTCTCCTTCTCCTTCTCCTTCTCCTTCTCCTTCTCCTTCTCCTTCTCCTTCTCCTTCTCCTTCTCCTTCTCCTTCTCCTTCTCCTTCTCCTTCTCCTTCTCCTTCTCCTTCTCCCTCTCCTTCTCCCTCTCCTTCTCCCTCTCCTTCTCCCTCTCCTTCTCCCTCTCCTCCCTCTCCTTCTCCCTCTCCTTCTCCCTCTCCTTCTCCCTCTCCTTCTCCCTCTCCTTCTCTCCTTCTCCTTCTCCTTCTCCTTCTCCTTCTCCTTCTCCTTCTCCTTCTCCTTCTCCTTCTCCTTCTCCTTCTCCTTCTCCTTCTCCTTCTCCTTCTCCTTCTCCTTCTATCATAGAATCATAGAATCAACAAGATTGGAAAAGACCTCAAGGATCATCAAGTCCAACTTATCACCGAACACCTCATGACTACTAAACCATGGCACCAAGTGCCATGTCCAATCTCCTCTTGAACAACTCCAGGGACGGCGACTCCACCACCTCCCTGGGCAGCACATTCCAATGGCCAATCTCTCTTGCTGGGAAGAACTTTCTCCTCACCTCCAGCCTAAACTTCCCCTGGTGCAGCTTGAGACTGTGTCCTCTTGTTCTGGTGCTGGTTGCCTGGGAGAAGAGACCAACCCCCTCCTGGCTACAACCTCCCTTCAGGTAGTTGTAGAGAGCAAGAAGGTCTCCCTGAGCCTCCTCTTCCTTCTATCCAGCACCGCCATGCCCACTAGACCATGACACAAAGTGCCACTTGTTTTTTGAACACCACCAGGGGTGGTGACTCCACCACTTCCCTGAGCAGTCTGTCCCATTGCCTCACCATTCTTTAAGAAAGAAATTCTTCCAAATATCCAATCTAAACTTCTCCTGGCGCAGCCTGAGGCCATTACCTCTTGTCCTGTCATTATCTACTTGGAAGAAGAGGCCAACACAAGCCTCACAGTATCACAGTATCTGTATCACAGTATCACAGTATCACTAAGGTTGGAAGAGACCTCGAAGATCATCGAGTCCAATCTGTCACCACAGACCTCATGACTAGACCATGGCACCAAGTGCCACGTCCAGTCCCCTCTTGAACACTTCCAGGGACAGTGACTCCACCACCTCCCCGGGCAGCACATTCCAATGGCTAACGACTCTCTCCATGAAGAACTTTCCTCTCACCTTGAGCCTAAACTTCCCCTGGCCCAGCCTGACACTATGTCCCCTTGTTCTGGTGCTGGTTGCTAGAGAGAAGAGGCCAACCCCTTCCTGGCTACAACCACCTTTCAGGTAGTTGTAGAGAGCAATGAGGTTGCCCCTGAGCCTCCTCTTCTCCAGGCTAAGCAACCCCAGCTCCCTCAGCCTCTCCTCACAGGGTTGTGCTCCAGACCCCTCCCCAGCCTTGTTGCCCTTCTCTGGACACGTTGAAGTGTCTCAATGTCCTTCTTAAACTGAGGGGCCCCTTTCAGGCTATCCTCCTTTCAGGTAGCTGTAGAGACCAATAAAGTCTCCTTCATGCCAAACAATCCCATCTCCCTCAGCCTCTCCTTATACGACATACACAATGTTTTGGGTGAAATTATATGTGACACTCAGAGCTGATTTGGTGCACTGCTTTTGCCAACAGGGACCTGTTCCTTCTATCTGGCCTCAGTCCAGCAGATCACACTGCTGATATTGGTTCGTGGGGTCACCTGATATTGCAGTAAATTAGAATAGAATAGAATAGAATAGAATAGAATAGAATAGAATAGAATAGAATAGAATAGAATAGAATAGAATAGAACAGAATAATCCAGGTTGGAAGAGACCTTTGAGATCATTGAGTCCAACCTATTACCCAACACCATCTCATCAACTAAACCATGGCACCAAGTGCCTCATCCAGGCTCTTCCTAAACACCTCCAGGGATGGGGACTCCACCACCTCCCTGGGCAGCACATTCCAATGGGCAATCACTCTCTCTATGAAGAATTTCTTCCTAACATGCAGCCTAAACCTCCCCTGGTGCAGCTTGAGACTGTGTCCTCTTGTTCTGGTGCTGATTGATGTAACTCACAATGATTGCCAGGCAAAGCAAGTTGTGGTGGTTTGCTTTTTTCCCTTTTCTGGGTTAGTGTTTAGGACCTGATTCCAAGGGGGCACTGAGAGAGGAATGTTCCAGGGTGGGATTTGTCCCTCTCTCCAATCAACTGTATTGATTTGTGCAAGCCTGCATCTCGGAAAGCAAGCATCATGAGAACCAACTGTGGATTACTAAAATCAAACCAACATTCTGACAAGCAAAGCCCACTTACAGGCTGTCAGCCCTTGGTCTTCTTGACAGATAACTTGAGTTGGCAGGACTGATGCCCAGCAGACCTCATGTAGAAGGCAGATCTAAAGAGCTGCTTCATAGCTTGATTTATTCCTTTTACACACACATTTTCATATCCATAGCTTATCATATTGACACACATGCTTAAACCTTTACTTGCTTACATTTGCACTGTCAGTTTGTCATTCCCACTGTGGTATCATGATTAGGACAGCTTGCACTTCCATAGACCTCTGAAAGACCTCTTGGACTGGAGTCTGATGCCAGCTCAGAGCCTTACACTTTCTTGCCCCATGAATGCAAGGGCAGGCTCCATTCTCCAGGTAACACAAAGCAACACTGTCCTGTCTGGATAAGAACCAGACTGAAAATCATCTTCCCCTTGATGCAGTCACTTGTGCCAAATAGCAAAATGCCTGATTAGACAGGCCTTCCAAGGACCTGGCTGTCCTCAGCTGCACTCCAGCACTGCCAGTGCCTGGAGCAGGGAGTGCAGGTGCTCAGCCTGGCAGGAGAGACAAAGGCTCCAGCAGCCCTCTGAGGCAGGAGATCAGGGTAGGGAGCACATTGGAAACACGCACCCTGGCACACCACTAGCAGCCCTCTGAGGTTAGGCAGGTTCCTTTGCTTGCTCACTGTTGCATTTGAGCTTCTCCTCCCCCACCACCCCCAAGGCCTTTTCTTCAGGGCTGCTCTTAAGCCAGTCCCTGCCCAGCCTATATTGTTTCACATACTTGAAATACGTGCACAGAATTGGAACTAGTGAAACAAGGCTGCCCAGGGAGGTGGTGGAGTCACCATCCCTGGAGGTGTTCAAGAAGGGACTGGACGTGGCACTTGGTGCCATGGTCTAGTCACGAGGTCTGTGGTGACAGGTTGGACTTGATGATCTTTGAGGTCTCTTCCAACCTTGGTGATTCTGTGATTCTGTGATTTATTGCTCTTCTGTGTAGCAGTATTAAAAAAAGAAATGCAGCCTGATCTGCACTGCCAGGAGCTGCACTGGAGTGATGCTGATGTGATCACTCACCTGCTGCTGCTGCAAGTGGCGCTGTGCTGTCCCTGCTTTCTGTCCCGAGGCTGCAGTGAGCACAGGATGAGGCCATCTCAGCCACAGTCATCCTTTTGAGGGCACTGAGTCCATCATCAGTAAATTTGCAGACAATACCAAGTTGGGAGCAGGTGTTAGTGGGTAGGAGAGCTCTCCAGAGGGACCTTGACAGGCTGGACAGATGGGCAGAGTCCAACATGAAGGCACTGAAGAAGTCCAAGTGCCGGGTGCAGCACTTTGGCCACAGCAACCCCATGCAGTGCTACAGGCTGGGGACAGAGTGGCTGGAGAGCAGCCAGGCAGAGAGGGACCTGGGGGTACTAGTTGACAGCAGCTGAACATGAGCCAGCAGTGTGCCCAGGTGGCCAAGAAGGCCAATGGCATCCTGACCTGCATCAGAAATAGTGTGGCCAGCAGGAGCAGGGAAGTCATTGTGCCCTTATACTCAGCACTGGTGAGGCCACACCTTGAGTCCTGGGTCCAGTTCTGGGCCCCTCAATTTAAGAAGGACATTGAGACACTTGAATGTGTCCAGAGAAGGGAGAGAACATGTCCAAAGAAGCTGGGGAGAGGCCTCGAGCACAAGCCCTACAAGGAGAGGCTGAGGGAGCTGGGGTTGCTTAGCCTGGAAAAGAGGAGGCTCAGGGGAGACCTTATTGCTGTCTACAACTCCCTGAAGGGAGGTTGTAGCCAGGTGGGGGTTGGTCTCTTCTCCCAGGCAAGCAGCACCAGAACAAAAGGACATAGTCTCAAGCTGTGCCAGGGGAAGTTTAGGCTGGAGGTGAGGAGAAAGTTCTTCACAGAGTTGTTGGCCATTGGAATGTGCTGCCCAGGGAGGTGATGCAGTCCCTATCCCTGGAGGTGTTCAAAAAGGGATTGGACGTGGTACTTGTTGCTATGGTTTAGCTAGTCATGAGGTGTTGTGTGACAGGTTGGACTTGATGATTTTTGAGGTCTTTTCCAATCTTATTGATTCTATGATTCTATGATTCCTGCAGAGCTGTTGTGCCCTGCCAGAACAAGCTGCTTGTGTAAACAGGACCAAGCCTCTCAGCCCCTTATGAGCCAGGAGAAGTCTACAGTGCAACCATCACAGTCAGTAACACAGACAGCAACAGACTTTGAGCCACCCATGTGCTGAAACAGCTGGTGCTGGTTTAAAACACATCAGCCCATGCCTTCCTCACAGCCCTCTGCTGCCAAGGGCTGTGACTCCCCATCCAGGAGGGCTGGCACAGCCATCACAGGCAGTGCAGTAAGCTTCATTTTGAAGAACCAGCACATCTGCCAGTCTGTCTTCATACACTGGGGTGGAAACTATGGGAGAGATCATGTTCTTCTCTACAAACAGATGAACCACTTCTGATGCAAGGGAAGATCTTACAGGAGCCACCCTGGGGCAGGGAGGGTGGATTACACACAATCACAGAATGTTAGGGATTGGAAGGGACCCCTAGAGATCATCTAATCCAACCTCCCTGTGAAAGCAGGATCACCTAGTGCAGGCCATGTAGGAACACGTCTAGGAGGGTTTTGAAAGTCCCCAGAGAAGGAGACTCCACAAACTTTCTGGGCAGCCTGTTCCACTGGTCCACCACCCTCTCAGTAAAGAAGCTTTTCCTCATGTTGAGGCAGAACTTACTGTGTTCCAGTGGGTATTCATTGTCCCTCGTCCTATCCTAGGTACCAGTGATAACAGACTGGCCCCACTTTCCTGACACCCACCCTTAAGGTATTTTTAAGCACTGATGAGATCTCCTCTCATTCTTCCCTTCTCCAGGCTAAACAGTCCCATGTTTCTCAGCCTTTCCTCATAACACAGATGTTCTGTTCCTTTCAACTTCCTCAGGGCTCTCTGTTGGACTCTCTCCAGTAGTTCCCTGACTCTTTTGAACTGGTGAGCCAAGAACTGGACTCCAGATGAGGCCTCACTAGGGCAGAGTAGAGGGGCAGGAGAGCTTTCCTCAACCTACTGGTCATACTCTTCTTAATGCACCCCAGAATACCATTTGTCCTGTTGGCCACCAGGGCTCATTTCTCTCTCATGGTCAGCTTACCATCCACCAGGACTCCAAGGTTCTTCTCTGGGAAACTGTTTCCTAGCAGGTCAGCCCCTAACCTGTGCTGGTGTGTGAGGTTATTCTGGCCCAGGTGTAGGACTATACTTATCCATGTTGAATTTCATGAGGTTCCTCTCTGTCCAGCTCTCCAGTCTTTCTGGGTCTCACTGGAGGCTCACAGCCTTCTGGCATGTCAGCCACTCCTCTCAGTTTCATTTTACCAGCAACCTTGCTGAGGGTACATTCTGTCTCCTCATCCAGGTCATTAATGAATATTTTGAACAAGACTGAACCCAATATCGAACCCTGGGGACCTCCACTAGCTACTGGCCTCCAACTGGACTCTGTGCCACAGACTGCAGCCCTCTGAGCTCCATTGTTCAGCCAGTTGTCAATCCCTCTGAGGACAGACTGAAGGAGTTGGAGCTGTTCAGTCTGGAGAAGAGAAGGCTCCGAGGTGACCTCATTGTGGCCTTCCAGTATCTGAAGGGGGCTACAAGAAGGCTGGGGAGGGACTTCTCAGGCTCTCAGGTAGTGATAGGACTAGGGGGAATGGAATGAAGCTGGAGGTGGGGAGATTCACACTGGACGTGAGGATGAAGTTCTTCCCCATGAGAGTGGTGAAGCCCTGGAATGGGTTATCCAGAGAGGTGGTTGAGGCCCCGTCCCTGGAGCTGTTTAAGGCCAGGCTGGATGAGGCTCTGGCCAGCCTGATGTAGTGTGGGGTGTCCCTGCCCATGGCAGGGGGGTTGGAACTAGATGATCCCTGTGGTCCCTTCCAGCCCTGACTGATACTATGATACTATGATAAGGTTACTGCGGTAAGGAATCGGTTGATTTGTCCAGCTGAGTGATAATGGGAAACAGAGTCTGTCTGCTAGGTTGGATGCTATCTGAGTGCAAAGCTCTTAGCCCTCTGAAAGGCCTGCCATGACATACAAACCACTCTTAAAAGCCAGAGGACTGCTGGATAGGCTGCAAAATGATAGTGCATCAAGCCCAGAGCATTGTGCAGGGGCAAACACTGGGTCTGAGCCCATCTCCCAGCTTGGAAGTGGCTTTCACAGGTCTGCTGAGGACTTCCTTGGGCCTAGGGTGGTGGAGGAGCACAGTACCTGAGGGATAATGCCAGCAGAGGGGTCCCTGGCAAACATCACAGAATACATCCTGTTGGAAGAGACCTCAAAGATCGTCCAGTCCAATCCTCAGCCCAGCAATGAACAGTCAACACTAAACCACATCTCTAAGTGCCATGTCCACACACCACTTAAACACCTTCAGGGAGGGGGACTTCACCACGGCCCTGGTTGGACCATTCCAATCTTTGATAACCCTCTCTGTGAAAAAATATTTCCTAACATCTAGCCTGAACCTGCCCTGGTGCAGCTTGAAACCATTTCTTCTAGTCCTGTTGCTTGACACCAAGGAGAAGAGGCTGGCCCCCTCCTTGTTCCAACCTCCCTTCAGGTAGTGCAGTAGAGAGCAACAAGGTCTCCCTTCAGTCTCCTCTTCTCCAGGCTGACCAACCCCATTATGTAGGACCCTAATATGAATGACCTTTGCTGAATACAGGGAGATGACTGAGCACAGCATGAGGACAAAGCCTAAGGTTTCCTCCTTCAGTTGACCTGAGCACCAGTGCACACCAAGTGCCAAACCCCTTGAAGTGGGCCAGCAGCTAGCATTTTTCTTTGGATGAAATTGCTTTTGAGACCTCTCAGTGAGCAGCCTAGGACACTAGAGGTGCAGGCTTCCGCCCATGCTCTTAAGGGGTCGGTGCCATCTGTCCTGCCATGCTAAGAGTATGTTGCACAAATGAAATTAAATGCTTTTTGTAAGCAAGGCCAAACTTGAGCTCTAATCTGTGCTGGGATGAAGCACTCCAAATTTTGCTTGTTTTACAGTTTCACAGTTGGGGGTGGCTAGGGGAAAAAAGGAGAACAAGAAACCTCTCGATATGTGGAAATGCTGTTACTGTTATTTTCCTTGACGAAAGTGAATATCTGTGCCCACTTTCCCCCCCCAGAAAAGCATTTCTTTGTTTTGTAATTGAGATTGCATAGGAGGATGACCTAAGCAATCAGGCTGATGGGACCTCAGGCTAAGGCTGCCTTCTGCACTTCACAGTATCACAATACAACACAATACAATACACCAGGTTGGAAGAGACCTTTGAGATCATCGCGTCCAGCCTATTAACCAATCCAACCCACCTAAACAACTAAACCATGGCACCAAGCACCCCATCAAGTCTCCTCCTGAACACCTCCAATGGAGGTGACTCCACCACCTCCCGGGCAGCCCATTCCAATGGGCAATCACTCTCTCTATATAGAACTTCTTCCTAACATCCAGCCTAAACCTCCCCTGGTGCAGCCTGAGACTGTGTCCTCTTGTTCTGGTACTGGCTGCCTGGGAGAAGAGACCAACCTCTGCCTGTCTACAACCTCCCTTCAGGTAGTTGTAGAGAGCAATAAGGTCACCCCTCAGTCTCCTCTTCTCCAGGCTAAGCAACCCCAGCTCCCTCAGCCTCTCCTCACAGGGCTTGTGTTCCAAACCCCTCACCAACTTTGTTGCCCTTCTCTGGACATGTTCCAGCAAGTCAACATCCTTCCTGAACTGAGGGGCCCAGAACTGGACACAGTACTCGAGGTGTGGCCTAACCAGTATCATCAAGGTTGGAAGAGACCTCAAAGATCATCGAGTCCAACCTGTCACCACAGACCCCATGACTAGACCATGGGAACAAGTGCCACGTCCAGTTCCCTGTTGAACACCTCCAGGGATGGTGACTCCACCACCTCCCTGGGCAGCACATTCCAATGACAAATGACTCTTTACATTGAGAACTTCCTCCTCACCTCCAGCCTAAACTTCCCCTGGCAAAGTTTTGATGGCAGTGGTGCCACTTCTCTTACAGGAAGAGAAAAAAAGTGTCATTTACATCCATTGATGAACAGAGGAGTGTTATCAGCTAAACTCAGTATAGAATAGAATAGAATAGAATAGAATAGAATAGAATAGAATAGAATAGAATAGAATAGAATAGAATAGAATAGAATTCACCAGTTTGGAAAAGACCTTTGAGATCATCAAGTGACCAATCTCTCTTGCTGGGAAGAACTTCTTCCTAACATCCAGCCTAAACCTCTCCAAGCACAGCCTGAGACTGTGTCCTCTTGTTCTGGTGCTGCTTGCCTGGGGGAAGAGACCAACCCCCACCTGGCTACAACTTCCTTTCAGGTAGTTGTAGAGAGCAATAAGGTCACCCCTGAGTCTCCTTTTCTCCAGGCTAAGCAGGAGACATACACATGTCTCCGTTATCCATACACATGTCTCCATTATCCATACACATGTCTCCGTTATCCATACACATGCTGGTATTGAAGCCATCAGATGCTGACAGGACAAGAAGAAATGGCCTCAATTTGTGCCAAAGGAGGTTTAAAGTGGATAGAAGGAAATTTTTTTTCACCAGGAGGGGAGTGAAACATTGGAACAAGCTGTGCAGGGGAGTGGTGGAGTCACCATCCCTGGAGGTATTTAAAAAACATGTAGGTGTGGTGCTAAGGGGAAATGATTTAATGGTAGACTTGGCAGTGCTAGGTTAAAAGTTGGGCTCAATGATCTTAAAGGTCTTTTCCAACTTAAAAGATTCCATGATTCTGTGAAAAATACTTCCTTAAAATGTTACTGTGCTTTGCAATGGAATGATTTATCTGCCATGTTTTTAGGGCACCTGCACAACTGTTTTGGGTGAGGTACATCTCTGGAAGCCATCTTGGATGCTCCCCAATCAACCAGATGTTCTTGTATTAAAAGCATGCAGTTATGCTTTTACTTCAGGTTGACACAGATGAGAATGGCTTCTCACATTAAAAACAATAAAAGGGATCCCAGTTCCCTAGGAAGTTACTCAGCACTGCTGAGGCCACACCTTGAGTCCTGGGTCCAGTTCTGGGCCCCTCAGTTTAGGAAAGATGTTGAGATGATGGAAGGTGTCCAGAGAAGGGCAACAAAGCTGGGGAAGGGTCTGGAGCACAGCCCTGTGAGGAGAGGCTGAGGGAGCTGGGGTTGCTTAGCCTGGAGAAGAGGAGGCTCAGGGGAGACCTTATTGCTCTCTCCAACTCCCTGAAGGGAGGTTGTAGCCAGGTGGGGGTTGGTCTCTTCTCCTGGGTGGCCAGCCCCAGAACAAGAGGACACAGTCTCAAGCTGTGCCAGGGGAGGTTTAGGCTGGATGTTAGGAAGAAATTCTTCACAGAAAGAGAGCTTGGCCATTGGGATGTGCTGCCCAGGGAGGTGGTGGAGTCACCATTACAGGAGGTGTTTAGGAAGAGACTGGATGGGGCACTTGGTGCCATGGTTTAGTTGATTAGATGGTGTTGGGTGATGAGTTGGACTTGATGATCACGAAGGTCTTTTTCAACCTGGTGAATTCTATTCTATTATTCTATTATTCTATTATTCTATTATTCTATTATTCTATTATTCTATTATTCTATTATTCTATTATTCTATTCTATTCTATTCTATTCTATTCTATTCCATTCCATTCCATTCCATTCTAAGAAAAGCAGGAAAAAATGCTAGGATGCCTGGATAAACAAGGAGCTACTGGACACACTATTACTTAAAAAGAAACTCTACAGGAAGTGGAGGGAAGGACAGATAGAACAGGGGGAGATAAGGAAGCTGCCCAAGCAGCAAGAGGCCTGGTTAGGAAAGCCAAAGCAGAGTTTGAATTGAATATAGCCAGGGAGGTTAAAGGGAGAACTAAGAATTTCTATAGGTATATTAATGGCAAGAAGAAGCCCAGGGAAGGTGTGGGCCCCCTCAGAAAGGAAAGTGGTGAATTAGTCACTAGTGATGTGGAAAAGGCTGAGGTACTCAATCACTTCTTTACCTCAGTCTTCACTGCAAGGGCCTCCAGCCACACTCCTGGTGTCATGGCAGACGATGCCAGGGACGGGGAGGAAGAACTGCCCATCATAAGTGAAGCTCAGGTTCGTGATCACCTGAAGAACCTGAAAGTGTTCAAGTCCATGGGACCCGAGGGGATACACCCACGGGTGCTGAGAGAACTGGCAGATGAGGTTGTCAAGCCCCTCTCTATTATATTCCAGAAGTCATGGCAGACTGGGGCAGTCCCCACAGACTGGAAAAGGGGAAACATTGCTCCCATCTGCAAAAAGGGTAAGAAGGAGGAACCGGGGAACTACAGGCCAGTCAGTCTCACCTCTGTGCCCGGAAAGATCATGGAGCAGATCCTCCTGGAGGCACTAATGACTCAGAAGAATAGTGAAGAGGTGATTTGGAACAGTCAGCATGGCTTTGCCAAGGGCAAATCCTGCCTGACAAACCTGGTGGCCTTCTATGATCAGGTGACAGCATTAATAGATGAGGGGCGAGCAACTGATGTTGTTTACCTGGACTTGAGCAAAGCCTTTGACACTGTCCCACACCACCTCCTGGTCTCCAAGCTGGTGACACATGGGTTTGATGGGTGACCACTAGATGGATAAAGAACTGGCTTGATGGCCGCACCCAAAGAGTGGCTGTCAACGGGTCCATGTCCCAGTGGAGGCCAGTGACAAGCGGAGTCCCTCAGGGATCAGTCCTGGGACCTGTCTTGTTCAACATCTTTGTGGGTGCCATGGACAGTGGCATCGAGTGCACCCTCAGCAAGTTTGCTGATGACACCAAGCTGTGTGGTGCAGTGGACACCCTGGAGGGAAGGGATGCCATCCAGAGGGACCTGGACAGGCTGGAGAGGTGGGCACAAGCCAACCTCATGAGCTTCAACAAGACCAAGGGCAGGGTCCTGCATCTGGGTTGAGGCAATCCCAGGCACAAATCCAGGCTGGGCAGTGACTGACTGGAGAGCAGCCCTGAGGAGAGAGACTTGGGGGTGCTGGTGGAGGAGAAGCTGAACAGGAGCTCTCAGTGTGCACTTGCAGCCCGGAAAGCCAATCAGACCCTGGGATGCATCAGGAGAAGTGTGGCCAGCAGGGCAAGGGAGGGGATTCTCCTCTCTACTCAGCCCTGGTGAGACCCCACCTGGAGTACTGCCTCCAGTTCTGGAGCCCCTATTCCAAGAGGGATGTGGACGTGCTGGAAGGTGTCCAGAGAAGGGCCACGAGGATGATCAGAGGGCTGGAGCACCTCTCCTGTGAGGACAGACTGAAGGAGTTGGGGCTGTTCAGTCTGGAGAAGAGAAGGCTCCGAGGTGACCTCATTGTGGCCTTCCAGTATCTGAAGGGGGTCTACAGGAAGGCTGGGGAGGGACTTCTCAGGCTCTCAGGTAGTGATAGGACTAGGGGGAATGGAATGAAGCTGGAGGTGGGGAGATTCAGGCTGGACGTGAGGAGGAAGTTCTTCCCCATGAGAGGGGTGAAGCCCTGGAATGGGTTATCCAGGGAGGTGGTTGAGGCCCTGTCCCTGGAGGTGTTTAAGCCCAGGCTGGATGAGGCTCTGGCCAGCCTGATGTAGTGTGAGGTGTCCCTGCCCATGGCAGGGGGGTTGGAACTAGATGATCCTTGTGGTCCCTTCCAACCCTGACTGATACTATGATTCTATGATTCTATGATTCTATGATTCTATGATTCTATGATTCTATGATTCTATGATTCTATGATTCTATTCTATTCTATTCTATTCTATTCTATTCTATTCTATTCTATTCTATTCTATTCTATTCTATTCTAATGTGGTTATGAATCCTCACTGGTGAGTAAGTGCTATGTTTTGGTTTTCAGTATTTATCCACTTCTGCCCTTACTGTGTTTCTGCAGCGGCGTCTCTGTCATTTGAAGACAGTTTGTGATGTCAGTGGCCCTACAGGAAAAACACAGCAGTGGTATATTTGAGCAGCCTTCCCTTTGAGTGAAAAGGCTTTTTACCACAAGTGCTGATTAGGGAAAATAATTTCCTCTACACAGCACACACTGCAAATCTGCACTTGTCCTTTTCTGCTTTTCTCCTAATGGTCGTGTGAGAAAGCAAAGGGAAAATGTGGGGTCTGTGATGCTCTCACATCTTCCTCTTTTCCACAGTATGTTTTTACCAGAATTTAAAAGCCCTTTCTTATTAAATCCAAGCTTCCTTTTCCAGGCTGCAATGCTGCTTCTACCCATTTAAACCTGTTTCTGGAGCACACATAGGTGAGACGCTGAGGGCCTGTTAAAGCGTGCGGGAGAGCAGAGCTTATTGCTGCGGGGATTTTGCTGTGAACTAGTGGGCTTACATTGCTGCTGCACTCGTGCATAGCAAGGAGCCTCTTCTGAACTGTAAGCTCAATATCCACGAGACCTTCAACCTCAGGATGTGCAATACCTCTTCCCTTGAACAGGCAGCTACCGAGGATCAAGGGTATGTGCTTAGGGAAGCTTTAAGTGGTGGAAAAATCATGACGTCTGCCTCTGATGAATGCAGAACAAAGCCCTCGACTGCTACACACTCGGTAATTGCAGGCTCTTTGTAGTCAGGGAACTCTCTGAAAGAGAAGATACCAAGAGCTATGATACCTAGAAAAACAGGAGGAGCTCTGACTGAGAATAGCACCCATGAGTTCCTCTGTCTATCTAAAACCTGGCAGCATGAATGAAGTGATTAGCTGCTCTGGGTTCCTCTGTTGCTAAGAAGGGGTTATGATGCATCCTCACTACAGACTGGCAACTGATGAGCTCAATCACTTTCCCTGGGACTGCTTGTCTAAGAGCAGGATTAAACATTGAGGAAGCAGTGCAGATGTGGGTATAACAGGCTGGAGTTTCATTCTAGTTGTAATATGCTAATGGAAGAACTGTTTCAACAAACAAGCAAACAAGCAGAGATCAGCAACGAAGCTGGGGAAGGATCTAGAGCAGAACAGTTTGAGGGAAATGTGGTTGTTTAGCCTAGAAAAAGGAGGCTCAGAGGAGACTTTCTTGCTGTCTACAACTACCTGAAAGGAGGTTTAAACAAGGTGGGGGAGGTCTCTTCTTCCAGGTAACAAGTGATAGGACAAGGGGAAACAGCCTCAGGTTGCACCAGGGGAGATTTAGGGTGGAGAATCATTGTGCCCCTCTACTCAGCACTGGTTAGGCCACACCTTGAGTACTGTGTCCAGTTCTGGGCCCCTCAGTTTAGGAAGGACATTGAGACACTTGAAGGTGTCCAGAGAAGGGCAACAAGGCTGGGGAGAGGCCTTGAGCACAGCCCTGTGAGGAGAGGCTGAGGGAGCTGGGGTTGTTTAGCCTGGAGAAGAGGAGGCTCAGGGGAGACCTCATTGCTCTCTACAACTACCTGAAGGGTCGTTGTAGCCAGGAGGGAGTTGGTCTCTTCTCCCAGGCAACCAGCACCAGAACAAGAGGACACAGTCTCAAGCTGCACCAGGGGAAGTTTAGGCTGGAGGTGAGGAGAAAGTTCTTCACTGAGAGAGTCGTTTGTCATTGGAATGTGCTGTCCAGGGAGGTGGTGGAGTCACCATCCCTGGAGGTGCTCAAGAGGGGACTGGATGTGGCACTTGGTGCCATGGTTTAGTCATGAAGTCTGTGGTGACAGGTTGGACTCAATAATCTTTGAGGTCTCTTCCAACCTTGGTGATTCTGTGATTCTGAGATAAGGAAAAATTCCTTCACCAGAAGCCCTGGAACAGGCTGCCCAGGGACATAATGGAGCCACCATCTCTGGAGGTCTTTTAAAATAAGCTGGAGACATGGTGCTAAAGGGCATGGTTTAATGGTGACTTGGAAGTGCTGTGTTAACAGCTGGGCTGGATAATCTTAAAGATCCCTTCCAATGAAAACAATTTGTGATTCTCTGATAAACTGTACAGCTGTAACATGGCTGCCAATTAACTCTATAATGATGCAGGTTTGATGATCCAGTAAGCCCAAATCACTTCTGCACTAGTCCATCTAATCCATCTAATTCAAGGGAGCTAAGCTGACAAAAAAACTCGAGCAACAGAGTGGCAAATCACTTCTGATAAAAAGGAGCATTTTCTTTAAATAAAAGTAGTTTAAATAGTAAGCCAGAAATCTGCATTTGAAGAAGTGGGTTTAATCCTGGTTTGCATTTACACTTTATGGTTTTCTTTTCCTTGAACAAAACCAAGTTGTCATTGCTTTCTAAGCCTCTCATTGTGATTACTACAGCTAGTGTAACTCCTTTACGCCTTGGTGGGGCTTGTTTTTGCAGGAGGGTGTGTGGTACCTCTACAAATCTGCATGATTGATTTACTGTGTGTTTACCCCTTCGGGCTCTTATTTACTAAGTGCTTAGGAGTTGTTTCAGACAGGTTTCACTTGACTACTTGGTTCTTGAGGGCTCTTCCCTTTCAAGCTTTAGGGGGAAGGGTGTCTCACACCTCTCCCCTGCTCTGTCTGGGAGCAGAAGGAAGGGGCTGGCAGTGGGTGGCTGTGGGAGACCAGTGCCTGCCTGCTGGAGGAGGAGGGACCTGGTCCTGGTTCCTCCACCTCTCCTGCCAGGACCCATGGGTGCTCTCCAGAGCCATTTGGTCCTGGTGGCACACCCAGCAGCTTCTCCCTGTCCAGGTGCTCAGCCATGATGACCAATATGTGAAGCTTTAGCAGTCTGTCTTTAATTTTCTTTATGTGACTGGACGTGATGAAGTGCATCTAGCTGGGCCTGAAATGTTGGTCTGTTTGGGTTTTTTAATTTCAAACACTGGTTTGTAAGATTGTTACCAAAGTGGTGTCAGGGGTACTTAATCAACTGATTTTAAACTCCAACCTGAGATGCTACACCGCTGCGGACACTGCCAAACACACTCAATATCCGCTGGTCACGGGCTGGACCCTTTTCTGCCTCCAAAGCACGAAGTCCTCCTGCCTCCTTGCTGGAGGCGTATCCAAACCAGCACGGAAGGACAACGGCGGCACCCTCGCCCATTCCTATGCGGCCGGGGTGTGGGGCAGCCACCACTGCAGCCTTACGCACGCCCCACAAGGGGAAGCCGGAGGCGGGCATGAAGTGACTTAGGAGGCTGAGCGCTCGTCCGCCGCCCGACATTAGCCACCGCCCCCAGCAGGGACTGAGTGTCTTGGTGGCCTCCTCCGTGCCGCCGGGGTGGCCTCCGGACCGCTTGCCCAGGGAAGCCACAGGTACTCCGAGGCACTGGGGATGGAAGCAGGGTGTGTTGGGCTTGTGCTTGTGGCTTTGGGGGCAGCAGCAGGCAGGAAGGAGAGGCGCGCAGCGGCGGGCGCTGTGGCTCCTCAGGCACCGCTCCTCTAACCCTGTCCCACTCTCCTCCCGGCCCAGGCGCTGCGGGAAGACGGTGTGCCTGCCTGCCTCCCTGCCGGTGCTGGCCATGAGGTGGTGGCTGGGGCTCGGGCTCTTCGTGCTCCTCTACTTTAGTTTAGGTAAGCAAGAGTGGCTGGTGTGGAAGTGCGGGAGGGGTGCTGGGCCTCGGCAAGCAGCAGCGTGCATCTGCTGGCTGGCAGGCGACAGAGCCCCCAGGACACTCGTTCTGGTGTTTTCTGCCAGGGCTGAGGCTGGGGCAGGATTTGGGGTGGCTGGCTCTTCTCACCATGGTGATGAGTGCTGAAGAGCCAGAGGAGCAATCTCATCTCAGCTGGGGTATGAGAAAGGAGGGTGTTTGGGGGGCAGCCTGCTAGGAGTGTATGGTACAGCCCCTCAGGCTTCAGCGTTGGCTACGAGGCGGTTTCTGCAATTTTTTGGATGGCTAAAATTGACTTTGCAGTAGGGAAGATAGGGCAGAGCAGCAGGTCAGAGGGCTCCCTGCTATCTGGGCACACCACACAGCAAGTGCTTCCTCCAACAAGTCCCCATCAGAGAACTGCAGAGGCTGTGCCCCGTCCTTCTCTAAGGACCTGCCACAAAACTCATTGAAGTCCACAGGTCCCTCCTGACCTCAAGAGGCTTGGGGTGAATCTTCTCAGCTGTGTGAAATGTTAATCTTGAAACCCCACAAAACTCACTGGGTTGAGGGTTTGTGGATGAAAAACAAGCTGTGCTTATTGGCAATTTTAGTGTTTCATTGCAGCTAACAATACTCTAGAGCAAACCTGGGCCGAAATTAGCCTTTGATGAAAAATCAAATGATACAAAATGAGGAGTGTTTCATGCTGATGTTGTGAAACTGGGAGATGTTTGATGCTGAGTTTCATTTTGAATTTCAGTCTCAGAATCTAAAGAGTCCAATAATTTAACAGGGATTGAATCACGGAGCTCACTTGTAAAGAAAGTAACCACCTCAAATACTGCTTGTGAGATTTCTGCTCTCCACTCTTCCCCTCCACTCCTTCCCCCCACTTCTGTGCTTGGAAAGCAGGTATCAAATATGGACATGCTGCAGTGGTCAATCTAGTGCATGTCGAATCATTTCTCTTGCTGTACTTTAAGAGCTTGTGGTATGTTATTAGTGTAATTACAATCACATGTAATTTGCCAGTCCTGTCACTGCTCTAAAAAGGATGCCGATTCCAATGCCAGATGTGGGCAATACTTGGGTATGCAGTGTGATGTGTGCTGATACCCAGTATTAGAAACAGGAGTGTGATCATGGAAGGCTAGGTGTTCCTGTAATTGTCATTTTTTCCAATATGGTTTCCTAGAGGAAGGATAATTTGTTTTGATTTCCATCTCTCCATTGTGTGTCTAGGGCCCTTCTTGTAACTTTCAAGTCACCTGCCCAGTTTCAACCAAATTTGATAGGAAGGCAGAGCTGGCAGAGATGCAGTGTCCCTGCCCAGTATGTGGAAGCTGCTGGGTATCCATAAGCAGCACCCAACCAGCTGGAGCATGTGCTGTCCCTTCACATGCCCAGCCATCTGAAGGGGCAGGAGGCAGCTGCAAGGGGGACTGTAAGGAGCATGATGACACCGACAGCTTGGGAATGGGCTCCCAAAGTGTAGGAAGAGTTGTGGGGAGAGGTGCCTGGGCTGGCAAAAAAGGCACAAATCCATAAGCCAGCAAGATTTGGTCATGGTGTTGCTGGGAAGACTTACTTCAGCAAATCTGATCCATTTGAAAATACCGAGATTTAATTCTGTAAGAGGCAGCGTTGAGAGGCTGGAGGCAGGGAAAGCTATTTTAAAAGCATTATATCAGCTTTTGTGGCATAATTGGTTGATGCTTCCCACACAATGCGTCCTGGTGCCCCCAGGAGCAGGTTGTTTGGCAGACTTGTAAGAACAGCACTGCCAATGCACTTCCTTTCTGCCTCTGTGTGCGTGCATACACACTCTGCCATCTTCCTCTCAAAAAAGAGGTGTTCCTACATTAGTGAACCTTCACAATACCTGGTACAGTACCCACAAACAAGTAATTTTAAAAGCTTTACTAGGACTTGTAGGTGAGGTCTTTCCTAGGTTGCCCATGGGGACCACAAGGACTGACTTCTGACCTTGTCATGGAAAAATGAAGCCCTGAGAACCTGCCATTGCCCTGCCAGTGACCTCCCACACATTATAAAGCGAGTTGCCAAGAACAGTGTAACAGTGTTTACAGAGCTGACACAACACAGGACTGGTTGTAACCACATCAAGTCACAGTTAAAGCCCAAACCCAGAGCCTGTGTCTACATCTTGCATCCTTGGGTTTAGCCCAAGTGTCGTGGTGCTTGCACACCTCCATGCTGTAGCACTCTGAAATGTCAGGTAGCATACTGTAGGTGTTCAAGAGGGGATTGGACGTGGCACTTGGTGCCATGGTCTAGTAGGCATGAGGTCTGGGGTGACAGGTTGGACTTGATGATCCTTGAGGTCTTTTCCAGCCTTGTTGATTCTATGATTCGCTACTAGCATGAAAGCAGGTGCGCTTCATAAACCCTGTGTGAGTAGTAATACGGAGAATGCCAAGCTGAGTTTTCACATTGTCACAGCAGAAGGCATTATTTGGGGTCTTAATTAAAAAGAAAGATTTGAAGGTTGTGTTTCACAGGCAATTGTGTGTGCTCAAGCTATATAGGTACGTTTGGTTTCCTCTTGAAGTGAACTGTGGTACTTTGCGGTTCACCTGAGGTGGAACCCCCATGGACTTGCTTTTCTCCTGCCTTTGCACCTTCACACCTACCTACAAATTGCAGTGTGTTCTCAGTCCCAGTGTGTTACACTAGGAAAATGTTGCTAGAAGTGGTCAAGGGTCTTGAGAATAAGTCTTATGAGGGGCAGCTAAGGGATCTGGGGTTGTTCAGTGTGAAGGAGGCTGAGGGGGGACCT
Source organism: Picus viridis (assembly GCA_033816785.1). Classification (NCBI taxonomy): domain Eukaryota; kingdom Metazoa; phylum Chordata; class Aves; order Piciformes; family Picidae; genus Picus; species Picus viridis. The sequence continues at coordinate 32,744,635 of CM066570.1, read as the reverse complement.
TACCACGCTCTACAGCTGCCTGAAAGGAGGTGGTAGAGAGGTGGCGTTCATCTCTTCTCAGAAAACACAACTGAAAGAAAAGGAAAATGTTACCAAGTTACACTAGGGGAGGTCTAGGTTATACATTAGGAAAAACTTCTCTGCTGAAAGGGTTCTCAAAGACTGGAACAGGCTGCCCAGGAAAGTGGTTGATTCCCCTGAATGTGCGTAAAAGCCATCTAGATATGGTGCTCAAGGATATCACAGTATCACTAAGGTTGGAAGAGACCTGGAAGATCGAGTCCATCGAGACATGGTCTACCACCAGGCCCTGGTGGAGTTAGATAACGCAACCACTGATGATCTTAAAGGTCTTTTCCATCCCTGGTGATTCCGTGATTTTGTGAAGTCACTCAGGATGACCTTTCCCTGCCCCGTGTGCCAATGCGGCACAGGCGCTGATTGCAGGGACCCAGCGAGCCCGGCTTTGTGTCCAAGAAGTATTCCTTTGAAGCCTCCCTGAGTTTTTTCTTCTGACTGGGGACCATGGAGTTCTTGGCTTCTTCCTAGTGGTGAACTTTTGTGGGAAGTTTGGAGGAAAATCCCTACAGCTTTTCTGAGGTATTGGAGAGAAAAGAGGGGGGCAATATCCACTTCCTTCCGCATTGCAAGTGAGCATTTGGTCACAAGTAACTCGCTCTGGGAATCCCCTCTCGCATATTACTGCCAATAAAGAGTTTGGAGTGGAACTGGGTTTCAGAAATGGACAAAGAGGGAGAATGAGAAAAATTCCACTCCCAAATACCAAAGTGCCGATGAGCTTTAGGTGCTTGGCATCTGGTTTCCATGCCAGCTACAGTATGGGTCATGCATAGGGCAGATTTCCTGGCAGAGAGAGCAGAAGTCTTTCTTTACATATCGGATTTGCCCACTTGATCACTGGTTGCAAATTGAGTTTCCATCTTATGGCTCTTGCTGCCTTCAGCTGGGTTTTTAATTTAAATTTATGTTTAATTATTTTTTTTTTGGATGAGTTTCTGCCTCCTCCTATTCCAGACATGCAGAAAAGAGATGTCAGTGGCGTGAAAACAAGAGCAATGGAACTACGGAACTCCTTTTTCTGTCTGTCTACCTATCCAAAGTGAAACCGGCTGTAATATCTTGTCTGGAGAAACAGAAACCCAGCTGATGGCTCCAGCTTTTGGTTAGAGATGTTCTCTTACTTCTGTGGTGTACTTTTAAAATGAAAATATTCTTTAGGATAACACAGCTACATGCCTTGCATGCTGCATTTGCATAGGAGCAGGTCAAACAGTCCTTTCACTCACGTTGTTGCCTGTTTCCAGTTAGCTTAGCACGAGCCCAGAGAGCTTTGGAGAGATCAAATTAGTCTGAGGCAACATCTGCTTTGCATTTTTTGGAATACTGAGATGTTTGTAATCTTTCTGCAGTGTGAATGTCAGACATTCCTGCATTTAAACTTGCAAAGTTTGGGGATGAAGGTGTTAGGCCAGGAAGGTTGCCAACCAAAGTGGCCACCACACCCCCTCACACCTTTCCTGTTTGTTGCTGCCTCTGTTCTGAGTTACGAGTGTAGATTAATGGGCATAATTAATCTGACATAAATGAAGGCTGTCACTGAGGGAGTTATTCCTCTGCCTTGATTGTGATAAGTTAGTTTTCTGCAGCAGTCAGCCCGCTCTCTGTAGTGCCAGTTTGCTCTTACACTCAGTACTGTGTACCACAGAAGGGGATGCAGATCGGCTGCACAGCTGAGATGGGTAAAGAGGTCACTGCCACCATAAGGTGTGGTTCTGCTCCTCTCTCCTCTGCTTCTAGCTACATGATCCTCCTCTCCTGTGCACTGGTTCTGGTATGTGTCTGATCCTTGGATGATCTAATTCACCTTCCACCTTAGCAGGAAGTTTCCTTTTTCTGTTGTTTTATGCCAGCCTGGTGTACTGAACCAGCATCTGGAGAGCCCTGCAAGGAAAGCAGTGGGAGCATATGGGGTTGGAAGTGAAAAGGGAGCCATATTCCCTCTGCTTATGTGGGGAAGGCATGAGTTCAGTGCCAATTTCCCATCTGGCTGCATCCCGAGGTTATGCCACGTTGGAGGAGAATTTCCACATTCAGAGAAACCTCCTTCCTTTCAAACTTGTTCCCTACTACAAGCACTGTGCACGGGTAGATGTGGTATTTTCCATGGGGTGGCAAAGCAAATGTGCTGAATGCAGTGAAGTCCGTTTGCTCCATGAAAGGAGGCCAGTTTTGTTCTCAAATGGATGAACTTTGTTTAATCATAGCTGTTCTGTCTCCTTGGAGGGACATCACCTTCGGGAGCCGCAGGAGGTCAGTGGAGAATACGTTTATCCTTCCCAACACGCAAGTGCCACAGGCCTTGCTTCTGCTTTTTCACTGTTATGCCTTTAGAGTACCATTGGTCCCAGGGGAGTCCTTGGCTGAAAATAAAAGTGCTGACTACTGGCTAAGGGTGGCATCTCTATCTGTACTGTGCTCAACAGGTGTTCGCTTTTTGGTGAGCACAGAATGCTCACCGTGTCATGTAAAGAGTTGTGAGAAAGAACCACTGAGGCAAGTGCCTCTGTGCGCCACTGCTCTCGCCACTGCAGGTACCCTTTGATGCAGTTCTAAATGCCTTCCAAGCAAGGATTTCATTCCTATGCTGAGGGAAGTGCTTCAGTCTGAGCAGACCTCACTGTCAAACACCACTTCCTACCAGCTGAGAGAGCCTCTTCCCTGCATTGCCTTGTTCTGTGATACGCTCAGCTGGTACCTCCAGCAGCTCCTGTCCAAGTTTCTCGTTTCATAGAATCATAGAATCAATAAGGTTGGAAAAGACCTCAAAGATCATCTAGTCCAACCTGTCACACAACATCTTATGACTACTAAACCATGGCACCAAGTGCCTCGTCCAATCCCTTTTTGAGTACCTCCAGTGATGGTGACTCTGCGACCTCCCTGGGCAGCACATCCCAATGGCCAATCTCTCTTGCTGGGAAGAACTTTCTCCTCACCTCCAGCCTAAACTTCCCCTAGCGCAGCTTGAGACTGTGTGCTCTTGTTCTGGTGCTGGTTGCCTGGGAGAAGAGACCAGCCCCCACCTGGCTACAACCTCCCTTCAGGTAGCTGTAGAGTGCAATAAGGTCTCCCCTCAGCCTTCTCTTCTCCAGGCTAAGCAACCCCAGCTCCCTCAGCCTCTCCTCACAGGGCTGTGCTCCAGACCTCTCTCCAGCCTCATTGCCCGTCTCTGGACACATTCAAGTGTCTCAATGTCCTTCTTAAACTGAGGGTCCCTCTGTGGCTATTGTAGCTTTCAGACATCTCTGGACTGCTTTGGTCTTGTTCCATTAGCCATCTTGCAGCTAGTTACCATTCACCAGGCTGCACTCTTAGATGGGGCTGTTTAATCTCTTCTCTAGCTGCAGGGTTACTGTCAAGGTTGTCATCTGCAAGGTGTTCATGAGTTAGTGCCTGAGCAGGGACCAGGTTTGTATAGCAAGATATTGCCTGGCATGCCCACGGCACTGTAAGCAGCACTGGTGGGCACTGCTGAAGGTGAGTACTTTAGAAGGGAAAAAATCATCAAAAATTGTAACTTTTCCAATTTTGAGTGGGCTTATATGAAACCTTCATATTTGATTTTCCTGGCTACTGGGCACTTTCTCCTCCTGTTAATTTCAAGAATGGGCTGGCTACTCGGGGAGCATGTAAGGCAGTGAGATTTAGCAAGCACTGAAGAAAAATGTGGCCTTAAGCAGTGGGGAGGACCTTGACTTCAAAAGCTGTGCTGCAAGGACAGCAGTATATGCATGGCAGTGGTACTGGAGGAATTAGGAAAATTATCTGAGAACATCTTCAGCTGGGAGGAAGTACAAAGTGATCCAGTCAGCAAGGGACAGAGTCTGCAGGGGGAAAAATTAACACATTTATTTTTATCTTTGTGTGTGACAAATCTCCCCCAAAGGCCTCTCTTACACAACCACCACATCTAGTTTCTGCCCCCAAACTGGGAAAGCGTAAGAGTGCTGAGCCAGTGGCAGGAAATTGATCTCAGAAGGAACCAAAATATGCAAATCCTCTGAGGATATCCAGATTTAGTGTTCCCCTTGCTCTTTTTAATTTTAGTGGAGTCACCCACTCCACACTCTGGTAATGCAGAATGGGAGAAAGTTCAGAAAGGCTTCTCTCCTTTCTCCAAGTCAAAGATGTCCTTCTGTCCCTGCCGATAATATCCCTGCCTGCACCCAGCACAGGAGAGAAACAGGACTCACTTCCTCTCCTTCCTGAGCAACACCTGTGTGGAGAACTCTGCAGCAAAGGGGAAAATCTTAAGACACAATATAGTCCCCCCATCCCACCCCCACATAGCTTGATGTCTCATCTCCAGCTCCTCACTTGGATCTGACCTCCTGGCTAGTACCAAGTCAGAAATTTGCAGCTATACCAAGTCAGCTGGCAATCTTCTTCATGTTATAAATAGTCTGGAGATACCCAGGCAGTGGCCTTGCCCCATCCAAGGCAGTGTTGGCTCAGAAACCAGTAGATCTTTATCTCCATTTATTTTATATATATATACACACATACATATCTATGTGTAGACCTTTATCTCTATTATCTATTTATTTGGAGATGACACCAAGTTGGGAGCAGGAGTTGATCTGTTAGAGGGTAGGAGAGCTCTGCAGAGGGACCTTGCCAGGCTGGACAGATGGGCAGAGTCCAAGGGCATGAGACTGAACACATCTAAGTGTAGGGTTCTACCCATTAGCCACAGCAACCCCATGTAGTGCTACAGGCTGGGGTCAGAGTGGCTGGAGAGTGGCCAGGCAGAAAGGGACCTGGGGGTACTGGTTGATTGTAGGCTGAACATGAGCCTGCAGTGTGCCCAGGTGGCCACGAAGGCCAATGGCATCCTGGCCTGCATCAGGAACAGTGTGGCCAGCAGGAGCAGGGAAGTCATTGTGCCCTGTACTCAGCACTGGTTAGGCCACACCTTGAGTCCTGTGTCCAATTCTGGGCCCCTCAGTTTAGGAAAGATGTTGAGTTGCTGGAAGGTGCCCAGAGAAGGGCAACAAAGCTGGGGAGGGGTCTGAAGCACAGCCCTGTGAGGAGAGGCTGAGGGAGCTGGGATTGCTTAGCCTGGAGAAGAGGAGGCTCAGGGGAGACTTTATTGCTGTCTGCAACTCCCTGCAGGGAGGTTGTAGCCAGGTGGGGGCTTGGTCTCTTCTCCCAGGCAACCATCACCAGAACAAGAGGACACAGTCTCAAGCTGTGCCAGGGGAAGTTTAGGCTGGAGGTGAGGAGAAAGTTCTTCCCAGCAAGAGTGATTGGCTATTGGAATGTGCTGCCCAGGGAGGTGGTGGAGTCCCCATCCCCGGAGGTGTTTAGGAAGAGCCTGGATGAGGCACTTTGTGCCATGGTTTAGTTGATGAGATGGTGTTGGGTGATAGGTTGGACTTGATGATCTCGAAGGTCTTTTCCAATCTGGTGAATTCTTATTCTTATTCTTATTCTTATTCTTATTCTTATTCTTATTCTTATTCTTATTCTTATTCTTATTCTTATTCTTATTCTTATTCTTATTCTTATTCTTATTCTTATTCTTATTCTTATTCTTATTCTTATTCTTAATTCTATTCTAATTCTATTTCTATTCCTATTCTATTCCTACCTGCAAAGGAAGCCAGAGACAGGGGAGGGCTTCAGCTGGAATATTGCTTAACTGAGAAACTGGGCCCACACTGGACACTAGCACATGTTCAGAACACCCTGTGAACCACTCTAAAATGAGTGTAACCTACAGTACGTGACTGCTGAACAAAGTATACTCAGGGAGAATACTTCATTAGGGAGGTAACTTCATTAGTCATCAGTAGATAGTTACATGCTGTTGGAAAAGAATGGGTTTAGTGTGCCCCTAGTGTGCTGTCCTTCTGTCTGTGGATGAAAGAAGGTGTGCTCTGTTTTTTCCAGCTGCATCACGACTTCAAGGATTTCTTCACTAAAGGCTTTGCACATTGAAACAAAAATATCATTAAAATGGAATAAAGGCTGCTGAAAGAGCCAGGCACCCACATGCCCTGAGGGTATTACAGTCATTGCCAAATCAAGCAGCACAGAGATGGGCAAAGCAAAATTACTGTTTTGGGAGGGAGGAATGTGAAGATGGGAAATGCATAAAGCCTTGTGAGGGGTGCTTTGCCCTTGCTACACTGCTCCAAGAAGGGCACCCCAAAGTTACTCCACATAAGCAAACAGAGATCAGCTTTTAGACAAACCTCTTCAAACCCTTTCCCTACTTCAGATCTGCCATGACATCATCCTAAACTGGGATTAATGCCGTCGCTTAACTGCTGCTGCCGTGCTTGAGAAGCATGAGCGGGTACAGGGAAGTGAGACTGAGTGGAACTGCAGCCACATGAAGTGTGTCTCTGTTTCTCTTTGCTCCTCTCTCTCACCACATCAGGAAGAATAAGGGAACCTCCCAAGAGGTAACCATGGCACAAGGGAAACCATCTGTGTTTGCAGCTGCTTCGCTTTGCCAGAGCAGCCTAGAGCAGCAGCAGGCCTGCGGTTCATGACCAGAAGGTTGGGCTTGAGGTTGTGCAATGGGAAAGGGCTGATCCATTCCTCCTTTCTTTCTTTGCTGAGACCTCCCTTTGCGTGCCTCTACCTGCTGGAGTGGAGTCTGAGCAGAAGGAGCCTAGAAGTCTTGCCAGGCACTCATACATGGCTTAATAAGCAGTCACAAACTCCTTGAAGAGGACAACAAACAGGACCTGGCAGCACTCACTTTCCTCTGTTTCAATCCAGCTTTCTGATAGCATGGGGTCATTATAGAGAAACACAGAAGCAGGCAGTGTTTTAATGCACTGCTGAAACAATAACTCCACACGGGAGTTAACTGCACATCTGATGGGATCTTTCTATGCTCAGTGTAATCACAGGAGTGTGTCACAACACAGAGCATTTCCAGCTCTGCACAGATGCCCATTGCAGTGTGGCACAGGAAGTTTCAAGTGAATGTGAAATTTAACTCCATGGAAAGCTTTGGGAGAATCTAATTCCTCACTGGTAAAATTGTCTGGGGGAAAGAAAAGACCAAAGGGAAGTATCCAGTCTTTTAACAGCTCAGCTTTTCAACATTTCTCAGTTTTCAACTGACTATCTGTCTTGATCAGAAATCCCCCTAAAATATTGTGTTTCTTCAAAGGATAAACCCTGCAAGTCTGAGGTGAGTGTGCTCTTCATGGAAAGTAAGGGATGTGAGATGCAGAATTAGCAGAGGGCTGTTGGATGTGATTCCCCAGCTGACCCCAAGAGTGCAGCTGGGCGCTGCACTTCGGTCACAGCCACCCCATGAAGCACTGTAGGATGGGGTAGGAGTGGTTGGAGAGCAGCCAGGCAGAAAAGGACCTGCAGGTACTGGTTGAGAGTAGGCTGAACATGAGCCAGCAGTGTGCCCAGGTGGCCAGGAAGGCCAATGGCATCCTGGCCTGTATCAGGAATAGTGTGGCCAGCAGGAGCAGGGAAGTCATTGTGCCCTGTACTCAGCACTGCTGAGGCCACACCTTGAGTCCTGTGTCCAGTTCTGGGCCACCCAGTTCAGGGAAGATGTTGAGTTGCTGGAAGGTGTCCAGAGAGGGGCAACAAAGCTGGGGAGGGGTCTGGAGCACAGCCCTGTGAGGAGAGGCTGAGGGAGCTGGGGTTGCTTAGCCTGGAGAAGAGGAGGCTCGGGGAGACCTTCTTGCTGTCTCCAACTCCCTGAAGGGAGGCTTCCCTACAGGAAGGCTGGGAAAGGACTTCTCAGGCTATCAGGTGGTGATAGGACTAGGGGGAATGGAGTGAAGCTGGAGGTGGGGAGATTCAGGCTGGACGTGAGGAGGAAGTTCTTCCCCATGAGAGTGGTGAAGCCCTGGAATGGGTTGTCCAGAGAGGTGGTTGAGGCCCCATCCCTGGAGGTGTTTAAGCCCAGGCTGGATGAGGCTCTGGCCAGCCTGATGTAGTGTGGGGTGTCCCTGCCCATGGCAGGGGGGTTGGAACTAGATGATCCTTGTGGTCCCTTCCAACCCTGACTGATACTATGATACTAAGGGAAGTTGTAGCCAGGTGGGGGTTGGTCTCTTCTCCCAGGCAACCAGCACCAGAACAAGAGGACACAGTCTCAAGCTGCACCAGGGGAGGTTTAGGCTAGAGGTGAGGAGAAAGTTCTTCCCAGCAAGAGAGATTGGCCATTGGAATGTGCTGCCCAGGGAGGTGGTGGAATCACCATCCCTGGAGGTGTTCAAAAGAGGATTGGGTGTGGCACTTGGTGCCATGGTTTAGTTGTCATGAGGTGTTGTGTGACAGGTTGGACTAGATGATCTTTGAGGTCTTTTCCAACCTTATTGATTCTATGATTCTGTGGTTCTATGTGATTTCCTCAGCTGGGCCAGACCCAGTTACTGGAAGTTTCCTCACCTCACCATGATGTGCACCTCTACCTAGAGCTGCCCCAAGTCACTTTCTCTAGCCACATGCAGCTGGAGAATGAGAACGGTCTCAGTGCTCCATCAGAGCAGGAGTCCCAGGCTCACGGTCCTTGGCAAAGTCAGTGATGCCAATAGTTTAATTGTAAGAGACACCAGCTGTTGTTGCAAAGATAAGCAGGGAGCCTCATGGGAAAACAGCAGCACAAGGCTGTTTCAACCCTCCTGGTTTTGGACGGCCTCCAACAATTCCCTTCAGAGGGGAAACAATGCATAGACCCACTCTCTTACCTGCTGCTTACAGAGGGGCAAAGGAGTCCAGGCCCAGCCAGAAGCACCTTTCTTTCACGTGCACTGCTGTGTGAGTTGTGTGCAAGGCAAGGAACATGAGATAAGGCCAAAAAAGGGCAACACAGTTGAGAACAGCAGAGGAATGGAGAACAGAGGGGAAAGTGAATCGATGGCTTATACTCACCAGGAATTATCTCTAGATTTCCAACAGTTTAACACTGCTTCTCTAGGGCATCCTTTTACTGCTTTTTACAGTCAAATGTCTCCACAGGATTTCTGTCCCAGAGGCAACCTGCTCTGTTGTACCACCTGGCTCTATGTGTGGTCAAGAATATCCAAGCTCTTTGTGGCCAGGGAAATTCTGAAACATGGCTTTGAAAGGAGTGGAATAGCTGTACTCAGCACTGGTTAGGCCTCTCCTTGAGTCCTGTGTCCAGTTCTGGGCCCCTCAGCTTAGGAAAGATGTTGAGTTGCTGGAAGGTGTCCAGAGAAGGGCAACAAAGCTGGGGAGGGGTCTGGAGCACAGCCCTGTGAGGAGAGGCTGAGGGAGCTGGGCTTGCTTAGCCTGGAGAAGAGAAGGCTCAGGGGAGACCTTCTTGCTGTCTGCAACTTCCTGAAGGGAGGTTGTAGCCAGGTGGGGGTTGGTCTCTTCTCCCAGGCACCGAGCACCAGACCAAGAGTCTCAAGCTCAGTCTCAAGCTGTGCCAGGGGAGGTTTAGGTTGGATGTCAGGAAGAAGTTCTTCATAGAAAGAGAGACTGGCCATTGGAATGTGCTGCCCAGGGAGGTGTGGAGTCACCATCCCTGGAGGTGTTTACGAAGAGCCCGGATGAGGCATTTGGTGCCATGGTTTAGTTGATGAGATAGTGTTGGGTGATAGGTTGGACTCAATGATCTCAAAGGTCTTTTCCAACCTGGTTAATTCTATTCTACTCTAGTCTAGTCTATTCTAGTCTAGTCTATTCAAATGAAGCTGCATTTACAAGCAAAATCTACACTCTACAATGGAAGGCAATGAATATATACAAAACATACAGGAGTTACAACATTATACAGATATTTACAATAGGCAAGCAGCACGAAAATCCCCCTGGCCAAGGACCAGGGGAAGCTACCAGCTTCTCCCTCTCTTACCCTCCCTGTACAAAAGGGACAAGAGAGAGGAGCAGAGAAGTTAGACTTAGCCAAGGCCAGATGACAAGCAGGTTATCTCTCCTGAGTGAAGCACAACAGCCAGAGAGCAGAAGAGAAGAGAGGAGAGGGCAGAGTCGTTATGGTACAGCTGCTCTTATTCCAGACATTTACCCAGTGAATTTGTTTAGAATCATCTTTTGGTTTCCTTTTTACACCCAAGAGCGATGGATTGATGTTTTTCTGCTTCTCTGCTCCAAGAGCTGTGACTGAATTGTGAAGGCCCAGCCTGAAACCACCACAGGGAAGGATTTTTTTTTTTTCTTTCTAGAAAAGTCATTAAAAAATATTTCTGCAGTGGGTACATCCACCCCTGCCTGGTCACAGGGAGCCTTCAGCACAGAGCAGGGACAAAACTGCGTTTTCATTTTTGCTTTGCAGTTCACCTTTAAACTGAAAGGGGACTTTTGTGGGGCCGAATGACTCTTTGTGGACTTTGGTTCCTTCAGGCTTGCAGCATTCAGGTTGCAGTTTCAAGGCTGCAGAGCCTTTTAAGGGTGGGTGTGACATCAGCAGGAGTTTCCAGCTCCTGCACATGTACTGCCTAGAAGGTTTTTGTTCTCCTTTTGGTTGCAAAGGAGACCCTTAGGGGCGAGATGCAGACAGCTTCATGCAACTCATGATGCGATGTCACCCTGACATTTGCTGTACGCCTACTCTTCCCCTCTTGCTGCAAAAGAAAACAGAAAATTGTCTTTATCAGGCTCCACAGTCCCCAGGTTTGGCTGGCTGCTTTTGTGAGTCTCTCCAGCAACACTAAAACCTGAACTGTGGCAAGTAAAGATGTGGTCAAGGGAGAAAAACACACACACACACACACACAAGACTAACATGCAGGAAAAGGAACTTCAAGCATCACACCCTGAAGTGGGCTGCTTTTAAGGTGAACAGAAGGAAATGCTTTTTCACACATGTAATCAAACTGTGCAACTTCTCATCACAGGATGATTCACAGAGTTTATAGATTCATGGTTTGGGTTGGAAGGGACCTTGAAGATTGTCTAGTTCCACCTCGCCCTGCCATGTGCAGAGATACCCTCAGCTTGACCAGATTGCTCATGGCCTCATTCAACCTGGCCTTGAAGACCTCCAGGGAGAGGGCATCCACAACCTCCCTGGGCAACCTGTTCCAGTGTCTCACCACCCTCACTGTAAAGAATCTCTGTCATATATCCAGTCTAAATCTACCCTCTTCAAGCTTCAATCCATTCCCTCTCATCCTATTACTACAAGCCCTTGTAAAAAGTCCCTTCCTGGATTTCTTTGTAGCTCCCCTTCAGGTACTGGAAGGCTGCTGTAAGGTCTCCTTGGAGCCTTCTCTTCTCCAGGCTCAACACCCTCAACCCTCTCAGCCTGTCCCAATAGGGAAGGTACTCCAGCCCTCTAATCACCTTTGTGGCCTTCCTCTGGAACCACTGCAGCAGTCTGGTGTTGTTCTTATGCTGGGAACACCAGAACTGGGTGCAGGACCCTAGTTGGGGTCTCACCAGAGCAGAGTAGAGGAGGAGAATCACCTCCCTCATCCTGCTGGTCACACTTCTTTTGATGCAGCTGAGTACACAGTTGGCCTTCTGGGCTGCAAGAGCACATTGCTGGCTCCTGTTGAGTTTTTCAGCAACTGAAACCCCCAAGACCTTCTCCTCAAGACTGCTCTTTAGCCACTCCTCTCCCAGCCTGGATTTGGGATTGCCCCAGCCCAGGTGTAGGACCTTGTATTTGGCCTTGTTGAATTTCATGAGGTGGGCTTGGGGCTACTTCTCAAACCTGTCCAAGTCCCTCTGGATGGCTTCTCTTCCCTCGTGTGTGTCAGCCAGACCACACAGCTTGGTGTTAAACTTGCTGAGGGTGTACTCAATCCCACTGTCCATATCACTAACAATGTTCAATAACACTGATCCCAGCAGTGACCCCTGAGGGATGTCACTTGTCACTGGTCTCCATTTGGAGACTGAGCCATTGACCACAGCTCTCTGAGTGCAACCATCCAGCCAATTCCTTATCCAGTGAGTGGTCTGTCCCTCAAGTCTGTGTTTTTCCAGTTTGGTCACCAGGATGTCATGCAGGACAGGGTCAAACACTTTACACAAGGCCAGGTAGATGACATCAGTTGCTCTTCCCTTATCCACTGATGCTATTGACTCCATCACAGAAAGCCACCAAGTTCATCAGGAATGACTTGCCCTTGGTGCAACCATGTTGCTTAACACCAGTCACCACTTCTTCATTTTCTGTATGCCTTAGCAAGGCCTTCAGGAAGATTTGTGCTGTGATCTTGCCAGGAAAAGAGGTGAAACAGGCTGGCCTGTAGTTTCTGGGGTCTTCCTTTTTTGCCTTTTTGGAGATGAGGATTAGGTTTTCCTTTCTCCAGTCAGCAGGGACTCACCAGTTTGTGATGACTTTTTGATATGATGGTCAGTGGTTTGGCAACTTCAGCTGCCAGTTCCTTCAGGACCCATGGGTGGATCTTGTCAGGCCCCAGGGACTTGTGCAACTTCAGGTTCTTTAAGGAGTCCCAAACCTGATCTTCAGTTATAGTGGGCAGATGTTCTTTTCCCCACTCCCTGCCTTTGTTTTCTGGAGCACAGGCAGTGCAGCTAGAGCCCTTGCTGGTAAGCACTCAGGCAAAGTAGTCACTGAGCACCTCAGCCTTCTCCATATCCCTTGTGATCATGTCTCCATTTTCCTTTTGGAGAGGCCCCACATCTCCCCCAGCCATCCCTTTGTCACTGATGTGGAAGCCAAAACCGTAAGTGCATTCCTGAAGGGGCAAGAACTCTTCCTGGAGGACAGGTCTATCAGTTACACCGCTGATGTCAAGAGACCCCTAAATTCCTGGCTGCCCGAGGTTTGTAGGGTATGGCAGCTCCTATCCCACGGGGTGTGGAAGAACAGGCTCTTCAGCCATTCTCTACTGGTTACTGGATGACACAGGTCAGTGGTCTGAGTGGGATCTTGGTTTGCCCAAGTCTGGTTGCTCAGTTTTCAGTGTGCTATGAGGGGAAGTATAGGTCCTGGGGGGCGGGGACACACCTGTATTTGAATCTCTTCCTTTGGAAGACCAATGAAGTGGCTGAGCGGAAGGAAACTAGTTAAATGAGAGATTGTTTCATTAATTACATACTCTAATTTATTTATTTGATACTAAATCATTCCATAGTGTTGCTGGGACTGCCTCAGTGTGTTTCCTACAGACTTAACATAAAGAGGACAAGAGAGAAAGGGGTAGGTGTGCCGCAAGGAAGGGGCTGAAAGCTTGTGTCGTGCTCTGTCCCAGCCTCTCTATCTGGGCTCATCTTCAGCAAGCAGCCCACAGTGCTGCCCCAAGATCTGGCTAAGCATCTGCTTGTCTCCCTCCAGCACTGGCAGCCGTAGGATTGTGGAGCACATCACTGCTAAACAAATGAGCTCTGGCAGACAGCAAGCTCGTGGCAATTTGGGCATCACAGCATCCCCATCACACCCTGAGCAGTGCACTGTTAGCCTGTGTACAGTGTAGCTGCTGTCAGCCATTGGCTGTGACAGTAATATGTGAGCCAACACCAGCCAGACTTTGCTGGGAGTGGGTGGTGGTTCCTAGGCTCAGCTTTGTCAAGCATTCATTTCACACTTCAGGCACATGAGGTCTCACCTGTTGAACGGCTGATGCTGCACTCTCCCTGTCAGCCACACTCTGCCTGATCAGGACTTTCCTGCTTTCTTTCTCTGACATGTTGACTGAGATCTGTTCTGCAGGGAAGGAAAAATGAATTTGAATATTTTCTGTCCTGAGGTCAGCTTTTTCTTTGGGTTTTCTGCTCTCAGGGGAGTGCAACAGGCTGGTATCCCCCTTTTGCTACTGTAGATGGATTCTCTCTATATACATTGGTGTAATCTGATACCTTCATATCAGAGGAGTAAACTATTTTGTGTAAATCAGCTAAAACTCTCTCTCTAGCTTTTTTAATCTCCCTTTCTTATCTCTCAGTAAGGGCAGAGAGGAAGAGAGGAGGCAAGGTGGGGAAGAGGTATCTTGCGTTACGCCCAGACAGAGACTTGAGTAACGAAGCTGAGGCAAGCAGGGCAAGCATAAAGCAGCTCAGCCTTCTGGGCTAACAAAGCAGGGTGCACAGGGATAAGCATCATCCCCAAGGCTGCACAGACCTAGGCAAAAGCCCAGCCATCTGCCCTGGCCTTGTGCATCACAGGGCTGTACATCAGTACTGGGGTCGCTCTTACAGCGATGGTAGGGGCTCCTTGCTAGGCTCCTGTGTGTCAAGAGCTGCCTGGCTGGAAAGACAAAGGAGCTGGAAAGCAGGACTGACCACGGGAGGGGAGTGCATAGAATTCATAGTGAGAACTGGGCCCCTCAGTTTAGGAAAGATGTTGAGTTGTTGGAAGGTGTCCAGAGAAGGGCAACAAAGCTGGGGAGGGGTTTGGAGCACAGCCCTGTGAGGAGAGGCTGAGGGAGCTGGGGTTGCTTAGCCTGGAGAAGAGGAGGCTCAGGGGAGACCTTATTGCTCTCTACAACTACCTGAAGGGAGGTTGTAGCCAGGTGGGGTTTAGTCTCTTCTCCCAGGCAACCATCACCAGAACAAGAGGACACGGTCTCAAGCTCTGCCAGGGGAAGTTTAGGCTGGAGGTGAGGAGAAAGTTCTTCCCAGCAAGAGAGATTGGCCATTGGAATGTGCTGCCCAGGGAGGTGGTGGAGTCACCATCACTGGAGGTGTTTAAGAAGAGCCTGGATGAGGCACTTGGTGCCATGGTTTAGTTGATGAGATGGTGTTGGGTGATAGGTTGGACTTGATGATCTCGAAGGTCTTTTCCAACCTGGTTAATTCTATTCTAACTGGGGATACTACTGATAATCTGCTCAAAGTTGTGCCTAATTTTCCCCTGCAAGGGTCTCAGCTTGCTATTGTAGGCACATGCCTGTGTACCAGCTATGGCACCAACTGAGCTGCTGAGCAGGAATTGGGCTGGTTTGCAAGTAATACCAATACCAAAGGAGGCCCATGGACCTTCACAAATATAAACCTGTTTTAGCTAGACAAGAAAAATTGTTCATTTGCTAACACACAGAGGCTGATGGACAGCGTGGCTGTAACCTTGGCTTGTCCTTGTAGAGTTGCTGCTCGTCACTGAATCATTTCAGTTCAAAAAAGACCTTTAAGACCTTTGAGTCCAACTGCTGACCTAGCACTGCTAAGTCCATATCTTGAAAGGTTTAGGGTTTTATGTCTTTTTGATTAAACAAAACAACACAACACAATAAACCCAAACTAACACCTGCTGTGGCCTTGTTTGGCATGCAGAGAATGCACCAGAGGGTCACACAGACTGCCCAGACACTGAGCTCTCAAAAGGGAGAGCAGAGAACATAGAACTTGGAAGGTGTGTGTTTTTATTCCTTTCCTTGAATAATGGCCATTTTTCACTTATTTTTAAGGGGCCAGCAAAATTTCTGTTCAGGCAGGTAAGTCTCTGCCTTTAGCCTTCAGCAACCAGCACCAGAACAAGGGGACACAGTCTCAAGCTGCAACAGGGAAGTTTAGGCTGGAGGTGAGGAGAAAGTTCTTCACTGAGAGAGTGATTCACCATTGGAATGTGCTGCCCAGGGAGGTGGTGGAGTCACCGTCCCTGGAGGTGTTCAAGAGGGGACTGGACGTGGCACTTGGTGCCATGGTCTAGTCGTGGGGTCTGTGGTGACAGGTTGGACTCGATGATCTTCGAGGTCTCTTCCAACCTTAGCGGTACTGTGTGATACTGTAATCCCCGAGGAACCATTGTGTGCTACTAGCTTGGGATCCCAAGCAGGACTGGAGCATTATTTAAAAGGCAATGCCAAGGGAAGCTTCCCCTCAGCGCAGAGCACCCACCTCCGTGGGTGATGAGGTACATTAGTGGGTGCAGACAGAGACAAAATATCCAGCAGACCCTGGCACAAGACTATACACCACTGTCTCACTGACTTTTGTTTGCCCCCCACCTACAGGCTATGCACTGGAACAGAAAGTAATCAAAAGCAAAACGGGGGAAAAAGTGGGCCTGCCTTGCTGTCATGAAATGTCCAGCTTTGAAAGCCTACAGAATTCCCGCATCTACTGGCAGAAGGCCACTAAAGAGGTAGTGCTTGCCTACGCCGAGGGCAAGAAGATCTCCAGCAACGAGCGGTACGACAACCGGACAGAGATGGACACCACCAACTTCACCCTGTGGATCTCCCCTGTAGAAATCCTGGACAATGGCTCTTATCAGTGTATAGTTCAGGAACTCAAACCCTTGCAGAACCGTGTTGTGTGTGATAAGCATGTGACCTTCTTCGTTGCAGGTAGGTGGGTTGCCTCTCAACACCTCAGGCTTCCAGGTGCTAACCTCTGGGTGCAAAGGAGACTCCTCCAAGCTCTAGTTGTAGTGTAGCAGATAGGTTTTCATCAAGAAGCCTAAAAGAGGGCCAGAAGGTGTCTTCATTAATTCCATTATTTCTGTTCTAGCAGTCTCCCTCCTCCCTCAAAGCTACTCCAGCCTAACATCCTCTCCTTAATGTCTCCCTCTTGGGAAAGGACCCTTCCCCAGGCTTCACTGCTGCTGGGTGTCCTATACCACCTCTGTCCCCTGCTGTCTTTTGGCAAAGTAGAGGCTAAGTCCTTGATGCATGGAAAGCATCCAATTCAAAGGAGGAATGGGGTGGCATCGCTCCTCTGTGACCACAGCAACGTCCCAGCCCTGAATCCAGCCCCTGGGGAGCCCAGGCTCTCTGGGGGGCTGGCTGACTCACTGGCTGCACTGCAGCTCCACAGCCCAAAGCTGAACTCAGCTGAGATTTGAGGGGTTTTTACCTTAAAGAAATAACCTGAGTTCCTTTGCTCAAAACGAATCTGAATCTTTTCTTGGAGGCTGCAGAAAGTTCCACTGACATTATTTTCCATTTCTACCACTGGTTTTGTGGCAGTGAGTTTCAACCAAAGGCAGAGGTGCTGGTAACATACATAAATATCCACAGACATTTGAATACCTTTAGCAGCTGAGTTCCAGGCATCGTACAGACAAGTCAGTGGACGAGCATGCCTGATCTGGCATGAGATTTGGCAACAGAAGGACACAAGCTCCTAAGGTTTGCCACTGCCTCCTTGTCTGAGGGCCTGGTGGATGTATGTGGAAGCAGACAAATTCACTGATCTTTCTGGGAACCAATGTGGGAAAAGGGAAGTGTGCTGCCAGCACCTTCTTTAGCCACGAGGGCTGAGGAGTTAACTGTGTGAAAAAGTGTGAAACAGTAGATCTCTTTTCCTCCCTGCACTTACTCCTTGGTTTTTCTGAGTAATGAATGGGTTGCCCAGAAAAGTTGTTGATGCTTCATCCCTGGAAGTTTTTTAAGACCAGTCTGGAGGAGGCCTTGAGCAACCTGGTCTAGTGGGAAGTGTCCCTGGACTAGATGATCTTCAAGGTCCCTTCCAGCTCAAGCCATTCTATGATTCTATCTTAACAGGCCAGTTGTAGTAGAATTCTGCTCCCTTTGATGAAGTGGCATCAGTTATTGCGGGGATCAGGGAAGGGGAAGCTCCCCTCACCCCTGCTGGAATCAGGCTGACCTGAGAGAGGTGGAAAGGAGTTACTCTCTTGTGACTGATCAGGGAGGCTCAGTGAAGCTGGCTGGGATGTTTGAAGGGACTGCTCAGATGGGATGCCAGTGCCCTATTGCTCAACAGATCATGAGAAGGAAATCCATGTCTCTTCCTGTCTGCTGCTGGTCAGCCATGCAATGATGAGCAAGTTTCTTTCACTAGTCTAGACCACAGGCTCATGGTCAGCAGAAGCCATGGAAGGCACACCATGACTGCAAGGCCATCTCTGCCTTGCAGAGGTCCCAGCAGTTATGTGGTGGTCAAGTGGTGAGTCGGGCAGGGAGCGATCACTGAGCTGCTCCCAAAAGGATCATTTTTGCAGTGCATTGTGCAACCTGCTGCAGCTCTCTGCCTGGCCTTGCCATGGCTGGGGCTATTGCCTCACGGGGCGTGCAAACTATGTGGACCTACAGCTCGAAAGGGTAGGAGGGAGAACTTGGTCCCTTTGGCAGCAGCTGGTGGTATTGTGACTTAAGTCACACAGGGAGTTTTTTTGATTGGTGCCTCTCTTGCTGAAGATGTGGTCCCATGGAGATTTTTCCAGAGAGTTCCCTTAAATAGTCCCTTTGCCACCCCTTGTGTCCTCCTCCTCCTCCTCCTCGTTCTGGGCTGTTTATTGCAACCTGTGGACATCCTTACTTGTACCAATGCAGCCATTTACATTAGCATGGTGAACCAGAAGGGCAAAGGAAAGCAGGCTGAAAAGGACACAACCTTTCTTGTCTTATTTATGAGAGGGTTTGTACTAGTCCTCTCATCCACTTCACCATGCAGCCTCACAAACATTTACAGCAATACATCCAATCAGGTAGGAGAGGCCTGGAACAGTCTTTGATGGTTGGAAACCTCTGAGACTGTCTTTGGCAATGAGAGGAAAGTCCATCAAGAACATAGTCAGAGAGGACCTGTGTATTGCTGCACATTTTTCCAGTGACTAGTATGACTCTCAGCTGAGCCTTCTGGGGGACTCTCATGTGTAATATGTAATTCAATCTCTTGCTGGAGACCCTGGATGAGAGGTCAACATGTGATTCACCTCCTTCCCCAGAAGAGGTGAACCTTCTGTGAACTTCTGACTGGAAGGCATTAATGAAGGAGGGGAAAGGAAATTGTCTGCTATTGCCTATAATATAGATTTTGATTCAGTTCTTTGTTTTTCCTCCCTGCTTTATGATTCCTTCTGTTGTTCCACAAATTGCTGTATGTAGAGAGAAATGGCAGCACCAAAGTGATGGGAGCTTGAAGTCTGTGCACTGTCCAGGGAGAAAAAGAAGCAAAGGCCAAGGCCATATCCAGTCAAGGTTTTGGGGAATGCCAAAGGCATGAGGGGGTCCATACAGATTATGATAGAGGAAGAATGCCCTGGGGGGGGGGGGAGTCTTTGCTTTGACCACGAGTGATCAGGACCACAAGCCTCACTGTAATCTGACAGAATGATATCTAAATCTTTCTTGCTTCAGCTGACTTCAGTAAGCCAAATGTAACAGCAGAAGAATTTGCTAATTCTTGTGAATCAACTGAGATGATGGTAACATGTTCTTCTCATGGAGGTTTCCCTAAACCCAAAGTCTCTGGAGCCCTCGACAACAAGCCTGTGGTGTGGAATGCCAGCCGCGTGTCTGAGTCCAGCCTCAGCCTGTACAACGTCACTGCCCAGCTGTGGCTCAGCGTGACTGAAGACATCAGCTTCACTTGCTCCATTGAGTATAATGGCTTTGTCCAGTCCACCACTTTGCTTCTGAGTAGGTTTCATTAACAGTTTGTGTTACAAAAGCGTAACTGCTGAATCTGAGTTGCCTTTCTGAGAAAGTAGTAGATTGTGTGCGTCTGTTCGTGCAAGGATGACCCAACCATCCCGCCTGTGGGCTGCATGCCAAAGTAGTTCCAAATCTGTGAGACAGCAAGGGTGGGAGAGGAGAGGTACAGCAGTGACTTCCTGCTGCCCTAATGTCAGTCATGATATGAGAGGGCACCTGAATCCCCTCGTGATCTGGAGATGTCAGCCTTCATGGCTCCCACAGGTTGGGTTGGTGTTGCCACGCTTCAGTGCTCCACTGTGCCAGCATGGTTTGCTGCCAGTTGTGTGATGGAGATGTGGTATCCAAATGGAGGGACCTGAGAAATGTGTGTGCCTTGAAAGCCACAGCTTGCACTTAAAATAATTTCCTCATTTAACAAGTGAGTGCATTCCTGCTTCAGTGACAGAAACTGACAGCTGAGGCCACGGCAAAATTGGGCTTTCATACACCTGTTAAACATAGGGTTAACTCATCCAGAAAAAAATCCATCACTCTTCATGGCTTAAAAGTGATAACAGATGGAATGGAATGGAATGGAATGGAATGGAATGGAATGGAATGGAATGGAATGGAATGGAATGGAATGGAATGGACTAGGTTGGAAAAGACCTTTGAGATCATCAAGTCCAACCCATCACCCATCTCATCAACTAAACCATGGCACCAAGTGCCTCATCCAGTCTCCTCTTAAACACCTCCAGTGATGGTGACTCCACCACCTCCCTGGGCAGCACATTCCAATGGCAAATCTCTCTTTCTGGGAAGAATTTCTTCCTAACATCCAGCCTCAACCTCCCCTGGCACAGCTTGAGACTGTGTCCTCTTGTTCTGGTGCTGGGTGCCTGGGAGAAGAGACCAACCCCCACCTGCTACAACCTCCCTTGGGGGGAGTTGTAGAGAGCAAGCAGCTCTCCCCTGAGCCTCCTCCAGGCTAAGCAACCCCAGCTCCCTCAGCCTCTCCTCACAGGGCTGTGCTCAAAGATTGAGGCAGAAGTGGAAACAGCATGAGGGAAAGCAGCACCATTACAGTGCAGGTATTTTGCAAGAAAATGGTTGTTCTGAAAAAAGGTATTCTGAAATGCCTCTGGGTCTGATGCTTTCACTGTAGAGCTAAGGGCACCTTCAAAGGAAGCTAGAGAAGCTCTGCTTTCCCTAGGGAATTGTGCCTTCTTCATTAAGGTACCTAATTCATCCCAGGGGCTTGTGAGGAGTGGTGCCATTCAGCTTCAGGACAAATGCCAGAAACTAGTGCCTTATGTCCCTAGCCAATGGCATCCTGGCCTGCATCAGGAACAGTGTGGCCAACAGGAGCGGGGGAAGTCATTCTGTGGTTAGGCCACACCTCGAGTCCTGTGTCCAGTTCTGGGCCCCTCAGTTCAGGAAAGATGTTGAGTTGCTGGAAGGTGTCCACAGAAGGGCAACAAAGCTGGGGAGGGGTCTGGAGCACAGCCCTGTGAGGAGAGGCTGAGGGAGCTGGGGTTGCTTAGCCTGGAGAAGAGGAGGCTCAGGGGAGACTTTATTGCTATCTACAACTCCCTGAAGGGAGGTTGTAGCCAGGTGGGGGTTGGTCTCTTCTCCCAGGTACCCAGCACCAGAACAAGAGGACACAGTCTCAAGCTGCGCCAGAGGAGGTTTAGGCTGGATGTTAGGAAGAAGTTCTTCATAGAAAGAGGGATTGGCCATTGGAATGTGCTGCCCAGGGAGGTGGTGGAGTCACCATCCCTGGAGGTGTTTAGGTAGAGCCTGGATGAGGCACTCGGTGCCATGGTTTAGTTGATCAGATAGTGTTGGGTGATAGGTTGGACTTGATGATCACAAAGGTCTTTTCCAGCCTGGTTAATTCTGCATTCTGTAAGTCTATGCCTCCTGTTCAGTTAGGGCTGTCCTGTACTGTAGAAGAACAGTAAGAACAGTATGCCATCTGCTCTAATGTCCAAGTGGCAGAATGGTCATCTCCTATGTGGAAAGCCAAAAGCTCCAGATCCACTGAAACTGAACTCTGCCACAACACTCTTCTTCTGCCACACAGAGAAAAAGAGTCTGTCCTAGTGTGTTTAATGCACAACTTTCCATCTCCTGCAAATTCAGAAGGGAGGAAAAAAAAAAAGCAGCATAAATCTGGTGAGACCAGTAGGAAAAACTGCAGAGGACCTTTGAGAGTGGAAGTTTTCTAGATCCACACTCAAGACTTTTCCCCCAAGCCTAACCAATTTCCTTTGAAACAGCTTGTGTATTTTAATGTGTTGCCTGCCTCAGCCCTGTGCTGGACAGAGCTCCAGCGCTGCAGCTTCTGTGGGGGTGTTACAAGTTTCAGCACATAGCAAATGCAGAGGAATGGAAGAAATTTAGGTGCCAGCTTTGTCTGCTTGTTTACAGAACAGGTGATTTTTCAGGCTGAATATCTGAGTTAGGATTTGGCCAGCATCCCGAGAATTCACTTGCCTGCTCTTGCACAAACATGTCAATATGCTCTTGGCCCCTTTGTTTATGTTTGATTTCTACTCTCTCAGGAAAAACAAATGACTGCCTTGTCCCTACTGTGCCTCCACCTCATAATGTCATTATTGCTTCAAGTATCATCATTATTATCTTCCTTTTGGCTCTCATCCTAGCAGCAAGATACCTCCCAAGGCATGGTAAGTGTCGCTCCTTTCTCTAGAAACAGTCTCTTGATGCTTATGGAGTGTGGTGGGTTAACACCCATTCTGAAAACAAAACCAAAACAGGGGGAGGGCTTGTGAGTGCTTTGCCCTCCCTGCAGGGTGTTTTCCCCTGGGAAACTGAGTCTGTTCCACTCCCCCTCCCTGCCCACCTAGGCTATAAAAACAGGACATTGCAGCTATTAGGTCTCCTTTTGGCTCCTGCCTCTCCTGGACAAGAGCTACTGCAGCTGCCTTCCTGCCACGTGGTCAGGCCTGATCCTTCTCCCTGCTGCCTCTGCGCCTCTTCAGAGGGAGACTGGTTTTGCATTCTTCTTCTTTGTCCCCCTCCCATCCATCCTTGTTCCTTGCCCTTGTGAACCTTACCTGTTATTGTTTATATAGACATATTTTGTTTAAAGACAACTCTTTACCTCTCTACTTCCAGGCTGACTCCAAATTATTGTTTGGTGGATTTGCTCCTTCCTTTCTTTTTCCCTGTCTGTTGGGAGGGGGAGCGGGGGAGAGATTCTCAGCCTTGCCCCCATCTGAGCTCTTAACTCCCAGTCAAGGCTTAAACCACCACATGGAGGTTCAATGTCAAATACACGTTTATAGAATCTACTGACACACTCTGCATTTCTGTAGCACCTTCTCTTTTCCTTGTTTTGTTATCTGTTTGTTTGGGTCTGGTTGGCTGGTTTTGTGTTGTGGGTTTTTTTCATGCAGCATCTACTGTCATAAAATCTAACTGCAGTTTATGACTTTTCCTCCATTTTGTGTGCCAGCAGCACTGGGGTTTGGATTTGATAGTGAAGGAGTGAATGGGGATTTTTGACAGCAGAGCAGAGTAATTCCAAAATACCGAACTGAAGAGATTCACAGAGTTTCATTTTTATGTGTTCAGATGCTCGAAGGTGCCAAGAATCTCGGTGGTCTTGATAGATGCCGATGAGCACTAACAGTCTCAATATTGGATCTCTCCACACACCCTACATAGATAATTCCTCAGAAAATTCGCAGAGCCAGTTGCAAAATGCACAGTGCTAGAGCTGCAGAAGGCATTTCAGCATAGCAATGTCCCGCTTGTAGAGGAGCCCCAGGCAGGAGAGATGGATTTCTGTGGCCCAAACTGCACAGGTGAGGTGCACTGTCCAACACTACAAAGTCTTCAGTAACTCCATACATGACTCCAGGAGTTTTTCAACAGCAATGGAGGCCTCAAGTGTTTCAGGGCTAGCTGGCAGCTGAATGGATGTATTATTTTGTTTACCTCAACAAGGTCTGAACTGTTTCTTCTAATCATATCTAAGATGACCTAGCCATAAAGCCCCTGAAGATGTGAATAGACATTTCATGGATGTACAAAGGCAGCTAGGCATCCAGCCAGTATTGAAAGTCAACAGCAGTAGATGTCCCATTCACAGCCTCCTAGCAGCTTTGGAAAGCATTCCAACGTCATGAATATCATCCAATACAATTCTGTCAGCTCGCTGGGGCAGCCAAGCCTAGAGAGGAGAATGGCAGACTGGGAGTGCTCTGTGTTCAGCCCACTTAAATCAGAAGCCACCAGTCCGAGCTGAGCAGCTGATCTCCTCGTGGCTGCAGTGGTCTGCCCTGCTGGAAAGATGTTATTTGCTAGGCAGCAAGGACTGCGTTCACTTGGGGACACCACAAGCTTGTCGTGCTTGTACCTTCTGCTACCTCTATTTCAGCTTCACACAAGTTCAATCCCAAGTGAGAAGTGTGGAGGCAGCTTTACCATTTTTCTTTTCCCCTTCTCACCAACCACATCCCTTCAAAAGCAAATGTGACCACTGAGTCAGGCTGGGCTAATTGTCAAGTTTTACCACAAAGGAAGGAAGCTTCTGGAAGGCAGTGAGTACACCTGTGTGCCTCCTCATTTTCCACTCATGTGCCCCTGTGACAGCAGTGATGGTTCCCCCTGCTGTTCCCTGGGGCTATGTCAATGGGAAAGCAGCAAGCAGGTTGAAACTGAGAAAATCACAGCTGATCACAGCCTGTGCTGCTATCTGCATGGATAATGAGCTTCTAGTTATAGAAGAAAATGAACTGGAATTCAAAGATTTGGCTCGCAACAAATATAGGCTGGAAATTGAAAGGTTCTTTCCCACTCAATTAGTAAGACCCTGGAGCACTCTGAGACAGCTTTTTACATAGAAACCATATTGCTTTTAAGGGAGGTGTAAAAAGCATGCCAGGGTGGTAGGATGGGATCAGCCACAACAGCATGGGACGTGGCTGCACGAGCTGGACTTTCCCTTCCAGTCCCATTTTCCTAATGTGCAGAGGGGAGTCGATTTGCCAGGTCAGGTGGTGCTATTTTGTACAGCCACTTTCCAGGCCAGGCATGGACTGTCAAAAAACTGAAGGTAGAACTTCCCAGTTTGCACAGTTGTCACATTTCAGTGCTGCTGCACATTGCCACCTGCCTGGGAAGGGAAAGTGTCTGTCCTAAGAGCCGGTGTTGCTACAGATCACCTTTCAAGAGCTATCTTAGGAGCTTAGAATAGGTCTGAGAGTACCTCTGTTATGCTGGAATATGGAAAACTGAGTCAGGAGCTGCCTTGAAGCTGAGAGTGGTTTCTGGGCTCATAATGCCATGCTTCAAAGAGCTGAAGTTTGGGAGGGAAGAATAGAGAGGCAGAGTGAGATGGAATGAAGAGTTCTCAGGTGTGTGGTTGTGGTGGTGACCAAAACGTAGAGATGCTTTGTTGAGGGTCACAACTCCGTGCTCTGAGATGCTCATAGCTTAGCTCTGCAGTAATTTAAGAACTGTCTAGATCTTCTTTCTATCTTCAATTGATTTAACACCAAGATAAGGCCAAGGTTAGAGGTCACGTAGCATAGGTTAGGATCCATGTTGTAAAATCTGTGCAAGTACAATTTCCTGTCGTAGCAGAGGGAGGTTCAACTCCAATTACTAAAATCAAAGTCATTCATAGATACTGAGCCAGCAAGGGGACCTGTTTAAGCTGAACTCCTTTTAAGGCACTGAAGGAGCTGTTTGACTGCTTCTAACATTGCCATTCTTTTACTCTTATGAGAAACTGCATTTAGTGACGTGGAACCTTTGCCATCATTTCCCTTCTGACACTGCCTTAGCGTGCAGCAGCCTCTCTTGGTGCCAAGCTGAGGGCCTGGCTCTGTACTAATGGGAACTATTATGCCCAGATGACACTGTATAAATAAGGTTGATATATAACAGCTTTCTATCAGATCAGACTATGGCTGTGGGCCAGCCCTATTCAGACATACTGCAAGGAAAAGTGGCAGCAACTAGGCTTAAAAAATTATTTATCTTTAATTTCTTCTCTCCTTTCTTCCCACTCTCAGTTATACTTTGTTGAGGAAGACATTTGGATACAACATTTCTGTGTCTTCTGGAATTTCAAATACTAATGGGGAATCTTCTTTTTCAGTGTGTTCTCACTGTTGTAAGCCTCAGGATTCAGTGGAAGAGGATGTGAAAGATTGTACAAAGCCACCCACAAGCTCTAAAATGACATCTGAAACATCATCTGTGTGATCAGGTCACACCAGCAGGTAGCTTTGTTCACCATTCTTCTCTTGGCAAAATAGCTTCTCAAATACTATTAGATTCTTGTGTGATGTTAGTTCCCAAAACCACATATGGCTTTTAATATGATGTCTGCTCTCCTTTAGGGAAGATAAAAGCAGGAGGGCCCTAGTGCTAGCTTAGACACATGGTGTTTCCCACCCAGGTTACTAAAGGAATGATGCTTGTGGGGCATTAATTTGTTTAGGTTATTTCAAATGTCTAGAAATTAATTTAGCAAAAAACCTTAGAGGACCAAATTTCCTGGGCTGCTAAGCTGGTTTGTCCCCAGAATGTGCCCTGCATGGGGGGGGAGGAGCTACAAGTTTCTGTGGTATTCATTTCCATAATTAACATAAAAATTAAAGGACTAAAGGTGAGAGAAAGAGAGGTGAAAGAAAAGGGAGGTTTGAGAACTTTGTCAGTGACTTCTCTGAACCTATGTCAGGAAGCTGGTGAATAGCTGAGGGGTGAGTTTGTGGCATGATCATGCATTGACAGGCTGGAGAGGTGGGCACAAGCCAACCTCAGGAGCTTCAACAAGACCGAGGGCAGGGTCCTGCATCTGGGTCGAGGCAATCCCAGGCACAAATCCAGGCTGGGCAGTGACTGGCTGGAGAGCAGCCCTGAGGAGAGAGACTTGGGGGTGCTGGGGGAGGAGAAGCTCAACAGGAGCTCTCAGTGTGCACTTGCAGCCCGGAAAGCCAATCAGATCCTGGGCTGCATCAGGAGAAGTGTGGCCAGCAGGGCAAGGGAGGTGATTCTCCCTCTCTACTCAGCCCTGGGAGACCCCACCTGGAGTACTGCCTCCAGTTCTGGAGCCCCTATTCCAAGAGGGATCTGGAGGTGCTGGAAGGTGTCCAGAGAAGGGCCACGAGGATGAGCAGAGGGCTGGAGCACCTCTCCTGTGAGGACAGACTGAAGGAGTTGGGGCTGCTCAGTCTGGAGAAGAGAAGGCCCCGAGGTGACCTCATTGTGGCCTTCCAGTATCTGAAGGGGGCTACAGGAAGGCTGGGGAGGGACTTCTTAGGCTCTTAGGTAGTGATAGGACTAGGGGGAATGGAATGAAGCTGGAGGTGGGGAGATTCAGGCTGGATGTGAGAAGGAAGTTCTCCCCCTGAGAGTGGTGAAGCCCTGGAATGGGTTGTCCAGGGAGGTGGTTGAGGCCCCATCCCTGGAGGTGTTTAAGCCCAGGCTGGGTGAGGCTCTGGCCAGCCTACTCTGGACCTAGATGATCCTTGTGGTCCCTTGCAACCCTGACTGATACTATGATACTATGATCTTTTGGGATCTGCAGTGACATCCCCTGCTGCTGCCCTTGTGCTGATTTTATAGGCCTCCCAGCTAAGAAGTAGGCAGTCTTTTAGTTCCTGTCCTGTTGGACTCATCTGTGAGTAGCTCATCACTGCTACAGGTCCTGTATATGGCTCTATGCCCTGGGGTTATTCCTGGCTGATGCCACGTGAGCCATGTGCCTGACCTGATGCGTAAGCATGGGAACATCACTGACAATAGAACTGAATGAGTGACCAAACGGTAGTGAGAGAGAAGGTGAACAACAGGAGACCAGCTCCAGCATTCATAGAATAAGGTTGGAAAAGACCTCAGAGAGCATCAAGCCCAGCCTATCACCCAACACCTCATGACTAACTAAACCATGGCTTCAAGTGCCACATCCAATCCCTTTTTGAACACCTCCAGGGGTGGGGACTCCACCATCTCCCTGGGCAGCACATTCCAGTGGCCAATCTCTCTTGCTGGGAAGAACTTTCTCCTCACTTCCAGCCTAAACCTTCCCTGGCACAGCTTGAGACTGTGTCCTCTTGTTCTGCTGCTGGTTGCCTGGGAGAAGAGACCTGCCCCCTCTTGGCTACTACCACCCTTCAGGGAGTTGTAGACAGCAAGAAGGTCTCCCCTGAGTCTCCTCTTCACCAGGCTAAGCAAGCCCAGCTCCCTCAGCCTCTCCTCACAGGGCTGTGCTTGAGACCTCTCCCCAGCCTCGTTGCCCTTCTCTGGACACGTTCAAGCGTCTCAATGTCCTTCTGTCCTTCTTAAATTGAGGGGCCCAGAACTGGACATGGCAGTCAAGGTGTGGCCTAACCAGTGCTGAGTACAGGGGCAGAATGACTTCCCTGCTCCTGCTGGCCGCACTCAAGACCTCTCCCCAGCCTCGTTGCCTTTCCTGGTAAGAGCAGCAATGCCAGTCCACTTCTGAGCTAGCCTCATTTCCTTCAGCATGCAGAGAAGTGGAAAAGAAACATTTCCTTCCCTAAGGCTTGCCCAGGCATCACTCGTGTTTTGAAGGAGTTACTTCCAGTAATGAGGTGTTGTGAAGGATGGGCTGAGGAAGAGTCTGGTTTACCAAGGTCTTATGACTATAAAGCATTCTTTTGATTCTGCCCTGAAAGCTCAGCTGTGATCTTCAGAAAGACATTTTGCAACTCAAGAGACTTGAGAAAAGATAAGCAGCTAACTGTTCTTATTCACATCCTTATCCAAGTTCCTGCATTCCCTGCTGTCACCACAGCATGCTGAATTGTCAGGGTGATGCTGGAGAGTAGCAGCTGCAGAGTCCTAGAAGCCATGAATTTGTCACACTGTGTGTTGCAGTAATCTGAAAGCTTAACACTCTTGCAATGGAAAGGAGGGGAAACCGTAACACACTTGGCTCAT
This sequence comes from Picus viridis, assembly GCA_033816785.1. Lineage (NCBI taxonomy): Eukaryota > Metazoa > Chordata > Aves > Piciformes > Picidae > Picus > Picus viridis. Next base: position 32,716,391 of record CM066570.1, on the reverse strand, counting down.
TCCCAAACCTGACCACCCACTCATGTTTTGCTCTGGGGAAGGCCCTATCTGGAACAGATACTAGAGCCTTGGTTAGCATGAATTCTGTGTGGTTTTGTGATGGGAGTGGCAGGAGTTCACCCACTGAATAAATCCATTCTGCCACATTCCTCTTCTGTCACCAAAGCTTGCTGGGCTTTTCCCATGTTTCCTGACTCTGCCTGTTGTCCTCTAGTAGCTATCATCTCTTAACTGGACACAGGACTCAAGGTGTGGCCTAACACCACACTAGTTAGGCCACACCTTGAGTCCTGTGTCCAGTTCTGGGCCCCTAAGTTCAGGAAAGATGTTGATCTGCTGGAAGGTGTCCAGAGAAGGGCAACAAAGCTGGGGAGGGGTCTGGAGCACAGCCCTGTGAGGAGAGGCTGAGGGAGCTGGGGTTGCTTAGCTTGGAGAAGAGGAGGCTCAGGGGAGACATTCTTACTCTCTACAACTACCTGAAGAGAGGTTGTAGCCAGGCAGGGCCTGGTCTCTTCTCCCAGGCACCCAGCACCAGAACAAAAAGACACAGTCTCAAGCTGTGCCAGGGAGGTTTAGACTGGATATTAGGAAGAACTTCTTCATAGAGAGATTGGCCATGGGAATGTGCTGCCCAGGGTGGAGTCACCATCACTGGAGGTGTTCAGGAGGAGACTGGATGAGGCACTTGGTGCCACGGTTTAGTTGATTAGATGGTGTTGGATGATGGGTTGGACTTGATGATCTTGAAGGTCTCTTCCAACCTGGTTTATTAGAAATTAGAACTGTGTGATGCACTGAGCCACATTCATTAGTTGTCTTCACTCTGCAGAGGGACAGCAACCTTCATACCGCCCAAAGGTTTTCACAGTAAGCCTTGAGCCACTCTGCAGCTCCACTGTAGAGCCTGTCTTGAGCTGTCTAGCTGTGAGCAGCTCTGCCTTTACTGTTGTAGGAGCCCTCTTGTGGAGGGCCCTCGCAGGTGATACCCGTTTATCTCGAATGCAACATTCAGGCTTACACTTAGGATTAAGGAGAAAGGGGGGCAGAAATCAGTAACATCTTTTCTTTGTCCCCCTTAGGTTTCTTGTCCTGTGTATTCTGCACTGCAGTCCCCACTGTTCGTTGTACAGCAATGCCTACTGCGTTGACCCTTTGGCACTCTGAAAGGGGATGATGGAAGTAGAAAAATGTGCTCAAGAAGTCTGACAAAACAATCTTGTGTGATTGAACACAAACCCCCACCTACACCACAGAAGCTGGGGGTGGTGGTGTTATAACAGTCACCATTATTCCAGCCGGGAGGGCCATCAGTGTTCCTGCGCCGGGACAGAAGAAGAGCATCGTCAGTTCAAGAGTTTGGGATCCTGTGGCTTAATGCTGCCTCTACAAAAATTAGGGAACCAACAGAGCCCTAGCAGATAGCCCATGCCCACCTACCCCTTCAGGAACGCAGAGCTGACCTTTGGGAGACCCTGGACCCTGACAGGATCTCCAGTGAGGCCTTGCCTCCATGTTGCAACTGGGAGCAGCCAAAATTTCTTTCATATTCAGCCTTGGACAGGTACCTGCCAGTACCGTCCTTTGTGCTGGAGGACTTTGGGTTTGGACTTGACCATTGCAGACACACATTCTTTCTCCCCTAAAGAGGCAATATCGTGCATGCTTTGCAGGGAAAAGCACCTTGAGGTGGGACTCTGTGCCTCACGCTCATTCTCAGTGGTGAGAGACATACTGACAGTGCCCCTGACGGCTGATTAGTAATATTGCTTAGCTACAGCAGTGGCACAAGTTCTCATTGCCTTTCTCTCCTGAAAGGGCGTCCTTGCCAACCCAGGTACCAAGATACAGCTGCCTCCTTACATTCCTGAGAGACACAAGAGCCCATCTGGCAGGGCACAGCCCGCCGGTGCATGCCTGTGCCCACCGTGGCGCACGCAGCTGCGGGTTGTGTGCGTTCCCGGCCGCAGCGATGCCCGGCCTGCCCGGCCTGCCCACCTTCCTGCAGCGGTGGTGGCTGCCTCACGTGCACCTGCTGTAACACAGGGCCTTGCTTCACAGGCATAGGACAGCTTGTGTTTGTACATTTGCCTAGGAATACTTGGCTAGGGCAGACTCTCCAGATTCTCGGGACTTTCTCACAGGGACAGTGGGATTTACTTTGCTTGGAATGCTGCTGCTTTCTGCCAGAATTCTCTCAGCCAGGACTTGAAAGAAGTTCCCTACAGGATGTTAACATTGGATAGGACTCATCTGATCTAGGTGATATTCTTGCCTACTGTGTAGGAAAAAGTGGTTTCTCATTTTGAGGGTTAAAAAAAGAGGAAAAAAACCCCAAGCTCTGCAAGCTTCCTAAGCAGCTCTGCATACTAACCTCACTCAGCCCTCACCCAGGGTTGACAAATTTGGGTTTCCCTTTTGCTTTGTCCCACTGCAAGCTGTAGCCACTCCCTTGCTGCTCTATCCACGTGTTCATAGCAGGGAAAATCAAAGGCCAAAAGCACCAGGCCATCTGCTTTGTGGGATGTTTTGTTGCTTGAGCTCTTTGCCTTGCTAGATCACAGCAAAGGACCAGTCCATCCATTTCACCTCCTTCTAGCAGGCACCTATCACTAGAGGAAATAGGAGGACTAAAAGTGGCTTATAGAGGATTGAGCTACAAGAGGCTAAGGGATCAAGTCACCAGCAAAAAGACACTGCTCCCTTCCTACTCCTGCTGCCCCATCAGCTTTTGTACTGCCTTGCCGTGGTATGAAGTGGGAACTTCAGAACATTCTTTTGAAGGATTTTTTGATGGAGAAAGGAGATAATGTGGGTGAAGGGGAAAACTATTCTCTTTGTGCCTGTGCATTGTGGTTGATAGCAGAACATAGGTGGCACAGAAAGCAGTGTGTCCAAAAGGCAGCCTGGCACAGTGCATGGCCAATGCTGTCTCATATTTTACAGGTTTGCTTTTCTTCCAGTCTATGTTTGTTCTTTCCAGCACAAACTACTAGCTTCTTGCAGGCTGCACACCCACTTTTCAGCCTTCACTTTGCTCATTAGGGAGGTTGTAGCCAGGCAGAGGTTGGTCTCTTCTCCCAGGCAGCCAGCACCAGAACAAGAGGACACAGTCTCAGGCTGCGCCAGGGCAGGTTTAGGCTGGATGTTAGGAAGAAGTTCTACACGGAGAGAGTGATTACCCATTGGAATCGGCTACCCGTGGAGGTGGTGGAGTCACCATCATTGGAGGTGTTCAGGAGGAGACTTGATGGGGTGCTTGGCTGCATGGTCTAGTTGTTTGGGTGGGTTGGATTGGTTGATGGGTTGGACGCGATGATCTTGAAGGTCTCTTCCAACCTGGTGTATTGTATTATTGTATTACTGTATTTTCAACACTGTGCTTCCTTCACCTACTATAACTATATATTTTAAGGGCAACAGCCCTTAAAATCAAAGGGGTCCAGGAGAGCTGGACCTGCTTCAAGGAAGAACTCTTGAAGGAGCAGGAACAGGCTGTGCCAGTGTGCTGGAAGATGAGCCCCAGGACAGACGGCCAGCCTGGATGGGCAATGAGCTTCTAATAGAACTAAGGGCAAAAAAGAGGGTGTATCATCTCTGGAAGAAAGGGGAGGCAACCCATGGAATGTTTAGGGATGTTGCTAGGTCTTGTAGAAAGAAGATTAGGGAGGCAAAAGCACATTTGGAGCTCAGACTGGCCTCTGCTGTGAAGGACAACAAAAAGTCCTTCTATAAATATATTAATAGCAAGAGGAAGGGCAAGGACAAGCTCCACTCCTTGGTGGGCATGGAGGGGAACGTCGTAACAAAGGATGAGGAAAAGGCAGAGGGTCTTAACACCTTCTTTGCCTCAATTTTTACTAGCAGGACAGAACGGCTTCCAGACAGCTGGCCTGCAGAGCTGGCAGAAGGAGCCAGGGAGCAGCATAGTACCCCTCTGTTCCAGGGGAGGTAGTTAGAGATCTCAGATGCTTGGAATCCCACAAGTCCATGGGACCGGATGGGATCCATCCTAGGGTGCTGAGGGAGCTGGCAGATGAGCTGTCCAAGCCACTCTCCATCATTTTTCAGCAGTCCTGGCTCACTGGAGAGGTCCCAGAAGACTGGAAGCTGGAAGTTCTGCACAGAGAGAGTGATTGCCCATTGGAATGGGCTGCCCAGGGAGGTGGTGGAGTCACCATTGTTGGGGCTGTTCAGGAGACTTGATGGGGTGCTTGGTGCCATGGTTTGATTAGGTGCTGTTGGATGATAGGTTGGACGTGATGAAGGTCTCTTCCAACCTTATTTATTCTATTCTGTTATTCTATTCTGTTATTCTATTCTGTTATTCTATTCTATTCTATTCTATTCTGTTATTCTATTCTATTCTGTTATTCTATTCTTCTATTCTATTATTCTATTATTCTATTCTATTCTATTCTATTCTATGATGCATTTCCACCTCACCAACCACCCCACAGCTCTGACAGCTGTACCAGTGCATTTTCCTTCTGACTATCCCATGCTCTGCTTCTGCTCCTGACTCGTGATTGCACAGCCTAGCAGGGCAGGGTTTGTCTTTTGCACTGTGTCAAACCTTTCTACATCACCACAGACTCTAACTCCTTCTAAAGGGGACAGAAATCTTCACTGCCACGTGTGTCCAGCATCAGTTTGGCTTTATACCCTCGATGGGCAGGTTATTTGGTTTCTTTTTTTTTTCCTTAAGCACCTATGCTATGCATCATGTTATCTATTGTCTTATGCTGTGCCCAGTGAATTGCACATAAATGGTTTCTGTGAGACCTTCTCAGCTTAATATCTGGGTCTTCATACCAGGTGAGCTGCTCTGTTGCCACAGGTATTTTGTATGCAACTTTCTTTCTCCCGGGGTTCCTCCTTTAATTGTATTGCAAATAAATGGCAATAAAGGATGTCTGCTCCACGGGCAGGGATGTGGTAGAGCCTTTCATTTACTCCTGAGCCCCAGCCACCGTTCCCCTGCTGCTGAAAACATACCTTGTGTAGCAGCGAGGTAGGTGATGCGGCTCGTTGGCAGAACTCCAGCAGGTACAGGTGGCAGCCAGAGACAGCTCTGCTTGCTGTGCTGAGCAGCAGTGACAAAATGGCACTCGGGTTCCCAACTTGTCTATACATCAGATACATAAATGCACCTTGTGTCTGTCAATTTGTCAGTGTAGCTGGGGGGTGACACTCAGTTTGCAGCAGGTCTTCCTCCTCTCTCCCAAAAAGGAAGGTTACCTGCAAAAGCAAAATGCAGCCTCAAATGCTCTCACTGTATCCCTGCCACTTGTGTTACCTGAAGATGGAGGGCTGGTGACTCCAGTGGTGTGCTTTTGCTGGGGCCACGGGGGAGCGAGAGCGTGAGGATGGCCTTACATTTGTATTTAAACACAATGCTGTTTGGCCTGTGACCTTGAATACAAGAAACAAGCAAGTGCAGGGAACTAAACTCTGCACAAAACAGCGGAAAATGGCTACTGCGTGCGGGTGGAAGTCTCTGCTTCCCCTTTCCCATGTGCAGCATAAGGAAAATGTGAACACACAGGAAAGCTTTCTAACTGTGAGGGTGACAGAGCACTGGAGCAGGCTGCCCAGAGAGGTTGTGGAGGCTCCTTCTCTGGGTATGTTCAAAACCCACCTGGATGTGGTCCTGGGTGACCTGCTCTGGGTGACCCTGCTCTGGTGGGGGGGGGGGTCGAATTAGATGATCTTTCAGGGTCCCTTCACAACCCCTAATGCTTTGTGATTCTGTGATAAGGACACAGAGCAGCCCTTCCCTTCCTTACTTGAGAAAATCTACACAGCTTCCACAGCTTGGTATCAATGGTCAGACACAAGAAAATCAGTACTCTTCACACATCACATCCAACACCACTACAGAGGAATAGAGAGAGAGACTGAGCAATGACACAGCTGAATGTCACCAGAACTGCTGTACAGCTCAGTGTGGGACAGTGGGTGGGAATGCACCAGCAATAAAAGGAGAGGAGAAAAAACAAAACAAAACAAAACACCCAGCTCTGAGTAACCACAATGGCAAAAATGTGACTCAGAAAGGTTGTTTTGATGTGTGAGGGGGCAGAAGACAATAACACTGCTGCCACTAACACATGCAGAGCTCAAAACAGGGTGGGTACAGACATGGACTGTATCAGGAGTAGTGTGGGCAGCAGGAGCAGGGAGGTCATTGTGCCCTGTGCTCAGCACTGCTGAGGCCACACCTTGAGTCCTGTGTCCAGTTCTGGGCCCCTCAGTTTAGGAAAGATGTTGAGCTGCTGGAAGGTGTCCAGAGAAGGACAACAAAGCTGGGGAGGGGTCTGGAGCACAGCCCTGAGAGGAGAGGCTGAGGGAGCTGGGGTTGTTTAGCCTGGAGAAGAGGAGGCTCAGGGGAGACCTTCTTGCACTCTACAGCTACCTGAAGGGAGGTTGTAGCCAGGTGGGGGTTGGTCTCTTCTCCCAGGAAACCTGTGACAGAAGGAGAGGACACAGTCTCAAGCTGTGCCAGGGGAGGTTTAGGCTGGATGTTAGGAAGAAATTCTTCACAGAGAGATTGGCCATTGGAATGTGCTGCCCAGGGAGGTGGCAGAGTCACCATCACTGGAGGTGTTTAGGAAGAGCCGGGATGAGGCACTTGGTGCCATGGTTTAGTTGATTGGATGGTGTTGGGCGACAGGTTGGACTTGATGATCTCAAAGGTCTTTTCCAACCTGGTTAATTCTGTATCCTGTATCTGCACCTCTGCTTGTTCAGTCCTTCACTTACGCGTGGAAAAGGAAAATCAAAGCTGGTTGATGCTAAACCCTGTCATCAACTGTGTTTCTTCTTTAAATGGAACAGAGGTGTTTAAAAACTAAAATGCTCATTTCAGAAGCCAGGAAACAGAACACCTTCCTGGAGGAAAAGGTGTGCCAAAAAGCTGCTTTGGGTGGGTGGAATACGCTCTGTGGAATTGACTGTTCCTATTTCAATCACCAGTAATCAGCTGTAACAGAGAAAAGCATTCAGCCAGAACAGATTTACTGCTCTTGTGGGAGGGAGATCCAAACCCCTGCTTGGATGCAGTTCCCTTTGGTGGGAGAAAAAACTCCAACAAAGAAAGGGGAAACAGAATTCAGACCTTCTGCTTTGATGGCCGTGGTGATGGGCCACCAGGCCCTTCTGGGTACAGACCACTGCTGCATTAACTTCAGCCCCACCCATAGCTAACAGCTAGGACTTAAGAGCTGATCAAAACAGTACAAAATAGCAAACAGAACAAGTATACTCCTGGCTCTTGTCTTTGCCACTGCCCAGATGGTGCTCTACACTGAGACACAGTAACACTACACTTTGGGAACAGAGCTGTTTTATACTTGCTTTGCCACAATATAATGGTAAGAAAGTTTGCATATTCTCAGGCCCCTGAAGAACCTGCTGCATAGATAGAAGAAGCTGATGGATGAAGGGAAACCTACAGTGATACATCTAAGTGTCCCAAACAAATGGTTTCCTATCTAGAACAGAAAATGCAACTCTGTCATAGGTGTGGAACAAAGACCCACACCTCAATGTCATTTGAGTAATGCTCATACAACAGATGAGATTTTTATCACAGTACCACAGTATAGCAGAGGTTGGAAGGGACCTCAGGAGATCATGGGGTCCAGCACCAACTGGCAACACCAGGAGACTTTACTGCTCACTGGTGGGACCTTGATGCAGCTGTTCCCATGGGGCATCACTGAAGCACCTTTCCTGACACAAATACTGTAGTAACACCAAGTACATGATGTACTACAATAAAGGTTACAGACACAATCACCACTGCTAGATGGCTTTATTGAGTGTCCTCAACCACATTTCCTCCAAAGGTAATTCCCTGACTCCCACTCTTCAAATGAAATCAGAGGCCTTCTTATTGTCACTAAAACTGCCCACAGTGCCAGTTCTTCCACCATCAGCCCACAAGCAAGTCATCATTTTCTGTACCCTCCTGAACCACACTTCTGCTAGGAACCCAAACCATGTCTTCTTCAGGGTATTCACGTATCATTCCCAGCTCCTCCACCCTTCCTCAACACTGCCAAATACTCCAAGCACTGCAGGAAACAACTGTGGGGTTTTGCCAAAACACAAAAGGCCTGAAGAAACCACCAGCAGCAAAACAAGCCTGGGTCCCTGCCAGGCAGAGCCAGGCTGTGCCAGCAGGGTGACAAGGAGAACTGCTCACACTGGTGTTGCCTGCATTGAGCTTCAATGGCAAGTTCTCCAGGCACTGTCTGAAGAGCAGCTTAAAGCAGACTATAATTAGCTTTTGGAATCAGGGTACCTTTAGCATCCACACTACTGCTAGGCTCCATTATTTCTACATCATTGGTGGTTTGGACATTTTCAGCAGTGAAATGGGTTCCAGACAAGGCTCTGGGGGCACCATCAACCCCTGCCAAACTTTCTAGCCTGCAGAGTCTGTACTTCAGGCTTTTCCTTCTCGGGTGGAACACATTTAGCCCTTCCAAGCTCTTGTTCAGTAATATGCATCCATGAACAATTGCAGCAAAATACTTTCTCACAAGTGCATAGGACATAACTGCATTCACAGAAGGCTTCCACGACCCCTGGACTGAAGACTTATACAAGCAGAATCCAACTCTTTGTAGCTGCTTACAACAGAGATCTGGGGAAGACTCAGTAGTTCTTAGATTCTCTTGTTCATGTCTGATCCTCTCTGGGCACTGCTTTCTGTTTGGCCTATGACTTCAGTCACACTGAGCCTGGATTGCCTAATGAGAGAAGAGAGAGTGCAAAGTAAGTTTATGCTGTGCTCTCCTGACAAAGGCATCACTGCAGAATCCCAACTCTTGGAAAGGTTCTCCCAGAACAGGCATTATTTGTGAGTTCTTGTAAGTCACAAAACCAGTGTCAGCCTTTTCTCTCCAAACCCTCCAGCTGTCCTTCTTTCCTCTCTTTAGCAGGGATGGAAAGAAGGCAGCAATGAATGAAAAGCCAGAGCTCTGGCCTCTCCCAGTTTTGGTAAAGAAATGTTAATGTGCTTGTCCTGCTGATCTGTGTGGCCACTGCAAAAAGGACAAACTGGTGTAGAGTCAGTGGGCATGAATACCTGGAACACAATACCTTGTTACAAAGCAAGCAGCAACATCTGAGGCTAGGAGGACTAAATCAACAGCTCGCTCACTGGCAAGTGAAACACACCAAAAGCCAAGAGCAGAAGAAACAAGGTTTACAAAGTCTGTGTGTCATGGCTGTTTTGAAAGATTTGAGCCACAGAGACCCAGACACAGACCTAGACAAAGACTCAAACAGGCAGAGCTGCTCCTTACCACTCTGCTAACTTTTGTTCATACAGCTCCCTGCGCTCACGATTTCTCTTCTCCTGCAAGGTCTCACCGGCAAGCTTCTGCATCATTATTAAGAGGCCCCCTGCAGGGATGCTAGAAAAGAAAGCAGAAAGTCACAAGTCAAAGGGACATACAAGAGCAGTAAGTTACCAGCATTGGCAAAAGGAGCATGCAGGGGGCAGCCAGCAGAGGACCACAGCGGTGCTCCTCGATACTCACAACACGCCACAGACTAAGGGAGTCCTGCTCTACTGTCAGCCACCAAACACAGCCTCTCTTCAGCCGTGACTCACTGTAGCCCCTTCAATAATGTATTTGGAATTTACTCATTGACAGGCAGCCACCGGGCAAAGAAGTAGGATTTAAAGTGCCCCAATGACTCCTGTAGATCCTCAGACCCATAATTTATGTGCACTCCTGCTTATCTTCTGGCCTGCCTCTGCAGCTACTTGTGCTTTCATTGGCAAAGCTCCCCAGGCTGCATCCAAGCACGCCCACAGCTCACACCATCCTGACAGTGCTATGTAGCACATACAAAGCTCATGCCCTTCTTCAGGTATGATCCCCAAATCCACTTGTGAGGATATTCACAAGTCAGTAATTTGAGGAAAAAAATCCCAGTCCTACTTGAAAAGTCAGAATTCTCCTGAGTTAGGTCACTGTCACGACAGACAGAGCTCTGAGAGAGAACCGTGCCCCAGGGAGCTCAGAGATACACAACTGCAAGGCACAGAAAGAAACGTGCCACCTCACAGTCCTGGGGGTGGTTTTCTAAAAAGGTCATTCTTTTTTATCATTTATTCCTAACCCAGGGGCTGCCAGTTCCCAGGGTGTCATCAGGATGTCAAACACCCCTTGGGCACTGCCAGCATCCTGAGCTGCAAGAGGAGCAGTTGCCAGAGAAGTTGAGAAGGGAGCCCAGAAGTTGTGTCTTACACCCCTGCCTTTACCCCCAGACAACACAATTCCTTGCAAAAGATGTCCAAAGTTCTGAACTCAACCACTGGGCTCATCAGGGAGAGTATCAAGAAAAGGGCACAGGAGATGTCCATAAACCACCCTCACAATTTCCTGTTTGACAGTGGTTAATGTTCTCTCTACTAAGCAAAGAGAAGCAAGTAAGATCCTCTGTTGAGGATCACTGAGGATGCTGCACAACACAAGTCAAGGGAAAAAAACAGAAGAAATAACCCAACAGTTTATAAAGGCTGGAAGAGAAGTCCTTGTCATGAGGTCCCAAAAGAGACACAGAAAATCCCTCAAGGAAAAAGAAGGGAAGTTTCTGTAGCCCCATCCAGGATTCATGGCTTGATGTGTGTGGCCACCATCTAACCAGGACCCTTGAAGAGTAGCTGTGCTCAATCACTCCTCGGCAGGAGTCACAACTCACCCACATGCTGTTCCGAACACAAAGCCACCTGCCAGTCCCTGCAGGCCCAAGTGCATCCTGAAAAGGGCTCCAGTGAAGCCTAAAAAAACCACAAAACCACTGAAACCACAAACAGCCCCCCACCATCCATTCACATACAGCTACAGGGAGGGAGCCGCTTTGCTGCGTTTCTCTTCTTCATGAGCTGACATCTACTTTTAGCAGAGCAGAAACCATGCACTATGGCCAGCAGGAGCAACTCTCATCCTATAGTCACCATGGTCTTTGTGAGAAAGCATTAAACAAAGCTGCTTCTGCTTCAGAAACACTCCCTGAGATATCCTGGACTCAACAAGGCCCTCGGCAACCTGGTCTAGCTGGGGATGTCCAGGCTGACTGTGGGGAGGTCAGACTAGATGACCTTTGGAGGGTCCCTCCAGCCTGGACCATTCTATGAAGTGCTAAGAAGTTATCTATGAAAAAAAAACCAAGCTCTCTCCAGGCTGGAGCATGACCCTCCCCAGGCTGGGGCATGGATGTGGCACTTGAAGCCATGGTTTAGCAGTCATGAGGTGTTGGGTGACAGGTTGGACTTGATGATCTCTGAGGTCTTTCCCAACCTTATTGATTCTATGATCCCTCCCCTTGTTCAACAATATTTAGTAACAGTAGCTGCCACGTAAGGCAGGACAGCTCAGTAAAGCATGTACCCAACTGTAAGGCTCATACAGTCTATACACCTGAACAAGCTGATCCCTTACCTGGGGCCCTGTTGCCAAAAGCAGATATGCAAAATGTAGCTTGAAAAGGGTAGTTTATAAACAGCACGAGGAACTGTTTTACAGCGTGGAAACAAGAGATGCTTTCCCTGATGTGGTGGTTTCAGGCTGTGCCTTTACAATTCAGTTACAGGGCTTGAGCAGAAAAGCAGAAAACCACAAATCACTCACTCTTGGGTGTAAAAAGGGAAACAAAAGTTTATTCTAAACAAATTCACTGGGTAAATATCTGGAATAAGAGGAGCTGTGCCATAACAATTCTGCCCTTTTCTCCTCTGATCTCTGGCTGTTTTGCTTCGCTCAGGAGAGGTAACTTGTGTGCTTTGGCTGAGTCTAACTTCTCTGCTCCTCTCTCTTGTCCCTTTTGTACAGGGGGTAAGGGAGGCAGCAGGGAGAAGCTGGTAGCTTCCCCTGTTCCTTGGCCAGAGGGGACCTTGTGCTGTTTATTAATTGTAAATACCTGTATACTATTGTAACTCCTGTCTATTTTGTACATATCCATTGCATCCCACTGCAGAGTGTACATTTTGCTTGTAAATACAGCTCCATTGGCTTCTGAGTTGGTCTGGCAAAAGTTAATGTTGGGGGAGGAAATTTCAACCCACCACACCTGATAGAATAGAATAGAATAGAATAGAATAGAATAGAATAGAATAGAATAGAATAGAATAGAATAGAATAGAATAGACCAGGTTGGGAGAGACCTTCAAGATCATCGTGTTCAACCCATCAACCAATCCAACCCACCTAATCAACTAAACCATGGCACCAAGCACCCCATCAAGTCTCCTCCTGAACACCTCCAATGAAGGTGACTCCACCACCTCCATGGGCAGTCCATCCCAATGGGCAATCACTCTCTCTGTGTAGAACTTCTTCCTAACATCCAGCCTAAACCTCCCCTGGTGCAGCTTGAGACTGTGTCCTCTTGTTCTGGTGCTGGCTGCCTGGGAGAAGAGACCAACCTCTGCCTGGCTACAACCTCCCTTCAGGTAGTTGTAGAGAGCAAGAAGGTCACTCCTGAGTCTCCTCCTCTCCAGGCTAAGCAACCCCAGCTCCCTCAGCCTCTCCTCATAGGGCTTGTGTTCCAAACCCCTCACCAACTTCATTGCCCTTCTCTGGACACCTTCCAGCAGCTCAACATCTTTCCTAAACTGAGGGGCCCAGAACTGGACACAGGACTTGAGGTGTGGCCTAACCAGTGCAGTGCACAGGGCACAATGACCTCCCTGCTCCTGCTGGCCACACTGTTCCTGATGCAGGCCAGGATGCCATTGGCCCTCTTGGCTGCCTGGGCACACTGCTGGCTCATGTTCAGCCTACCATCTAAACACATGCTTAAGAGAACAGGTTATGCTTCAAGCATTGCCTTGACCCTACACAAGCAGTCTTTATTCCAAAAACTCCTGCAAGTATTTTGAAGATGAACTGATTACCTGCAACCCCCCTAATGGCTTCACAAGCACATCAATGTTTCCTCTGTTAGAATAGAATAGAATGATGGGACGGGGATGGGGATGGGGAGGGGAGAGGGAGAGGGAGAGGGAGAGGGAGAGGGAGAGGGAGAGGGAGAGGGGAGGGAGAGGGAGAGGGGAGAGGGAGAGGGGAGAGGGAGAGGGAGAGGGAGAGGGAAAAGGGAAAGGGAAAAGGGAAAAGGGAAAAGGGAAAAGGGAAAAGGGAAAAGGGAAAAGGGAAAAGGGAAAAGGGAAAAAAAAGGGAAAAGGGAAAAGGGAAAAGGGGAAAAGGAAAAGGGGGAAAAGGAAAAGGGGGAAAAGGAAAAGGGGAAAAGGAAAAGGGGAAAAGGAAAAGGGAAAAGGGAAAAGGGGAAAAGGGAAAAGGGAAAAGGGAAAAGGGAAAAGGGAAAAGGGAAAAGGGAAAAGGGAAAAGGGAAAAGGGAAAAGGGAAAGGCACGCAGGAGCTATGGAGTAACTATGGAGTAAAGTCACAACAGCAGTTGGTAGAACATGAAACAAAACCCAGGAGCACAGAAGCTAGACAACTGGTCAAACCCAAGAGCATCTGCTTTTGCTTTTCTGCTTATGACCCTCACCCATAGAGAGAGAAGCAGAGAAGGTTACAGCAGCCTTACCTCCCGCTGAAGCAAAGTTACCGATGGTGGTCTTGTTGCGGTACGCAGACAGCCCGGTGCTCACCACGCTGCGAAGGTAAGGCACGGAAGAAGCCAGCAGTTGCACATGGGAAAAGATGGGTAGCAAAACAGTCTGAAATAAAGCTGGCCTCCATTAAGCTGACCCTCAGGTTGCCTCCAACTGCCTTGGTGGCCGTCTGTCCAGTGCACACACGTGCCAGCCACAAGTGCCTTGATTTCTGCAGCTTCACTGCAGGCAGCTGCACAGCCAGAGGCCAGGGAAAGCCAAGATTCCTGGCCTGGATCTGGAGTGTTCCTTCTTTTTCTGATCAAAGACATTTTTTCTCTTGTATAATCAAGGATAAAATTAATTAAGCAGTGAAAAAGTACAATCAGTCTGTCCTGATATAGGACCTTTGCCCCCAGAAACTGAATTTGTGTGTCAGTAAGATCTTGCCTGATAGATAGCCCTGACACACACACACTAGAGGTAAGGCACTCATCATGTCAGCAGGATCACCTGTACTTCTTACCAGGGTAGTACACTATCTCCTCCAAAAACATCAGCTAAGCCTCAAAACAATCCCTGTTCTCAGTTCAGTAGCCACACTGACAGGCTGGACAGATGGGCAGAGTCCAAGGGCAGGAGATTGAACACATCCAAGTGCCGGGTTCTACACATCTGCCACAACAACCCCATGCAGTGCAACAGGCTGGGGTCAGAGTGGCTGGAGAGCAGCCAGGCAGAAAGGGACCTGGGGGGACTGGTTGAGAGTAGGCTGAACACAAGCCAGCAGTGTGCCCAGGTGGCCAAGAAAGCCAATGGCATCCTGGCCTGCATCAGGAACAGTGTGGCCAGCAGGAGCAGGGAGGTCATTCTGCCCTGTGCTCAGCAGTGGTTAGGCCACACCTTGAGTCCTGAGTCCAGTTCTGGGCCCCTCAGGTTAGGAAAGATTTTGAGTTGCTGGAAGGTGTCCAGAGAAGGGCAACAAAGCTGGGGAGGGGTCTGGAGCACAGCCCTGTGAGGAGAGACTGAGGGAGCTGGGGTTGCTTAGCCTGGAGAAGAGGAGGCTCAGGAGAGACCTTCTTGCTGTCTGCAACTCCCTGAAGAGAGGTTGCAGTCAGGTGGGGGTTGGTCTCTTCTCCCAGGTAACCAGCACCAGAACAAGAGGACACAGTCTCAAGCTGTGCCAGGGGAGGTTTAGGCTGGATGTTAGGAAGAAGTTCTTCACAGCAAGAGAGATTGTCCATTGGAATGTGCTGCCCAGGGAGATGGTGGAGTGACCATCACTGGAGGTGTTTAAGAAGAGCCTGGATGAGGCACTTGGTGCCATGGTTTAGTTGATTGGATGGTGTTGGGCAACAGGTTGGACTTGATGATCTCAAAGGTCTTTTTCAACCTGGTTAATTCTATCCTATCCTATCCTATCCTATCCTATCCTATCCTATCCTATCCTATCCTATCCTATCCTATCCTATCCTATCCCCTCCTATCCTATCCTATCCCCCTCAGCACTTTATGAGCCTCCTGTACCACTCTACAAGCCAAGAGCAAACTTCCTCCCCTCTTCAACACTGGAACGGCACCCAGCCTTTCCCCAGGGCAAAGCTAAACCAGCTTGGTTTGAAATGGCAAAAGTCAAAATTCGCTCAACTGCAAGACAAAATCTTCAGCTGAGTGAAGTCACAACAACGCCGAGTGCTAAGTACCTTCCTTCAAAGCTCATTACAAACGCTTGGTGAAAAGGACGATGGTCTGACTGCAGGGGAGACACCTGGTGGAAGATGAGGAGGCTACATGTCAAGCCCAGGAATAGCTAAAGAAATCCAAAGCACCAGGAGAGAAAAGTGAACGGCATGCTAACTAAACCTCAGAGCAAATCCTAACCCAAGAACAGCCAAAGAAATCAAGACAATTCGAGGAAGAAATTCAGGAAGGAACAAAGCAATCAGGCAGACAGAAACATAAACCAATGGTAGTCAAAACTTCTGGTGTCTTCAGAGCAGGTGGGAGATGTAAATAGAACATACCTGCAGATAGAAGCAGTGCAGTTTAGGACTAGACACAAATTTGCCCTTTTGAATATCAGGGAAGGAGTTATTCCTAGTTTAAAAGGGCCTTACTCAGAGCAGTGTGTTCAGCTTGATGTGGTACTGTCAGAAATGTGCTGACATATCTGAGGGAGAAAATCACAGAAGCAGAACCAGTGCCCTTAAGGAAAAATGTGCCTTGGTTGTGTGCTTAGGAAAAATGTGAAGACCTAAAGAGATACATACAACTGGTAGGTCTGTCTGTCCAGTGGCTGCTTAACAATGAGATGATCATCTGCAGGCATTTGAGGACAAGAACCAAGAGTTGTGGGCAATGCTAGAATACACAAACTATGAGTAATGTCACATAGCAGAAAGAGAGAAAAATCACTGTGGGATGAAAAGCTCTTCCAGAAGCAGTCAACACACTGCAGCATTCTCCAAGAGAAAAAAACCACACACACAAGAAAGGGAGATGAAGCAGAAAGAAGCCCTCAAAGAGAGGGAAGAACAGGATTCAAGCATGAGTTAGATGTATGGAGCACGGCCTTTCCAGTTTGAGTTTTCAGGTTGGTTCATTAGGAGACTTGAATTCTGGGGTAATCATCACAAGTTAAATCCTCTTCACCTTCACACCTTATTAATCAGACTCACTGCTAACACAGCACTTTAAGTCTCATCATTCACCACTGCCCTCGAGGAGCTGTGAGCACTGCCAGCATGAAGGGATCCCTGCCACTAGGGGGTTAAGCCTAAGCCATCTCGTCTCCCATGACTGTCACGAAGCACTTACTTGAATATTGTCACAAAAGCAGTCACTCTCCAGCTCCAGCGCCAGCCATAGCGGAGGAAACTCCTGAGCCCAGCCCGATGCGCAGATTGCTAGCAGCAGAGAGGAGACAGGTTACGGATCACAGCCCTGCTCCCCTTCACCAGCACCACCAACCAGCCGGGGGGCTCACAATGGGTCATGGCACCGACATCCCTTGGGAATGGTACCCTGGAGCCTTAGGGATCAAGTCAGCCATCTTCACAGGGAAAGCTGCTCACGTTTACCCCAGTCACCCACAGAAAACCGAGAATTAATCCCAATCATCTTTCTAATCCCAGTGCTGAAACACATCTCTGGGGGGCAAGGAGAGCTTTCTGAGGACAGCATGGGAGGGGGGACAAACTAGAAACTACTTCTCAATTATTACAAGTATTAATAACCATAATAAGCACGTAACAACCACCTATTTAAATGTGAAGTGGCCATCAAGCTCTGCAATTTAGCACTGGCACTTAAAAGTTTGGTAATAAGTGGCTTTTAAAAAGATGTGATAAACAGAAGCTTCAGAAAAATTAAAACCATTCCAATTAATACCATGAAAGAAAATTAATTTGCTCTTCCCCTGCATGTCGTGCATGTGCTTAGCCTGGGCCCTGAGACACAGAAAAGTCAGCAGAAGGGCTGAGTGATGCCAGGCACCAACACTTTGCTGGCTGCTGTGTGAGGGCCAAATCCAAACAGTGAATGAAGTCAAAAACAGGCAGATTTTTAAAGGGCTTTCTTTCCTAATAATCCAGTTAGCCGACATCTTCATTAATGAAAAAAACCCCTTCCAATACACCTATAAAACGCTAAAAAAATATGCTGTTGCGAGGTGCAGTGATAAGCTGAAAGAATTTTAAATGGTTTCATAGAGCTCACACGCACAAGAGAACACCGCTTGGACACTGGGAAAAGTCTCTTGCCAACGTACTGTAATGCACACGCCAAGACACTGCTCAAGACACATTAACTGGCCATTTATCACCCACTCGGATCTGCGTGCAACTCACACTAACACAAGGTCATTTGCTCTCCTACATTCTTGTGCCTGTCACCCGAAGAGGCCCCCCGTCCCCAAGAGGCCCGAGGACGCTCCGGCTGCCACAGCGCGGGGCGCTGCGCTTCGCTCTGCCGGCAGGAGCCCGGGCCGCTCCCCCGGGTCACGCACGCAGGCAGAGCGGGCGGCCCGGCCCCACGGGTGGGCGCTGCCAGGCCAGGCCATGCCGCGGGACTCGTACCACCGCATCGGCGCGGTTCTGGAAAAGCTCCCCGTGACTACCCGCGATGAAAGCCTTGCGGGCCTGGTGGAAGGCCGGCAGCCCGCCGTACAACCAGCCGACGATTCCCGCGGTGAAGGCCGCCTTGAGGATGTTCACCGTTTCCTCCGGGTACCGCTGCCGCTCGCTGCAAGGGAAGGGCAGAGCAGGGCTCAGGGCTCGGCCAAGAGAGGCACGGGGGCCCCGCGGATGCCCACCGCTGCCCGCCCGCCCCGACTCAGCCCGGTCCTCACTCGCGCCGCCAGAGCTCGCTAAGCCGCTCCCAGCCCGTCTGCGGCGGCGGCACCGGGCGGCCGAACTCCGACCCAGCGCCCAGGCCCTCCGCCATAGCCCTCCACGCCGCCGGCAGCGCTGGGCGGCCTCCGCAGCGCCCCCTGCCCTCCCGGCGGGGCACGGCACGGCGCGGCGGGAGCGACCCGCTCCACGTTGCGCCTCCGGGAACACTGGCGGCGGAGCCCGGCTGCTCCGGAGGTACGGACGCGGGACTTGTCCTCTTTGGCAAGGGGTCAGGGCTGGTTCAGCAACGAAAAACAAAAAATAAGCGTATGGTACAGAAAAGTGCTCAGTTCCCACTGGCGACTGGCCAGAAGTTTACAGCCACCTGAGGCTGGAAGTACAGACACCCTAGGCAGTGCTGTGACCGAGGAAAAACGTAAGGACAGATCTCGCCCTCTTGGCAAAACAGCTGGGGCTACCCCGTGCTATTACAATCCTGCTAAACAATGCTAGATGAAGCAAAACTTCGGGTTTGTTTGTTTTATTCCAAAAGCACTTCATTAAAAATGGTTTAAAAAGACATATCTATTTCAGTTTCTCAGAATACTGTTTCTCCATCGACTAAAAGTACAAACCCAGAACACCCCTTCCACTCTTGCACAGTTCTTGTCCTCAAAGCCAGGCTAGTCTAACCTCCTGGTCTGTTTCCCTTGAAGGCTGGGATATCCCAGGTGCCTGGAATCAGCATGTTGTACTGGCCACCAGTTGCATCCCTGGTGCTTGAGGCAGCTGCATTCCTGCACAAGGGCTCGGGAGTGCTGCAAGGCCTGCGTGAGCACAGATGTGTGGAGGTGCACTCAGTGTTACTGGTCTTTGCTGTGTTCTCCTCTGATTCAAACTGCAGACAACACCATGAGCTCTTGCTATCATTCTTTTCCATTAATGTGCTGCTTCCTAAGCTGTGTGGCTGCTTTATCACCAAGGGTGCCCACCTGGGAGGCAACAGCCCTCCTGGGATCTCATGCTGCTGCCCACACTCTTCTGAGCACCTGCCCCATTGCCAAGAAGATGCTTCTCCCTACCTGGCCTCTCAAGGGCCAAGAGTATTTCAGAGACACCACTCCCTCTGGGCTGAGCAGCTGTAGTGAGCACAAGCAACCTGTGGCTGAACTCAAAACCAGCAATGTGAGGACTAGCTGCCACTGTGTGGCTGAAGACAAACCCTCAACCAGACTCACAGCGATGAGGAGTGTCAAAACATTGGGAAAGAAAAGGAAATACTGAGGTGAGCAGATGTGTTAGCAGTTTCAAAAAGAAAGAAAGAAAAGAAAGAAAAGAAAAGAAAGGAAAGGAAGGAAAGGAAGGAAAGGAAGGAAAGGAAGGAAAGGAAGGAAAGGAAGGAAAGGAAGGAAAGGAAGGAAAGGAAGGAAAGGAAGGAAAGGAAGGAAAGGAAGGAAAGGAAGGAAAGGAAGGAAAGGAAGGAAAGGAAGGAAAGGAAGGAAAGGAAGGAAAGGAAGGAAGGAAGGAAGGAAAGGAAGGAAGGAAAGGAAGGAAAGGAAGGAAAGGAAGGAAAGGAAGGAAAGGAAGGAAAGGAAGGAAAGGAAGGAAAGGAAGGAAAGGAAAGAAAGGAAGGAAAGGAAGGAAAGGAAGGAAGGAAAGGAAGGAAAGGAAGGAAGGAAGGAAGGAAGGAAAAGGAAGGAAGGAAGGAAGGAAGGAAAAGGAAGGAAGGAAGGAAGGAAGGAAGGAACAAAAAACAAAAACCCAAACACCCCCCTCAAAAACAGCCTTAGAAGTATTACAGGAGATCACAGCAGAGAACCTGTGACTCTGGGAAAAAAAGAACTGACTCTACCTCTGCAAATGCTTTCTTTGGGCTGTTAAATGTGTCTGGCCAGCTGACCAGTGAGAGCTTGTTGACAGGGGCTCAGTTCTGTGTGGCTGTGCAGACACTGAGCTCACCTGTTGAAGGATCTCAGTTGCCAACTGTTTGTCCATTTGCTGCTCAGGCTTAGCGTGCTCCCCTATGAGGTAGGTAGTTTAATTGTGCAAGGATCCATTCAATGGCACATCAAAGCCTTGCCATCAACCTCTAAGACCATATCAACCTAAGCTCCAAGCTATCTAAAAAGCTAACCCTAAATCCCAGTACCTGCTTCTGTCAGAGAACACCTTAATATCCCAAGGTGAGAAAACATTGACCATTTGCCCCCCCCCCAAAAAAGGGGTCATCTATTTCCCAGCTGAGTGAGCTGACAGCCTCTGTTCCTTGCCCAAAAATGCAGAGGACTTAGTAAAAAGTCCAGCAAAATTAACAGAAAGGCTTCTCACTGACTGAGTGGGATTTAGGATCATTCTGAGGCAGGTAGTAATTACATCCCAAATGCTAACCACTCTCTTCCAGGAATGACCACAACCATCCCATTAAATAGCCATAATCAGCTTTCTCCTGGCTATTCTTATGGCAACAGTATAACCGTATCCCACTCTATGGGAGGAGTTTCAAAGCTAACCTACTGCTGTTCTCTGTAGTTCTAGCATAAAGGAGAGTAAGTCTGAGGGAACAAGAAAGAAGATACACTGATCTTGAGATTTCCACCAAGATCAGTCTGAGCTGAAAAGAACAACAGAGAAGTCTCTACAGTTCTGTTTTCAGCCATCCAGAAGTGATCTCGCTGTAGCTCTTCCTCCTTTTCACTTTGTAAGTCAAGGCTTGGGAATACTCCGACAGCAGATGCTCCCAGTAGCAAGAGACATCCTCCATCTTCAAGTGTTCAGTGATGAATTGGCGTCCCCTAGAGACACACAGCACACAGTCAGAAGCAATTTCCAGTTGCTACAAGAGCCTCTGGTTTTGTTTCATATGCATATCCACTTTCACTGTTCTGAGTTTCCAACGACAAACAGCACGCGCTGCTCTCCCTCTATTTTCATTTCACAATTCTCATTCATGCTCACAGCTCTGACAGTTGCAGTGCTTTTGTCATCCTCAAGATGGTATTTGTTATCTGAGATAATAAATATCAGATTTCACATATCAGATACAGCCTGAGCAGCACTGATGCATGCTGCTTCAGAAGCCACTTGCTGCCAGCCTGGATACACAATGCTTGCAAGGCAGACAGTTCCCAGGGGTCAACTCACCTCATACTGAGACGAAAGCTCCTGACTTCTGATAGTTTTCAGTGGGGTTCTTGACACGGGTCAAATCTGAACCAAAGACCTAAGCAAATAATCTGGTTCTCCACTTCCCCCTGCTCGTTATGAGTTCTCCAACCCTCCTGCTGTTATTGCAGCAGACCAGTTGCACTGCACCCTATTAATGCCAGGATGTCTTTGATAGGTAAACCTCACAAAAGCTGTGTAAGAAAATGCTTTGGAAGAAAGGACAGATAGAAAAGACACACAACTTACCTCTCTGAAATTTCTTGTGCTATGTCATCATTTTCCTTCACAAACTGCAACAGCTCCCTTAAATGAAGACGAGAAAGATGCTAGGAAACAACCAGCTCAATGGAGAACATTGTCCCTTAGCTAAACTACTGTGGAGGATGAGATTAAGGATCCACAAGTAAGCCAGGGACTAGTGCTCCTCATTTCAGAGCACAGAAGGAACATGCCCTTCTCATTTGTTGGGGACACCATGCTGAAATTTGGGACCTAACATTTTTGGGCTCACTTGTAAGTTCCTTTTCTCCCCTTATTTGTGCTGCAGGGCTCACTTGCAAATGCAAGTGCCTACTGCCCACTGATTTCAGTGTGGGTGACAGACCTACATACCCCGGTGAGACTGTACTAATATGAGTAAAGGATTCTTTGGGGGTAGTATAAAAAGAGAAAATAATAGGATCTCCAAGAGCCTTTGGTCTAGGAGATGCCTAGAAGGGGAGGCACTCCTTCATGCAATACAAACCAAACTGCCTTCCCTAACACAGCATTGTTTCCCTGGGACGGGCAATGCTCCGCTGAGCACACTTGGGATCTCACACCTGATGTTGGAGAGGTCTGACCGGACTGGGATGTAGTGGACCCAAGGCTTCAGCTGTGGGTAGAAGAACTCCAACCACTCTTCTCCAACATGAAAGACGAGTGAACCGCATAAGAAAAGGTGTTTCAAGCGGAAACTGGCAGCCACTCCCCGGAAATTAAACAGATACCTTTAAAAGGATAAGCAAAGACCTGATTACACTTGGCATTTCATGAGGAAACACACTAAAAAACTGGGCTTGAAGTAGCAGTCGACCTTCCCTTACAGCTGAGGGGTCTCCCTCACACTGAAGGAGTTGCTAAAGCAAAGGGAAGACATTTGAACAAGGACAGACTGAAGGAGTTGGGGCTGTTCAGTCTGGAGAAGAGAAGGCTCCCAGGTGACCTCATTGTGGCCTTCCAGTATCTGAAGGGGGCTACAGGAAGGCTGGGGAGGGACTTCTCAGGCTATCAGGTAGTGATAGGACTAGGGGGAATGGAATGAAGCTGGAGGTGGGGAGATTCAGGCTGGATGTGAGGAAGAAGTTCTTCACCATGAGAGTGATGAAGCCATGGAATGGGTTATCCAGGGAGGTGGTTGAGGCCCCATCCCTGGAGGTGTTTAAGACCAGGCTGGATGAGGCTCTGGCCAGCCTGATCTAGTGTGGGGCTGGAACTAGATGATCCTTGTGATCCCTTCCAACCCTGACTGATACTATGATCTTCTATGAAGGTCCAGACAGGAAAGGTGAGCTGAAGCTAGGGATGTGTTGGGTGAGTTCCTGCTGTCTGTCAGAACTGAGGGAGAAAAGTAAGGCATGAGGCTTCACTTCTGATACAGTCACCTGCCTGTGACAAACCAAAGGAGGCCCCATGAACAACTGCCAATAAGGTGTGGAAGGTCACCATGCAGATACTGATCCTGCAACTCCACACTTCAGAGACGGCAAGGAGCTTTTCCCCAATTCCCTCTTGCCTTACAGTGAGCTTTTCTGCTCATTGTTCGGCTCTGACAACATCTATCTCGGCTTGGTTTTGGTGTGTTTTATTTCCCTCTGGGATTCTGCTTCAGTCTGAATCTAATTGTTTCGTATTAGCCTGGGAATGCAACCCTAGGAGGTTAAATAGGCTAGCACACAACAGATGGACTTTGCAGATAACAAAGAATCCACAATTTTGTTTTCAGTCTTTTCTGCCAAGTTAGTAAAGTGGGCTTGACTGGCGGCAGATTTCTCTTAGCTGTATCTCAGAGGGATGTTTGTTTGCTTGCTTGCCTGCTTTTTAAAACCCACATTTCTCCAATTATATGGAGAGTTGTTTTTCCTGTGGGTAAACCCCCTCAGTACATGAAACTGATCTTTGAAGTCAAACATTCTGGGCTGGGGGAAGGGAGTTCTTCCATTAATGAAGTTATTTTGGGTGAAATGGGAATTATACATTGTATATATTTAGGGTGAGATGGGAATTACAGCTAAACTTAGCTCAGCTGTAAGTCAACAAGGAGTAAATGTGAAATTGGTTTGTATTCTTTATATTACCTAGGAACTCAAGGCAAGAATGAGGAGCTCATTGCTTTAGGAACTCAAGACAGACATGTAGAGATGTAACATTAACAGTGGCCTGAAAGTGAGGGAATGCCTCTACCCAATTCTAGACACAGCTACAACAACCCCATGCAGAGCTACAGGCTGGGGTCAGAGTGGCTGGAGAGCAGCCAAACAGAAAGGGACCTGGGGGTGCTGATTGACAGTGGCCTCAACATGAGCCAGCAGTGTGCCCAGGTGGACAAGAAGGCCAAGGGCATCCTGGCCTGTATCAAGAATAGTGTGGCCAGCAGGAGCAGGGAAGTCATTGTGCCCCTGTACTCTGCACTGGTTAGGCCACACCTTGAGTCCACTGTCCAGTTCTGGGCCCCTCAGTTTAAGGACATTGAGACACTTGAACGTGTCCAGAGAAGGGCAACAAAGCTGGGGAGGGGTCTGGAGCACAGCCCTGTGAGGAGAGGCTGAGGGAGCTGGGGTTGTTTAGCCTGGAGAAGAGGAGGCTCAGGGAGACCTTCTTACTCTCTACAACTACCTGAAGGGAGGTTGTAGCCAGGAGGGAGTTGGTCTCTTCTCCCAGGCAACCAGCACCAGAACAAGAGGACACAGTCTCAAGCTGCACCAGGGGAAGTTTAGGCTGGAGGTGAGGAGAAAGTTCTTCACTGAGAGAGTCATTCGCCATTGGAATGTGCTGCCCAGGGAGGTGGTGGAGTCACCATCCCTGGAGGTGTTCAAGAGGGGCTTGGACGTGGCACTTGGTGCCATGGTCTAGTCGTGAGGTCTGTGGTGACAGGTTGGACTTGATGATCTTTGAGGTCTCTTTCATCCTTGGTGATACTGTGATACTGTGATACTACCCCCTGTGACCTCAGCCATATCACTGAGTGCTGCCCTCAGACAGCCTGCTGTAGTACCTACACTGCAGGAAGCAGCAAGAAGTTCTTATTGACCCTATCAGACCCTGGGCTACAACAAAGCATGTGAGAATGCCTCAGCCTACATTGTATGAGGAGCTTAGGAGGCAACGTTTGGGAATGTGTAACAGAAGGGAGAAATCTGGGCAACAGTCTAGTGAAATATGAAATGAGACAAGTCAATCACATTTACACAAAACCAGAGATCCAGCCAAAAGACTGAGTTCTCATATCAGCAGCCTCTAGCTGACAGAATCCTAACTAGGTAATTTTAAAAGGAAAAGAAAAAGCGAAACATCAGACATGCAAGTGCATACACACTAGGAGCGTATCGTTTTAACACAAAACCCCACCAAAATATTGCACCAACCCCCTCCCCTCCAACAGCAGTTTAAGAAAAAGTCTTTGTAAAGCAAAACCACATCCTCCCAAACAACCCACAAAGTGCAAATCAGTACTGTATCTATTCAGTCATATTTCAGGTTCTCTCTTCCACTGTATTCATCTCATAGCAACACTTGCCCCACTATGCATATGAAGACATGGTTCCTTAATATCACCAAGGCTCGAAGAGACCTCAAAGATCATGGAGGGATGTGGACGTGCTGGAAGGTGTCCAGAGAAGGGCCACGAGGATGATCAGAGGGCTGGAGCACCTCTCCCTCTCCTGTGAGGACAGACTGAGGGAGCTGGGGCTGTTCAGTCTGGAGAAGAGAAGGCTCCGAGGTGACCT
Organism: Picus viridis; assembly: GCA_033816785.1. Lineage (NCBI taxonomy): Eukaryota > Metazoa > Chordata > Aves > Piciformes > Picidae > Picus > Picus viridis. The sequence goes on along the minus strand of CM066570.1, from coordinate 32,691,330 downwards.
CATTGTGGCCTTCCAGTATCTGAAGGGGGCTACAGGAAGGCTGGGGAGGGACTGCTCAGGACATCAGGTAGTGATAGGACTAGGGGGAACGGAATGAAGCTGGAAATGGGGAGATTCAGGCTAGATGTGAGGAAGAAGTTCTTCACCATGAGAGTGGTGAAGCCCTGGAATGGGTTATCCAGGGAGGTGGTTGAGGCCCCGTCCCTGGAGGTGTTTAAGCCCAGGCTGGACGAGGCTCTGGCCAGCCTGATCTAGTGTAGGGTGTCCCTGCCCATGGCAGGGGGGTTGGAGCTAGATGATCCTTGTGGTCCCTTCCAACCCTGACTGATTCTATGATTCTATGATTCTATGATCATCAAGTCCAACCTGTCACCACAGACCTCACGACTAGAACATGGCACCAAGTGCCACGTCCAAGCCCCTCTTGAACACCTCCAGGGATGGTGACTCCACCACCTCCCTGGGCAGCACATTCCAGTGATGAATCACTCTCTCGGTGAAGAACTTTCTCCTCACCTCCAGGCTAAACATCCCCTGGCACAGCTTGAGACTGTGTCCCCTTGTTCTGGTGCTGGTTGCCTGGGAGAAGAGACCAACCCCCACCTGGCTACAACCACCTTTCAGGTAGTTGCAGAGAGCAATGAGGTCTCCCCTGAGCCTCCTCTTCTCCAGGCTAAGCAACCCCAGCTCCCTCAGCCTCTCCTCACAGGGCTGTGCTCAAGGCCTCTCCCCAGCCTTGTTGCCCTTCTCTGGACACGTTCAAGCGTCTCAATGTCCTTCCTAAACTGAGGGGCCCAGAACTAGACACAGGACTCAAGGTGTGGCCTAACCAGTGCAGAGTACAGGGGCACAATGACTTCCCTGCTCCTGCTGGCCAAACTGTTCCTGATGCAGTCCAGGATGCCATTGGCCTTCTTGGCCACCTGGGCACACTGCTGGCTCATGTTCAGCCACTGTCAATCAGCACTCCCAGGTCCCTTTCTGTTTGGCAGCTCTCCAGCCACTCTGACCCCAGCCTGTAGCTCTGCCTGGGGTTGTTGTGGCCAATGTGCAGCACCTGGCACTTGGACTTGTTGAATGTCATCCCATTGGACTCTGCCCATCTGTCCAGTCGGTAGCTCCTTGTGTCTTTGAAGACAGTCATGCTAACATTGTAGCATCAGAAAAAAAAACCCACCCACCAAAAGTTTGAACAGCTTGTAAGAGAAACAACACTGAGGGAAAGCCTTCTGGATTAAAATAATAATAATAATAAAAATTGATGCATTTATTACTTTCCTCAAAGCACTTTTATTTCTCTTGATCTATTTCTCCTGATGTGACAGGGGAAAGCTGACACTTAAAGAGGGCATGCTAGCCTCCCAGATCTTACACCTGCCCACAAGTTTTCTTACCTGCATGGATCTTGTTGCTGGAATTAGACCTTAAAATAAAATGAGACCTTACACCATGCAAGGAAAGAAATAACCCACAGCCCTTGAACAGCTTTATGAATCCAAATTCTTACTTGTATTTGCAGTGATCAACCAGTGGAATTTCCTTTGCAGGAGGCTTCCCAAGGTATCCTTAAGAGAATTTAAAACAATCAGTAAGCTTTATATGGTGAGTGCATATTTGTTTTCCTTCTCAGTCACAAACAAACCTACTTCTGAGAAAACCTTCTCTGGTGGGCTTTTAGAAGCATTATGAAGAATTCTCAGCCCTTCGAACAAGAAAAAGTTTGGTAAATTACATACTGCCTGTAAGCAAATGCCAGCACAAACACATTAAATGATAATGTTCAGTTGGCAGCTACTGAATGGGAACAGCTTGGGACAATGGGCTGTGTGAAGCCAAGCACAAGTGCAGTAGCCAACACCGTCTGGAGAGAGCTGGACTCCAGGCTACAACTACCACAAGAACTACAATGTTAACAGTTATCAGAAAGTTATGAACAAGACCGAGAAACAGAGATGACACAAAAAGGTTCAAAGAGACTGACATCACCACACAGGCAGCTCAGGCTAGAAGGTGAAGCCTTGGCTAATACTTTTGTAATGGGAGAGGAGGGGATTGGCACAGATTCATTCATTTACACATGCTGTTTCCCTGAACAAAAAGTGTGACTGGAAGAAAATGTTTGGCCTGCCACACCCTCATTTCATCCATCAAGAGAGGAGCAGCCATCAAGGCAACAACAAGCCTCCTCCTCCTCTCTAGAGGATCACTCACAACTCTCCAAGAAGAGGCTTCTCAACTTGCAATGCTACCCTTTCTGGCCTTCACACTCAGACAGAAAAACACTCACACACCTTTTCAGATTTCCAAGCCTGGTTTTTAGTGTACTCAGCATCAACAAGTTCTGGGCTTTCTCGAGACAGCAGAATGAGGGGATCTCTCTCAGGGCTTGTTCTGTGAAACAAATGCTATCAGTAATTGCCAACACATGAGCCAACACAGCTAAGAAACTACAAGATTCAGGACTCTGCTTCTTTAGGAGGCTGACCCTCCCTACGTGCCTGTATTAGCAGAAGAGCATGAATGAGCTGTGTGCACCAAAATCATCTGAGGCCATTTTCTCTCCTTTTCAATTATTAAATATTTAATAGTATTATTCAACCAATTATTCAACAATTTAGCAGAAACATTGCTTCCTTCAGACTTTAGCCCAATGGGTGCCAAATACTTTATTTTAGAATAGAATAGAATAGAATAGAATAGAATAGAATAGAATAGAATAGAATAGAATAGAATAGAATAGAATAGAATAGAATAGAATAGAATTAACCAGGTTGGAAAAGACCTCAGAGATCATCAAGTCCAACCTGTCACCCAACACCATCTCATCAACTAAACCATGGCACCAAGTGCCTCCTCCAGGCTCTTCTTAAACACCTCCAGTGATGGGGACTCCACCACCTCCCTGGGCAGCACATTCCAATGGTCAGTCTCTCTTGCTAGGAAGAACTTCTTCCTAACATCCAGCCTAAACCTGCCCTGGTGCAGCTTGAGACTGTGTCCTCTTGTTCTGGTGCTGGGTGCCTGGGAGAAGAGACCAACCCCCACCTGACTGCAGCCTCCCTTCAGGTAGTTGTAGACAGCAACCCTCTGAGCCTCCTCTTCTCCAGGCTAAGCAACCCAGCTCCCTCAGCCTCTCCTCACAGGGCTGTGCTCAAGGCCTCTCCCCAGCCTCGTTGCCCTTCTCTGGACACGTTCAAGCGTCTCAATGTCCTTCCTAAACTGAGGGGCCCAGAACTAGACACAGGACTCAAGGTGTGGCCTAACCAGTATCTCCTAAGTCTAAGAGTGGCTAAGCATTTTCAGCACAGATCCTTCTAACACTGGCTTAAAACACTACTGATAAACACATCCCCAAGACTCGCTTGCTATCTCCTGAGCCTGCCTGCCTACTAAGCTACCAAATCCTTCCCTGCTGGGGATGGGGGAGAAACAAAGTACAGGTTTCTTAGCATTGTGTTCAGACCATTGCTGGAGAGATGGCAAAAATAATCTACTCTCTCATCCACTCAGGTAATGTAGATTAAAAAATACTTCCAATTCAGTGTTGAGCACTTAACACAGCAAACAAGGCATTCCAACTGGCAAGAAGCATGCACCACAGCCTTAAATCTTTACATTTGTATCATGCACCTCTGCAGGTCCCTTCACAGAACCAAAGAAATCGGCTCCTAGTGTGACAGTTTTATTAAGTAACAACAAAGTGTCCTGGTTTTGTTGGGACCGAATCATAGGCCAGACATGGGCTGCAGGCTGTTAGCAGTTTCCAGTCAGCTGACCTGAGCTGGCTCACAGGTGTATCCCAGGCCATAAACATTAGGCTCAGTACAAGACGGGGAAGTTTGCTGATAGAAAGGGTTCATCCTGATCCTACTCCTCCTCTTCCCTCTCCCCATGGATGGAAGGGCTTTCTTGCCATTCTGCTCCTGAGGACTGCCTTCCCATTTTTTGTGACTGCTGCACCTTCACTGGGCTGAACATAACTTTGTATGTTTTGTAGTGGCATTGGTATCAGTTTGGCTGTTTCATTAAGTATCTTTCCATTTCAATCCATGGAACTTCTCTCCTTTTCCTTATCCCCCTTCTCTGCTGGAGAGGGGTCACTGGGTGATTGAGAAGCTGCTATAGTTTAGCCCAAGATACAGTAGTGGTGTCTCCCGGGGATCAGTGCTGGGCCCAAGCCTGTTCAATATCTTTATTGATGATCTGGATGAGGGGACTGAGTCCATCATCAGTAAGTTTGCAGATCACACCAAGCTGGGGGCAGGAGTTGATCTGCTACAGAGTAGGAGAGATCTGCAGAGAGACCTTGCCAGGCTGGACAGATGGGCAGAGTCCAAGGGCAGGAGATTGAACACATCCAAGTGCCGGGTTCTACAGATTGGCCACAACAACCCCAGGCAGTGCTACAGGCTGGGGTCAGAGTGGCTGAGAGCGGCCAGGCAGAGAGGGACCTGGGGGGACTGGTTGAGAGTAGGCTGAACATGAGCCAGCAGTGTGCCCAGGTGGCCAAGAAAGCCAATGGCATCCTGGCCTGCATCAGGAACAGTGTGGCCAGCAGGAGCAGGGAGGCCATTCTGCCGTGTACTGAGCACTGGTTAGGCCACACCTTGAGTCCTGTGTCCAGTTCTGGGCCCCTCAGTTTAGGAAAGATGTTGAGTTGCTGGAAGGTGTCCAGAGAAGGGCAACAAAGCTGGGGAGGGGTCTGGAGCACAGCCCTGTGAGGAGAGGCTGAGGGAGCTGGGGTTGCTTAGCCTGCAGAAGAGGAGGCTCAGGGGAGACCTTCTTGCTCTCTCCAACTCCCTGAAGGGAGGTTGCAGCCAGGTGGGGGTTGGTCTCTTCTCCCAGGTAACCAGCACCAGAACAAGAGGACACAGTCTCAAGCTGCGCCAGGGAGGTTTAGGCTGCATGTTAGGAAGAAGTTCTTCACAGCAAGAGTGATTTGCCATTGGAATGTGCTGCCCAGGGAGGTGGTGGAGTCCCCATCACTGGAGGTGTTTAAGAACAGCCTGGATGAGGCACTTGGTGCCATGGTTTAGTTGATGAGATGGTGTTGGGTGACAGGTTGGACTTGATGACCTCAAAGGTCTTTTCCATCCTGGTTAATTCTATTCTATTCTAATTCTAAATGTAGGCATATAACAAATCCACAGCTTCTATTTCCAATAGGAGACCTATTAAAGTAGCTGCAAATGGAAATTCTTACAGAGATCAACTAATGGTGAAACTCTGATGTGCCAAATGTCCTGCTTTCCTTACTTATAAAAAAATACATTCTGTGTTACACTTGTTTTGCTCTTGGAGAGACAGGAATTTCTTCACACAGACAGTTGTCAGCATATATTGGTTTCCTGGCACAGGAAAATACACTCACCTGGATCCTCGGAAATATCCTTTAGAGATTTTTTTTTCACCCAAGGCCATTTTTCTGCAGATCTGAAAATATTGTTTAGACATGGCAATCAGTGATTCAATGTAACCATGAAACAGCACTCTCTTCAGATTTCACAGCGTGATCTCTTTTTATTATGCTTCATTTTTGATGGAAATTACTTTCTCCATTATAGCCGAAAAAAACTCTCAGTCAGGTCCAATGAAGAAAAAGCTTCTCCTGTGAGCACCGTGTTTAAGGCAACATGACGTAGGCTGGTTTTCAGAATACCATTCAGTCAAAACAGCAAACTGCACACAACCTCCTCACCAAACCTTTACAGGTATTAAAATTTACCTCCTGTTTGAAACCACTTTTCATGGAATCAGCCAGGTCGGAAGAGACTGGTGAGAGGCCTCAAGCATAAGCCCTATGAGGCTGAGGGAGCTGGGGTTGTTTAGCCTGGAGAAGAGGAGGCTCAAGGCAGACCTTCTTGCTGTCTACAACTCCCTGAAGGGAGGTTGTAGCCAGATGGGGGTTGGTCTCTTCTCTCAGGCAACCACCAAAGGAACAAGAGGACACAGTCTCAAGCTGCGCCAGGGGAAGTTTAGGCTGGCGGTGAGGAGAAAGCTCCTCACAAAGAGAGTCATTCGCCATTGGAATGTGCTGCCCAGGGAGGTGGTGGAGTCACCATCCCTGGAGGTGTTCAAGAGGGATTGGATGTGGCACTTGGTGCCATGGTTTAGTAGTCATGAGGTGTGCCATGGTTTAGTAGTCATGAGGTGTTGGGTGACAGGTTGGACTTGATGATCTTTGAGGTCTCTTCCAACCTTGTTGATTCTATGATTCTATGATCATCCAGTCCAACCTATCACCCAGCCCTATTCAATCAACTAGACCATGGCACCAAGTGCCTCATCCAGGCTTTTCTTGAAGATCTCCAGGGATGGTGACTCCAACCAGGTTGGAAAAGACCTTTGAGATCATCAAGTCCAACTTATCACCCAACACCATCTAATCAACTAAACCATGGCACCAAGCACCCCATCGAGTCTCTTCCTAAACACCTCCAGGGATGGTGACTCCACCACCTCCCTGGGCAGCACATTCCAATGGCCAATCACTCTTTTTGCATTGTTGCTTTATTTTTCTGTACTTCACAAATTAGCAGCAGTGCAAAATGACCAGAGGATTTCTAACCACTGTCACTCCCCATTCAAAAAATAAACCCAACCCAACAAACCAAAACACCAAACAACAGCCCCTCAGCTAGTGTTTTGCATTTAAAACACAGGCGTTCGTTGCCCTCCCAAATAACTTCCATTTTAAATCTAAGCAAGTCCTTCAGAACAGCAGCTTATAACTCAAAATCACAGAGCATTAGGGGCTGGAAGGGACCTTGAAAGACCATCTAGTCCAACCCCGCTGCCAGAAGAGAATCACGTAGAGTAGGTCACACAAGAATGCACCCAGGCAGGGTCTGAATGTTTCCAGACAGGGAGACTCCATAAGCTGTCTAGGTAGCCTGTTCCAGTGCTGTCACCCTCACAGTGAAAAAGTTTTCCCTTATGCTCACATGGAACCTCCTATCCTCCAGCTTGCACCCATTGCCCTTTGTCCTGTCATTGGATATCACCGAGAAGTGCCTGGCTCCATCCTCTTGACACTCACCCTTCAAATATTTATAAACATTAATGAGGTCACCTCTCAGTCTCCTCTTCTCCAAGCTAAAGAGACCCAGCTCCTTCAGTGCTCAGAGGATCACCCAGGGGATCCTCTGGGGAGTGACTGACACAAAGGTGTTTTTTGTCTGGTCCATTTCTATGTTCACTCACTGTTGCCTACTGTGGTGGGTTAACATCCATTCTGAAAACAGGGGGAGGGCTTGCGAGTGCTTTGCCCTCCCTGCAGGGCATTTTCCCCCTGGGAAGCTGAGTCTGTTCCACTCCCCCTCCCTGCCCAGCTAGCCTATAAAAGGGAGGGCATTGGAGTCATTAGCTCTCCTTTTTGGCTCCTGCCTCTCCTGGACAAGAGCTACAGCAGCTGCCTTCCTGCTCTTCTGCCACGTGGTCAGGCCCGATCCTTCTCCCTGCTGCCTCCGTGCCTCTTCAGAGAGAGACTGGTTTTGTATTCTTTTGGCTTTTTTCCTCCTCCCATCCATCCTTGTTCCCTGCCCTTGTGAACCTTACCTGTTATTGTTACATATATATATATCTTAAAGAAAACTCTTTACCTCTCTACTTCCAGGCTGACTCCAAATTATTGCTTGGTGGATTTGCTCCTTCCCTTTCCTTTTTTCCCTTTCTGTTGGGAGGGAGGAGAGGGGAGCAGGGGAGAGATTCTCAGCCTTGCCCCCATCTGAGCTCTTAACTCCCAGTTAAGGCTCAAACCACTACACATACTTTGTCAGTCTCCATGGGAAGCAGCCCTTACTCTGCTAATAGTCAAAGATCCAGTCAAAAGAAAAACTCCTAGTCAGAAATGTCTTCTTACTCTCAGCCCAGTAACGATGCCTGATTCTTGGGAACTATTCCAGGTTTCTCTGATGTGCAATAATACTTAGGTAAAAGCAGATCTACAGAAGGCTTTCCTTTACCCTTCCAGAAGCTTATACAAACATCCTGGAACATCCCTGCAGTTATTAAAAAAAAAAAATAAAATAAAAAATCACAGCTCCTAGAGAGGTAGTTGGAAAGAAAGAAAAATATTTCCATATGCCAGGGAAGATTTCTGCAGGCAAAAGATAACTGCTGCTTTATTGACAAACTCTATCTCACCAAAAAATGATAGTAATCTGGCCCTGACAGCAAGAAGAATATATATGCTTTGTCCTCTGCATTCCTTACTGAAGTGCTGGGAACAGAGAGGCTGATTATAACTTCTATTTGCATCATCCAAGGTTTCCATGGAGCATTCTTATACAGCACTTAGGCTGTATGTAGGCAGCAGCACAGATCATAGGCCAACAGACCTATGGTCCTGGACTTCAACGTTGGCCCAATGCTGCCCACTGCTAGATGGCTTTACTGTGATTTTGTCCTCCCACACATAACCATTTCCAAAACATACCTTCTGAGGTCCTCCCTCATGAGGTCCCAGCGTCCTAAACCTGTTGGGTAAATTGGCCAAACAGCTGGTCCTCCTTCCCAAAATGTCCAGGCAGGGTACATGATATCATTGTATTCGAGTGTCTTAAGAAAAAGGAGAGTAATGCAAGAGTAAGAGTACTACCTACTTCAGTTTACTGGCTGAGCCCACCTGTAATGAACATTCCTTCTGGGAGTCCTGCCAGCTTTCTGATCCATAAGCAGCCACTAGAGTTTTGCAGTCACCACACTGCCACTGGGCTTCATGTGAAGACAACCCAATACTGAAAAGTTTCAACTGTTTCTGCAAGGCTATGTGTTGCTTCATGACTTCATGGGACTTTCCTGTTACAGCAGGAAGAGGTCCATGGTATAGCTGCTTAGTAAATAGCAGAAGACCTCAGGTCCACTCACCTTTCTAAAGACTTGTGCCTATGTGTAGCTACAAATGGCACTTCTAGACACTTCAACATTTAGGTTTCCAACACTGCAGTTGATTCCAGCCATCCCTGAGATCACTTAACAATCGTCTGTAACAAATATCCATGCCATGTAAGAACTTCAGTATCTTGCTCCTGCCTGGATGCTTAAAACCCCACATAATTGGAGGGAACACCAGCACTTAAGGCTAAACCCTTTTATGAAACCAGACTACAGGCCACTGCTTTGATCTGGTAATGAAATCCCTATACAATTATCCATCTATCTGTCACCTGGAGATACTGGATAGAGTCCAAAGCCACAAGGAAGTTGGTGTACATGACACAAGGACAGGTGGAGGGAGCTGGGGTTATTCAGCCTTGCAGAAGAGAAGGCTCTGGGGGAGACCTTATCACCACCTTCCAGTACCTGAAGGGGGCCTGCTAGAAGGCTGCGGGGGGACTGTTTATGAAGGCCTGCAGTGATAGGATGAGGGGCAATGGTTTGAAGTTAAAGAAGAGGAGGTTTAGATTGGATGTTAGGAAGAAGTTCTTTACTATGAGGGTGGTTGAGCCCTGGAACATGTAGCCCAGAGAGGTGGTTGAGGACCCACCCCTGGAGATATTCAAGGTGAAGCTCAACAGGGCTCTGGGCAACCTGATCTAGTCAAGGATGTCCCTGCTCAGTGCAGGGGGCTTGGAGTAGATGACTGTTAGAGGTCCCTTCCAATCCAGGTGATTCTGACATAAACAGGGGCTGAGGAATGGGTTTGTTCATGCACAGAGAAGAAGGAGGTGAACTCTTTTCAGAGACAGAATGGGAGGCAACAGACTTCGGTTACAAGAAAGGAAACATCAATGAGACATTGGAAACATGTTTTCATTTTGACAGGTTAAACAGTCTGTGGACACTCTGTCTTTGGGGATGCTCTGATCTGGGCAGGGCACAGCTTGTAGCACCCTGATCTAGTTGCCCCTGCTTTGAGCAAGGTGGTGTCTTGAGGTGCTGTGACCGGATTCTTTTGTGTGTGGGGGGAACCTTCCTACTCCACCACAGGTGCCCTCCAACTTAAATGAGAGTGTATGCTTTTATGATCTGCTCCTTCTCAATACTGCTATAAACAGGTATTGATAACAAATCATGACAGCTCCACCAACAGGCCAGGGACACCCTTACAAGATGCAGAACTGGACAACACTACAATCCTTTCTGCTTCCAGCCTTGGAAAGCACCCTGGACCAGCATCCTGGAGCCTTCTGCATTCTGGCAGAGTAATTCTAACACTGGGTGGTTAAATGTGAGCTGTGCTTGGGTGACTGGGTTTCAGTTGGGCTTTAACTGGGCTTTAACCAAGAACAGGATCATGAACAGGGTTAGGTAGTGAGGGTGCAGGATTTGGTTACATTGGACATGTATTAAGGCAAAGCAAGATTAGCGAAGCTTGAGATGTAGAGATATTTTGTTGCAAAGAATGAGATGCTGTGCTGTAGTCAGGTTTAACAGTGGGAGGGGCAGGAAAACATATAAGAGGGCTGTCAAGCCTGGGAACAGAGAAAGAGAAAGGAAATGTGCCTCTGTGCATGCACATTCCTCTGCATGTGTGTGCATGCCTGCAGATGGAAAACTGAATCAAGGGAGAAAGGGTTCACAGGAGACAGCAGTATTACAGAAAACAAAATAAGAAACACTTATCTGTGGTACCAAAAAAAGAGTGCTAAAATATTCACATTAAATGAGATTAACTGTATGACAGCTGCCTGATGATGAAAAATCCTCCACAATGCTGCTAAACGGCAGCTACAATTTTAAGAGACCTTTTGTAGCAAATTACAGGGCTTCTGGCATATATCCCATCCAGCTGTGCATCATTCTGCACTGGAAGAGGTACATTTTTTGCCCTGGAAGAGGAGCTAATGGAGGAAAATCTGTTCCATTGAATAAATAGAACAAGTCTGCCTGCCAGAAAACTGGAAGTGAAAGGAAACATAAAAAGAAAAAACAGGAAGCAATTTTGAGGCACAGAAAAATCTGTGGAGAACCATCCTCAAAAGCACGTTCCCAAGAGAAAGGAGGGCATGCATGCCTCCAAAATGCTCAGTGTTTAAAAGGTGTGCATACCTTACTGAAGGAGAAGACTGGGATAATAGGTTTCAGCCACTTTGGAACCTGGGGGTAGTCTCGCACATTGATCACCATTTCCATGTCAGGGAGGAGGTTGATGATGCCCAAAAGGAAATGCTCAACTCCACTGCATCTGTGAAGAAACGATGTATGACAAAGAACTTATGAGAAGGTAGAAACCTGCAGTCTTTTTCAGGCCTTTCTCTGCACGTGAGCAGAAGAGATGGTGAGCCTGAGCCACACCACACTGTAGGCTGAGAACTGGCCATAGCAGCCTCTAAGCCCAAACACAGTACGAACACCAATGAGCCAACCCATGCTGTTGAATCTGGCCTCATCTGCAGCTTTCTCTGGGATCCCACAACCAATGAACCCTTTGTACACTGAAGTGCAACAACGTAAGTGAAGCGATACTTACCTCTTGCTACATTTCACTCTCACACATAAATTTTTTCCAGGCTCCTGCTCTGACAAGGAGTTCAGACCTTTGAAATACAGCTGTGATCAATGACTTTCAACTAGGTAGAGCTTGAAGTACTTGTGTGTCCCTGCTAAGGAGAGGAGATCTTCTGCACACCTCTTACCTTGCAGGGAACATGCAGTCCTGCTCACGGTACAGTTTGTTCTGAACGATTTGGTAGTGTGTTCCGAGCTTCCGGCTCACCGCGTCGGATATCATCTCCTTGGAAATGCCACCTCGAAAAGGAGCCAGGTCCTGCTTCCAGACACTGAGACAAAACAATTAGCCATGATTATGTACAGCAGGGAGGATGCTGTGCATAAATGAGGGCAGTATACAGAACAAACTTCTAGCTAAAACAAGCTCCACGCAGCTTCCAGGAGCTCTGCCACATGTGGCATAACACACCATTCAGCTTAGGTTGCTTGGAAGAGTTGTTACTCAGACTCAAAGGTCCAAACTTCCCTTTGACTCTGTGCTGTTAGCTGAAACAAAAAGCCCAGCACAGGATTCTGTGGCCAAGTCAACACTGACAACTCCATTTGCTCTCCTAGAAAGCACCTTACATACTTATGGGTAAAAGCCTCCAGGATACTTAAACTCTGAGTTGTGAAGCTCATGCTCTGGCCTTCCATGAATGATGGGCCACACCAGGACCAAATTCCTCACAAAATGTCATGCTATTTAGGCATTTAAAAAATAAGGTAAGAGTCTAGTTGCAAGGAACAGCATCACCTAATAATGCTAGGTGCTGTGAAAGCCTGCCGACAAGGACAGCAACCATAACTTCATGTTACTATTAACCCTCATGTTCTGAAAAAGATTTGGAAGTTGTAACCACATGGGAAGGTGTTCTTCCCAAAAGTGGGCAGGAGACAGTGGGGTGTATGTTTAAAGATTAGGAGATGTCTTTAGGCTGTATCTGAACTGGAACATAGGAAAAAGACTGGAAGGCTAAACTAGAAGAGACTTTTCCTCATCAATATTTCAAGAGCAATGAAGATCAAAAATTCCAAACAGAGCATGCAAACAGTTGCCTGATATGACTCATCCAATATTAAAAGCCAATACAGTTTTCAATCTCACCCCCAAAACGAGTAAACACATCTGGTACTTTTAAATAGGAGGCTTGAAGTTGGGCATCTGTATTTCAGCACTTGGAACTGCGGTCCTAAAGGTAGAAGAGTATGTTGGCTCTTCCCTAAATTCCTTCTCCTTTAAAATGATGCCTAATGGTATTGAAAAAACACAGTCCTGTAATCCCTGTCCATATGGCAGTGATGATTTACCCACCTGTAATGTTTGCTCCAGCCATACACCATCAGTGAAAACAGAGAGGAAGTTTGGTTTGGCTCAGTCTACAAGACAGATCAGCCTGCATTTGTACTGCCTACAGAGGTCTTGCACCATGTACAAGCCTCTAGCACTGCATTAAATTCATTTTAAGAAGATTAGGCCAGCATTTCAAGATAGAGTGCTGGCATTATGCATAATACTCCATAGGTATAAAAAAATAAACAGGACTTGTGTCTTCCTGAATCAGCTCCTCTTGGATCATGCTTTAGCTGTGTGCAAGTCAGGTAGTTAAATATCTACCATCACTCCAATTCTCATAAACCCTGAACTAAACTCCTTAGAAAGAACACTAAAAAGTACAGCACACTATCATGCCAAATTAATCTGTGTTCTGTAGCAATCTTTCTTAATCTAGCTATTTAGAACATTTTGCACATACTTCATTTCTTTGCCTTTTAAAGACCCGTGAGAAAGACTTGTCAGCAACATAGCACTGAGAGAGAAGGAAGCAGGGGATTGTTAAGACAGAATTGCCATCAGCTCTGTGTAGGGTTTATTGCATGATCACGTATGAAATGCTGACATGGTGTATGTTCAGTAACAGAGGACAAGGAGTATGGCCAGTTTGCAGGTGAACACACTGTCTGTTGGAACTATGGAGGTCAACCTGCTTCACACAATGCCATTAACAACCTCCTCCTTACAAGTACAGTGACCCATGATGGCTCTGTATGTGACACCTCGGAGCCCAAATATTCTCTAGCTAATTCCCAACCACCACTGCTGGCCAAATTATTCCCTCTCCTGGCCTGTGTAGTCTAAAGTCTCACCTTTGGTGACAGCTGCAATTCTCCTTTACACATGGCTTATAGGCTTCCACAGCTTTCTCAATTTGGTCAGTTAACGTTTTCCATTTTGCATCTAAAATACACAGGAAGGAAAAGTCAAAGGAACGAATCCATTAAACTATCAGAACAACCAGCAGGAGGTGGACGGCATTTCTGGTCCAGCTGGCAACAGCAATACACCAGGGTCCCACAGGACACGCCAGTACTGCTGCAGTCCATACGGCTCACACGAGAGCCTGCCTAAAGCCAACAGGACAATGGAAAGCGGTGGCGGGCGAGCAGAGGTGCCACCTAAGTGAGGGCGGCCGGGGACAGAGCAGTGGGGCGGGCACCCCATGACGGTCCCCGGCTGACACACACATACACACACACACACACCCGGCTTCCCTTTCAGCCCAGCGGCCGTCACCAGGTGCCGGGGAGCTGGGAGACCAGGAAGAGGAGGAAGCGGCGAGAGCCCCTCCACACGCTCCCAGGACGCGCGGGCTCCCGTCCCAGCCACCAACCCTCCCCGCTGGCCGCGAAGCGGTGTCACCCCGAAGCCTGGGCATCACCAGCAGGAACGCCGAGCGTCGCCCACCTGCCTGGCCGCCCGCCGCGGCACGCTCCAGCCGCCACACGGCACCCGCCACCAATGCCCACAGGACCAGCGCCGCCCGCCCCATGCCGCCACCGCCGACAGCACGGCTCTGCGCATGCTCGACCCGCTGCCAGCGGGCAACGGTAAGCGGGCGGTGGTGCCCCGACTAAAGATGGCAGCGCCCACTGTGGCCAGCCCCAGACAAATATGGCGGCTCCAGCAGCGGAGTCGTGCCGCGGCGTTGTCTGGGAGCTGTAGTTCCAGCGGCTGCGCCCTGGCGGCGCTGGCCCGCCCCTCTCAAGGGCGGTGTGTGGGAGCCCCCCGCGAGGAGCCGCGTTGTGAGCGCAGGCGGGTCTTGTAGCATAACGAAATAAAGGCACTGGCGTAGGAGGGAGTCTGGAGACGAGGAGGGTCCTGTTGCAAATTGAGGTAATGTGTAGAACCTTCTCTTTGCAAAATGGTTTCTGGTGGAATACAAGTCTTCAAAACTGCCCTCAGTGTTTGGGTCAACTCAGCCGTATTTGGCCAGCCTTCAGGAGACAGGCTCGTAAACCTAGCGCTGCATATAACCACCATGCTGATAAGCATCAAATTGACATAGATCAGTGGCAATGGGGCTAAGCAGACCCTGTCCTAATACAAACCTAGACCAGTGTTTCTGCCCTGGGTTGTGTGCAAGAAGGCCTGCCCTCTCTCTGTGGGGTCTATATGTCATAGAATCAGTAAGGTTGAAAAAGACCTCAGAGATCATCCAAGTCCAACCTGTCACCCAACACCTCATGACTAACTAAACTATGGCTCCAAGTGCCATGTCCAATCCTTTTTTGAACACCTCCAGGGACAGTGACTCCACCACCTCCCTGGGCAGCACATTCCAATGGCAAATTACTCTTTCTGGGAAGAACTTTCTCCTCACCTCCAGCCTAAACCTCCCCTGGTGCAGTTTGAGTCTGTGTCCTCTTGTGCTGGTTGCCTGGGAGAAGAGACCAACCCCCACCAGGCTACAACCTCCCTTCAGGGAGTTGTAGAGAGCAAGAAGGTCTCCCTTGAGCCTCCTGTTCTCCAGGCTAAACAACCCCAGCTCCCTCAGCCTCTCCTCACTTTAGTCGACACTAAACCCTCACCTTTCCTAGTGCAGATCCAGTGGTGGCTTTGGATTCCAGGAGGAGGTGCTGTGGCTGCTTGTTAATAGAAAGGAACTACATTTACATTCAGTTTCTGCCTGTAGAGTGAATGCTGGGTGATTAGCCACACCAGCCACCAACTCAACTTGTCATAAAAGCCTCTTTTGTGTGAAACTGAATTGGTCCTGTAGGTTTAGGTGGAGAGATAATTACCGGGAAACAGATCAAAGAGGGAAAGCCTGTGCGGGGAAGGAGGGTGAACGTTTCCCAAGGACTGATAAATTCCGGAGATCGGCTGTCCTCCTGAATCTGGCAGAGCTGATAAACTCGAGGCACCGAGCCTCTGCTCAGTCTGTGCAAGGCCACAAGTGAACGCTGGTACCCACCGCAGATTGTGTGACTGAAGGGCAGGGGCTCCTACATGCAGATGAAGACAGCAGGATGATGCATTCAGTGGAATGAATTCTTTTGAGGAACTTTCTGAACACTTGCTTGGAAGCTGCTAATATGTCGTCAGAACCCTCTGAGTGTGCAGCTGGGCTCATCCTCCAACCATTGCTCCAGCTGGGTGTGTGGGTGAAGTAAGAGGGAATATGTGAATGTTGTGTGTATTACCTGCTATTAGTAGTAACAGCTTCCTAGAGTAAAAACCTTGAGTACTTCTGCCTCATCCTAAACTCTGTTGCACAGCCAGAGTTTTAAGCAAATCAGGGGAATTAGCGTCTTCTTTCTGTGCTCTCCTAGAGTCCCTCTCTTCTCCTTTTGATTCCCACATAGGGTCTGCTTTCTTCTTTTTCCTCTACAGCCTCTCTCACAGCTACAGTAGTCATAGTTCCAAAACTGGAGGCTGGTCTGAAAACTCCCCCAAAAGTGTGAACCTTAAGTAAGATAAAAGCAAAAATCGCCTGTACTCTTAGATATCTGTATTTGCCTCCATTGGCCTCACTCAGTCTCTGCCATCTCTGTGTGGCTAACCCACCCATTATTTTTAGCAGAGTTTTCTGTCTTCCCTCTTAGGTTTCAGGTCAGACTTTCCTGCTTCTTTCCCAGACTGAATAGAGACCTAAGTGCACTGTTCTGCCACCATTTCTGGTTGTTTCTCACAGCTCCCCGCTAGTCTCCTACACAGCCGGTTGAGCTGTAGTAGTTCACTCTGTAGCAAAGGTTATTTCGGGTGCTTTCTCTGAAGCAAGGAGTAGGAGTGGTAGTCAGCATAAATGTTTAATAGGCCCTGAGAGCTAAGACTTTAAGATGAAGCTCCTTTTGAAGCTACATTTACAGCCTCTGCTCTCCCAGGCTTTGTATAATGAAAGCACCCCAGGCCACTGTGGTGTGGTTTTGGCATGTGCTGTAGTTCCCCCCAAGCATCTTGGATGGTTGTAAGCTTCAGAACCCCTTGACTCTCACTTCAAACACAACCCTTTGCCTCACCTTCTCTACCTTCTTAATTTCCTGCAAATCCAGAGCTCTGTGCAGGAGCATCTGGCTCTGATCTTTGATACCCTCCCTCAAACACAGTCCCTCCCTTTTTTTTTTTTTTTTTTTTCTCTGCCAAATCAAGCACAAACACCCACAAATTTACTTTCATCATGTTCCATGTGCCTGGAGTAGAAAATCACTTAGCTGTAAGTCTGGTGTCCTTGCTTTACATATTCAACACAGGTTAGAAGAAAGGTGCTTGGGAAAGAGTTTGGTTCTGGAACCTGATTGTAAGACTTGACTTACTCTCAGAGTAGTGGTCTGACTCTTCTGATTGCTACTATCTGCTTATGCAGCAGTGCCAGTAGGGGCTTTTCTTCTTTAATTCATTCTTTTGTGCTAAAACGAAGTCCTAGCATACATGAGGAATTCAGTTCCTGAACTCCTCAAACAGTGGTGAATTTTTCATGTGAAGAATAGCCATCCTACCTGCACTGAAGTTCTCCAGAAGTATGGGCAACTAGAAAAGATTTATGTGCAGCTGGAAAAGGTGGTTCTAGTAAAAGGGGAAATACCCAGATATTATAAATAAACTTTCCAATAGCTGAGAGAGACCTTGTAGCTCATAGCTTTCGTGCTGGATCATCAGTGAGGCTAGGCTGCTGCAAAAGGCTTAGATAGTCTCAAAGCTCAGTGGAGAGAGGAAGGAAGTTACACATGCTATGGAGGTTCAAAAACCCGTGATTGATGTCACCAGGGCTTCTGGGGCTGAGCCCAGTCTTTCCCATAAGAAGCCACACAGATTCCAAAGAATCAAGATTGTTTCCTGCTGGTGGGCTCCTCACGCAGCCCTTTGGCGCTGAGCTGTGTCCTGTAACATGGAGACCTGTGGAATCGTTGGGCTGTGGCTATGGGGATTCAGGAAAGCTGGCCACATCTACAGTATGTGGTTTGGGGATATTTGGTATTGAATATGCAACTATTTTATGGAAAGGTGGTTAATTATGAAACTGTTACCACAACTGGAGCACTGCATGAGAAGTGTAGTATCAGACTATGACTCTCAGTAAGGGTTGGGGTCATGAACTAAAGCTCCAACTAAGATGCTACAGGGCCTGCAGAATTGCTGAGTTGGAGTAGGAAAACAAGTGTAGAAAACCCCAGGGTTTGGTCTTGTTGAAACCCCATCTGCTTCTGCCACTGAAGGAAGTCAGTTACCCAGCCCTTGGCCCAGTCTAAGGGTTTGTGAAGGCAATGGGAAGAAAGGGAAATAGAAGAAAAAGTGGACAAGACATCTGTACCTGAAGCCTGAGGTTGAAATTTAAGTACTTGTTCATGCTGTGGGAGCAAGACAAACTGACATGTGGCGCTAGGGAGAAGATGCAAGAAATGCAATGGTTTCATCCCTTGAGAAATCTGTATATGCCAAAGGGTGCCTGTGCTCATGACAGTGATGATAGTATTATAAGAATTTTTCATAACAGCAACAGAATGCAGCAGCCCCAAAAGGGAGGAGGGGCACCTGTTCGGTGTGAGCTGTATGCGTAAGTGCACGTAGGGCCCAGGAACATAGTCAAGCCTTTTTCTATGTACCCCTGGAGAGGGGAGCAGGCAAACCTGTCTTTATTGGAGGAGTTAAGGAAATGGAAGATTCTTGCTCAGAGGGATGAGATGTGGGCTTAAAAGTTATCAGGACCCTCACAGAAACAGCAGGCTGGAAAAGGCACAGATTCGTAATGGTGGAGCATGGAGAGATCTGGTAGATTTGGGAGGTTAAAAGCCCTTTGTCTCACCAAGAGGATGTGTTCAATATTTGTACCCATTTCCCTTTGCATCCGAGTCACAGGGAACTCACACAAGCTAAAATTGACTGTTTTCCTATAGAATAGGCCTTGGCATTAAGGCTATGGCTGCAAAGACTTTAAAATCTGTTTGAGAGGCCATGTTAACTAAAACCGATCATAAATCACTTTGTGCCATTGCCAGTGGGGATCTGGCAAACACCTTCCTGCAAACAGAACGTCTCTTTCTTTAGCTGCAGTTGTGTAACTTGCAAATTGAATGCGAACCTGAGAAAGATTTAGTAGTTGCAGGCTCACTCTCTAGAGCCTTTGACAAAAATGCTGTGGAACAAAGTCCCAGGCTAGATTATGTATATGTCAGTTGGGGAAAACAAAACAGAAAAACCCAGCCCTGTCTGTTCTCAAATGAAATGCAGGGTTTTATTGCTGGTGGTTTGCTGAGGACGAGACACTGCAGGATGTAATTAAGGTTCTACTAGAAAATGATTTGCACAGCTTACTCCGTCCCTGTTTCAGTTTAAAATGATTTAGATACCACTTCTGTGAGGCACGAAGAAAACTGATCCTTGAAGTGTTGCAGGAAAATAAAGACGCAGAAAGCCATTTAGAGCCTGAAGGCAGTGCGAGACGTTTCTGCCTCCCTCAATAGTCAGAAATACAAGTGATGTTAAATGGAAGAGCATGTGCTGGTGGAAAACACTCACCCTCTGGAAAGAACTTAGTGAAGTCAGTTTGTATCAGCTTGATGTGGGAGTCCTGAGCAGCCATTTTTGTATCACCAGGCAGTCTACCAGAAGGTACTACAGCATTATAAGGGAGTGGGTCACTTGTGTCTGCTAACACTGGATTTCATGTACATAACAATAACATCCACCAATGGTCTACAGAGCAATACCGAGCTTGTGTGTATCAAAGCTAATTCCCAATATCTAAACCTACCATGCTGGTGGGAAACAATGTCAAAATACTGCCAGAAAGAGGGCAGTGTCAATCTGCAGCGCTGCTGGCACGACTCAGTTGCAGTGGATTGTCACATCTGTGCTAGCAGAAACTGACATCATAGTAAGGGTGGGCTGGTTGAGATAAGTAAACAGAAAAAGTGGAACAAAAACGTAGTGGGATTTTGTAGTCTGTGACTGGCAGTGTCTCACAAGTGACAGAGATGCATAGTAACAGCAAGAAGCAATTACAGATGGGGTGTGCTCTGCGGAGACTTCATGATCATGTGAAGTGGCTGTTGTAGGCAGTGTGTGCTGTGGAGAAATAGATTTACATTTCCCAAATACCAGAGTGCAGTGGGAGAGTATAAATTGCTGCCTTTCATGGTGGTGGTGTCAGGTTAGAGTGACTGTAGTCCAGAAGGGCAAGCAGCTGTAGGTAGTGGGTTTTTTACTAGCCATGGTATGGGTTTTCCAGAGGACACACATAACATCACAGGACATCTGGGACAACAGGACGTTTATTGGAGGGAACAGACACCTTGAATGTGCTTGTCATTGTCCATTAGTTGGGTGTAGTTGAACATGGGTCCCCAGGAAAGCTTTGGGCACCTGTACCTGCAGCTGTACCACCAGAGGAGGTGCCATTGTAAAGAGGCTCGTGCTGAACAGCACTGATCAGCTGGAGCTCATAGAGTGATTAATGTAAAGCTCTTTGGTGTTCGTCATTAGGAGTGACCTCTGAGCAGCATGGAGTATGGGAGCTCTTACACACTCATTCAGCTGGCAGCAAATGGTGTGCTCATGTACAAGGTGCAGAGTGTTGAGAGTGCTCTAGTTTCTCCCGAACTCCCAGTACTTGTCACTACCAGTGCCATTGCTTCAGCTGCTTTGTTTCCTGAAGATCGTCACCACTGGAGAATTCCTCGATGTTTATGACTCTGTAGATGTTAATTCACTCAAGTTGTGAAATCATTGAGCTGTAATTGTGAGCAGCTTTGTTCCAACTGCACTTTTTGCAGAGCTGCACAAAATTAGTGCTTTTCTGTATCTTGCCATCATTTGGATGTAATAGAATTTCCTTCTGATAATAAACGAAGGCATTAAGTTTCTAGTTTAGGGACAGGATAAGACGAGTTGTGCTGCGATTTCTCATCATGGGGCAGCTCCTCTGCTGTGCACACCTCCTGTGTTTGTCTTATAAAACCAGCTTCTTAACAATGCCCATTGCAGCTAATTTGTAACTACATAGTGTAAACATTGATTTCTAAAGTTTTTTAATAGATCCCCAAGCTACTTAATTATCACTTACAGACCCTCATTTCTAATGGTGATTAGTTTAGTTTCCTCAAACTTTGTAAGAGCTGGGTCTCAAGTGGCAGTGTATCTAATAGGATAGGAAGGTCTCCAAAGCATCTCTAGTTCATTTCTTACCAGGAGTAGAATCTTCCCTTCATGCTAACAGTCTCCTTAGCTGGACACCTAGAATGTTCTTTCTGGTTCAGCTAAAGCTTATATTAAAATCAAGGAGAAGCAAATTCAAAACATCTCCGGGGTTTAAAAAATTCTTTCTCTCACTAAGATTTCTTTCCTGTGGTGGGCTTCTTTCAGATCTACCACACCTTTTGGTCTATGAATCTGTTGAATTCTTCAGTACCTGTGTCTATGTGAGTTGAGGGGAAAGAGCAACCTGCTTCCTGAGAACAATTTGCTATGAGGAAGTTGATTAGGCTAACTTAATTCCTATTACAGTCACATTGACTTGAACAGTTATCAGAGCTGAACTCCTCTTCCACTGCAGCTTTGCAACCCACTACACTATTTAAATGTCTATCACATTGGCTGGAACATCACACTATCACATCTTGCTCTGATCCTCTTACAGAGCAGATGGTTAGAGAGCAGTTCAGGGACTTGGCTACCTTGAATGAACTATCACCAACAGGAAAGGGGAAGGTTGTAGAAAAAGTTGTTCAGTCTCCACCTGCACTTGGAAAACTCAAATGTAAGACACATGGTGGGAAATTGGTAAAAGATAAGGAATTTATAGGAGGGTTATCAGAGGCACCACAGATTTCAAAAGCTTTCAAGGCCATTGCAGACCATAAAGTGCATTCCTTAGTGTCTTTGTTTTGCTGTAGTCTAATCAGCGACTTGTAGTGGGTACTAAGTGAGCAACTCAAACACATGACCTCAGAGCACCTCCTGCATTGCCTGTGCTACAAAAGTAATAGTGGTATTTTACCTGTCAGGCAAACTCTACAGTTTATAAAGAATGAGTAACTACCAGCTATTGAAGAGCTGAGTAGCCAGAAATTCATGCATCCAGAAGAGATTTGAAACAATTGACACAGAGTTCAACAGACGGCTTGTACTCCTCTACAGCAACCCGAGACATCTGCTTGAAACCGGACTGCAAAGAATATCCTTGGGCTATGAATCGAGGCCCTTGGACCATGTGCTGCAAGCAGCTACGTTGTGCGGAGTACTCACAAGGCTAAAAGCGCTTGCATTATTCAGTCCTCAAAGCAAGAGAAGTCCTGTCCTGATAGCATTGTTGGTTACTGAAATGCATTGTGAAGACTAGAAGAGATGCAGGAAGCATGGGGGAAAGTGCTAATTAAAGTATGTGGCACAAAAGAGAAAAGAAACTTGATTTTGACTCTAGGTAGAATATTTGAGAAAGGCTTTTACTGACTAGAGAGTAGGAGAGAGTTTCTGGAAGAGTATTCCAAAAGCAGTAGTTGTTGGGTTTTATGTTACTTCTTATCAGCAGAGGGCTAGATCTATATTCAAGGGGAGACTTAATCTGGCATTGATGATAAGGTGTGGATCAGAGACATCACCAGTTTGAAACAGTGAAACTTCTCTTCTTGTCAAACGGAGCATCACTGAAACCTCAGAAAATAGGACTGAAAGGTGCACTGGAATACCTTCTACTCCATCTCTCTGCCTGATAGCATGGCTAGCTCTATCTGTCATTCTTGACTAATATTTGCCCTTTTCTTAAAGACATTAAATGATGCAGCCTGCTGGGACTTGTAGCTGTTTTTGGCTCATTTTGGACTAGCTTCTGTGCTAAGTCCAAATCCTGCCTTCCAGTGCTGGCATTATAGTGCTCATGCAGCCAGTCCTGCCTCTGTTCACTGCATTGGAATAGCTGATACTTCCTAAGTAGCTGTAGAATTTTGCATGTCTTCTTTGAATAACTTTTTTTTTTTCCTCCCAGACTTTCTCAGGTGTTCAAAGCTATTTTGAATACTGTTGGTTTTCCAACATGCCTGCAGTCTCTCCCAGCAGGTTGCCATCTAAAAGTTTAATAAGCTCAGCCTCTGTTTCTTCATTCTTGTAATTAAGAAAATATCAAATAATACCATTTCTGGGAGAATTCTTTACAAAGATGTAACTTGATGCATCTCTCCAGTTAGATGGAGAAGTAGCAGTAACTTCACTGGGTTTGAAATTTCTCTCTCCCCCAACTGACAATCAAGAACAATTTGCTTTCACACATTGTGAAGCGTTCCAACTTCAAAATCCTTTACATAGAAAAGTCTCTAAAGGCTGGGGAAGCACAGAATATGTCTAGCAGCAGAACCTACTCATAGATTGCAGAAGATCCATGCTCTAGTTGTAAAATCCATAAACATTTAAAGGGAGAGGATCTGCTCAAGGAAATTGTTTAAGTATTTATGGCACCCTGCCAGACAGCTACTAGGCCAAGGCACCTCCTGGCCTTAAAGCTCTGGTGTTACAGAAATAGTCTCAGAAGGTCACTGAAAAAAAGAAAAGAAAAAGTGGATTTGAGTCTTTTGGAACAGGTATGACCTCTATAGAAAGCTTGGCAATTCCTTAAATATTTCATTCTTTGAAAAAAAGCTCTCATGATTTGCTGTGTTTGCCTTTTTCAGTCATACAGTGATCTCATACTGATGGCACATTGATCTGCATGTAGCTGAATACTTCTCAGGCATACTTCTAAGTACTTAACAGGCATTCAGATAACCAAGAAGAGCGCTCACTTTTTTCAAGGTAATGATGCCTTGTACCTTCAAGATTTAAGCCAACCTCTAACTTTTTGGTATGAGGAAGAGCACTTTGCAGAAGGCAGATTATTCCAAATGGTTTTGCTGCCATTCAAAGGGATCTCAACAGACTGGAGAAACAGGCTGATGGGAGACTCATGAAGCTCAACAAAGAGAAGTGCCGAGCTCTTTCCCTGGTCAGGAATAACCCCATACTACCAGTACAGGCTGGGAGCAGAGAGGCTGCAAAGCAGCTTTTCAGAGAAGGACATGTGGGTCCTAGTGGACACCAAGTTGACCATGAGCCAGCAATGTGCCTTTGTGGCAAAGGAGATCAACAGCTTCTGGGATGCATTAAGAAGACCATCACAATCAGGTCAGGCCAGGTGATGCTTCCCCTCTGGTCAGCAATAGTGAAGCACATCTCGAGTGATGTCCAGTCCTGGGCTCCCCAGTGCCAGACAGATATGAGCTACTGGAACAAGTCACGGTATCACAGTATCACAGTATCACTAAGGTTGGAAGAGACCTCAAAGATCATTGAGTCCAACCTATCACCACAGACTCCACGACTAGACCATGGCACCAAGTGCTACGTCCAATCCCCTCTTGAACATCTCCAGGGATGGTGACTCCACCACCTCCCTGGGCAGCACATTCCAATGGTGAATCACTCTCTCGGTGAAGAACTTTCTCCTCACCTCCAGCCTAAACTTCCCTGGCACAGCTTGAGACTGTGTCCCCTTGTTCTGGTGCTGGTTGCTAGGGAGAAGAGGCCAACCCCTTCCTGGCTACAACCACCTTTCAGGTAGTTGTAGAGAGCAATGAGGTCTCCCCTGAGCCTCCTGTTCTCCAGGCTAAACAACCCCAGCTCCCTCAGCCTCTCCTCATAGGGATTGTGCTCAAGGCCTCTCCCCAGCCTTGTTGCCCTTCTCTGGACACGTTCAAGTGTCTCAATGTCCTTCTTACACTGAGGGGCCCAGAACTGGACACAGGACTCAAGGTGTGGCCTAACCAAAGCAGAGTCCAGGGGCACAATGACTTCCCTGCTGCTGGCCACACTATTCCTAATGCAGGCCAGGATGCCATTGGCCTTCTTGGCCACCTGGGCACACTGCTGGCTCATGTTCAGGCAGCTGTTGATCAGCACCCCCAGGTCCCTCTCTGTTTGGCAGCTCTCAGCCACTCCAACCCCAGCCTGTAGCTCTGCATGGGGTTGCTGTGGCCAAAGTGCAGCACCTGGCACTTGGACTTGTTGAATGCCATCCTGTTGGACTCTGCCCATCTGTCCAGTCGGTCAAGGTCTCTCTGCAGAGCCCTTATACCCTCTAACTGACCAACATCTGCTCCCAACTTGGTGTCATCTGCAAATTTGCTGATGACTGTCTCAATCCCCTCATCCAGATCATCAATGAAGACATTAAAGAGGATGGGGCCCAGCACTGATCCCTGGGGCACACCACTAGTGCCTGGCTGCCAGCTGGATGTGGGACCATTCACCATCACTCTCTGGGCCCGGCCCTCCAGCCAGTTCCTAACCCAGTGCAGAGTGTTGCTGTCCAAGCCAGAGCTGACAGCTTAGCCAGCAGTTTGCTGTGGGGGATGGTGTCTAGTCTAGCAAAGGGCCATAAAAACGGTTAAAGACTTGGAGCACTTCTTACATGGGGAAAGGCTGAGAAGCCCTTCTCCAGCCTGGAAAAGGAAAGTCTCAGAGTGATCATATCAATGTGTGTAAATGCCGGATGCAGGGACGGTAAAGAAGACAAAGCCAGACTCTACTCCATGGTGTAGAGTGAAAGGACAAGAGGCACAAGCTAAATAAAACACAAGAAGTTCTGTATGAGAATTGGAATGCACTTTCCTTTTTAATTCTTTTTTATTTATTTTTTTTTCCTTTTTACCTGTTTCAAGAGGTTGAACACCACAACGAGTGCCCAGAGACATCGCAGAGTTTCCATCCACGAAGCTATTCAAAATTTGACTGGATATGGCCCTACACAACCTGGTTTAGTTGATCCTGCTTTGACCAGGCTCAGGTTAGGCAATTTTCAGAGGTCCCTTCCCATCTCAATGACTTAGTGACTCTTGGGGACATTCTTACATGTTTTTCTGAAGTATCCATGTGTGAAACCATCAGAAACAGAGGACTGACTTGAGTCTTGAGTCTCAGTTTGTAAAGAAGTCCAAGTGAGGAATTTGCATTTTGATGTAAGAGAATGAAAGAAAGGTGTCTGTTTGTCAGGTCTTTCACACTCAGCAGAGACACTTCTACATGTGCCAACTAATGCCAAACTAGCATTTTACACATGACTATCTCTGGAAAGGGAAGAGGAAGTGGTGAAGAAAGCCTGTGTGATGTAGGTGCAGACTTTTACATGTACAGGTCTGGATACATAAGAATGCTCTCACTTAGTCATACACTTTATCAGTTATTATTTTTTTTATTAATGTTTTCCTATCATTACCTGGTTTTAATGACAGCAAAGATGGATAGGCTGAACATGAGCCAGCAGTGTGCCCAGGTGGCCAAGAAGGCCAATGGCATCCTGGCCTGCATCAGGAACAGTGTGGCCAGCAGGAGCAGGGAGGTCATTGTGCCCCTGTACACTGCACTGGTTAGGCCACACCTCAAGTCCTGTGTCCAGTTCTGGGCCCCTCAGTTTAGGAAGGATGTTGACTTGCTGGAGTGTGTCCAGAGAAGGGCAACAAGGTTGGTGAGGGGTTTGGAACACAAGCCCTATGAGGAGAGGCTGAGGGAGCTGGGGCTGCTTAGCCTGGAGAAGAGGAGACTGAGGGGTGACCTTCTTGCTGTCTACAACTACCTGAAGGGAGGTTGTAGACATGCAGAGGTTGGTCTCTTCTCCCAGGCAACCAGCACCAGAACAAGAGGACACAGTCTCAAGCTGCACCAGGGGAGGTTTAGACTGGCTGTTAGGAAGAAGTTCTATACAGAGAGAGTGATTGGCCATTGGAATGTGCTGCCCGGGGAGGTGGTGGAGTCACCATCATTGGAGGTGTTCAGGAGGAGACTTGATGGGGTGCTTGGTGCCATGGTTTAGTTGTTTAGGTGGGTTGGATTGGTTGATGGGTTGGACGCGATGATCTTGAAGGTCTCTTCCAACCTGGTTTACTGTATTGTATTGTATTGATATGTAAATCATCCCAAATCTGATGAAGCAATTGCACTTCTTTTCCCATAGTGGGAGAGGACAAAGAAGAAACCAGTGGCCCAAGCCACAGCTATGAGCACAAGGTAAACCATTGTTTGGATAAAGTATCTTCCGGAAGGGACATGAACAGCTTTGAGAACCCCTGGGCATCCTGCTGCTGCCCTGTGTCCAAGCCCAGCACTTTGACAAAGCCTGGGGGTCAACGTATTGGCTCTTGCTGTTCTGCAGCAGGGCAAACAGGTACTGCAGGTGCTCACTGATGGTCCAGAGCTTGTAGTCTTTGTCTTTGCAGATGCTCTCTCTGGCCACATGTTTGCTGGGGCACAAGTAGAGGGCTTGTCAGAGCTCCAGGCTTAGAAACCACATCTGTAAGAAGGTGTTGACATAGCAGGTGGCTCCCAGGTTGGTTAAGCCCACAAAAGTGTCCTCTTCCTGTGCTTGCACTTGGGGTCATCGATGTAGTGGAAGATGTTCTTGCTGATCTCAGCCAGTTAAATGTGCTCCCCAATGCCCACCAGGCAGTTGGGGTTCCCCCAGCAGCTCCTCTGGGAACAGCGGACATGGAGCTGGGAAGCTACTACCAGGAACAGTCACAGGAAGCATGGTCTGGTAGGGCAGAAGAAATATTGCTTGTTCAAAAGGTAGACTCTCAGGGAAAGTGCCTGCTTTTGTGCATTTCCACACTGTGCAGGGAAACAGGACTGGAATGAAAGACAGAGGCTGTGTTATCAAGAAATGCTTTGCTGATGCAACTGGTTTCTTCTATATAAGAACAACCCAGCAGAGCCTCAAAAGCTAGGCAATGAGAAACCAGCATACTGGATTTTTCTGTATAAGTATATTAACAAGGTGTACTTTTCTCAGCTTCTCAGGTAAACCTTATCCTGTTTTATTTCTTATTTCAACATCCTTTTTTCCTCCAGGTTGTACAGTCTTTGTATGCACTGCAGAGATGTTCTGTGAATATAGGACCACAGGTGACTCTCCCCTTCAACTCTGCTGTTGTGAGACCCTGCCACGAGTATTGTGTCCAACTCTGAGGCCCCCAACACAAGAAGGACATTTAACTGCTAGAATGGGACCAGAGGAGGGCCACAAAGATGATCAGAGGGCTGGAGCACCTCCCCTGTGGGGACAGGCTACAAGAGTTAGGGTTGTTCAGCCTGCAGAAGAGAAGGCTCCTTATAGTTACCAGTACATGAAGGGGAATTACAAGAAAGCTGGGAAGGGACCCTTTACAAGGGCTTCTAGTGATAGGACACAATACTCCTGTGCTGTTGCTGGGATGTAACCGATGCTGTGTGAGAAGGAGAGCACCAAAAGAGGCCATTATGTTGCTGCATCTGGACACCATGTACATTTTCTCCTTGACCCATCATCAACACCCAGCCTGCATAAACAGGTGGTTTGAACTGGAATTGCAAAGTGCTGCCATGATGCTGGTGTCAGCAAATTCTGGATGCAGAGGTGTCAACCTCTAAGTGCCACATTTTCTGGAGCTGAAGTGGCTTTTCCAATAGAATCCAAGATGCTGTGACAACAGTTGTCTGCCACTGTGGCACCCAGACGACATAGCATACTCTCTCTCTGGTACAAGTAGATGCTGAGGTCTCTGAATCTCAGCCCTGTGATTCTCAGAGGACTTCTGCAGTAAAAGAAAATGGCCTGAGGCAAGGCTGCTAGAGCTACCTCTGCTACCCCAGATCTGAGACTTCAGGAACAAGGAAGAATTTCTCCTTCCCAGAAGAGGGTTCCTCATCAGCCCTAGTTTCAGGCAAACAATTTTTGGAGGAACTGGTATACTTCAGTGGGACAACAGTACTTTAAGTGTGATCCTTTTAGGACCAAATGCTTTGTACATTAGTCCCTCCTGCCTTGAAAGAAGAGATGTCTGTATTTACAGGTTTATCTCGATACCATTGCCATATCCATGTGGAGCAGCATACACTGAAGCTTTAAACAGTGCCAGACTCCCTGCTGTTTTTTCCTTAAAGCTGTAGGGTGTTTCTTATTTGTTCCTTGAAAGGGGGAAGTGTGTTGCTGAAGTGGCAGCCTCAGACAAGATGTGGTATGCGATTTCTCTCACCAGCTCTGGGGATAAGTGCCAGCATCAGGGCAGTTTGCCTTGCTCTTCTCTCTTGTCCATTTTTACCTCCCAAGACGCAGGGAGAAAACGCTGCCTCTCTTGTTAACCTGTATCCACTTGGAGAACAGGATTTTCTGCCTCAGTCTCCAGAAGCAGCTCCTGTTGCTGGAGAACTTTCAGTTGCAGCCCTGCTGAGATGCCGGAGTGTAAATTCCAGTTGCTGTTTTAACCACCCTTCTCATACTACTTGAAAAATAGCTTTCTCTTGTCATTAAGGCTGATCTATAACCGCATTAATGTGTGAAATCACTGGGTGTGAAAATAGTGTACTAACCACTACTTAATGTAATATTACCACAGTAATGTCTCTAAAAATATCTTGTCCACTTGATTGCTTTCATTGTGAACTAGAGATAATGTACCACTTACAGATGATGATTAAAATTCATAAGGCTTTGGTTCTTAATTACAGCAAACTTGCAATCAAAGTGAAATGTCAGATCCTGAATGTTGTTTATCTGTATACAAATCCACAAACCCAAGAAAATAGAAGGATTGTCTACACAACAAAACTGAGCTGCTTTGCTTTAAGGTTAAGGAAAATAAATACCCCTGTGAGTATTCACGGAGACAGGTCGGAATCGGTGAGCGCGAGGTCTCCGAGGCAGCAGAACTCATCTCGGATGAAGCGCGCATCCCGGGGAATATTCAAACTTCTACATCATGGAAGAGGTTTGTAAAATACATTGATGAAGATGGAAATGTAAACTTCACAGAAGACTGTTGTGGGTGGATGGAATTAACTCTTCCATGTGCTACAGAAAGACATTTTGCAATTCAAGCCCAACTTTACACAAAAGATGGAGGCGTCTGAAAATGCAGAGATGGATTCTCTCTGCCGTGGGGAATTGCCTACCCGTGGTGGCTGGCAAGAGAGGGTAGGGTGCTTGGTTTCAAACATAAAAGATAACTATAATCATGCTCTTGTTCAACAGTGGCACTGCACAACAAAATCACACTCTTGTGGGTGTCCTTAACTCTCCATTTCCAGAGCCAGAATAAGAGGACACAGTCTCAAGCTGTGCCAGGGGAGGTTTAGGCTGGATGTCAGGAAGAAGTTCTTCCCAGAAAAGAGATTGGCCATTGGGATGTGCTGCCCAGGGAGGTGGTGGAGTCACCATCACTGGAGGTGTTTAGGAAGAGCCTGGATGGGGTGCTTGGCGGCATGGTTTAGTTGATGAGATGGTGTTGGGTGATAGGTTGGACTTGATGATCTTGAAGGTCTTTTCCAACCTGGTCTATTCTATTCTATTCTATTCTATTCTATTCTATTCTATTCTATTCTATTCTATTCTATTCTATTCTATTCTATTCTATTCTATTCTGTTCTACGCTACGCTATGCTATGCTATGCTTTTTGGTTGGGTGGGTTTTTTTCAAGTTAATGCTAAACTCTGAGGGTTTACAATGCTCTGGGATGTGTCTGACTAAATTTACACACATATACTCTCAGCCCTAACTCCATGTCAACATAGGTCCCCTTCTCAGCTCTTTTGCTTTGTTCTGGTCAGATACATACAGAACCAAGTGTAGAATCTATGTTTCCATTCCATTTTCAGTTGTACTTGTGTTCTTCATTTGTTGTATCTCTCCTGTGCCAGTCTGAAGAAATCCAAACCAAAGGGAACCAATTTCTCATACCATCAGTAACACAAGATAACGTTAGAACAATAGGATCACTGCCTTACTAAATCTGAGTAGCTCCATTTCTTTCTTCTGATTAAATGTCACTTTGAAGGAGATCTGGCCCATTGTTTGGAAACTTCTTCAGAAAAGCTCAACTTTGTTCCACAGGATACTCCTGCTGTCTATGCACTATTTTTTACATCCTTTTTGCCTGTAAATTAAAAGAATAGAATAGAATAGAATAGAATAGAATAGAATAGAATAGAATAGAATAGAGTAGAGTAGAGTAGAGTAGAGTAGAGTAGAGTAGAGTAGAGTAGAATAGAATAGAATAGAATAGAATAGAATAGAATAGAATAGAATAGAATAGAATAGAATAGAACTAACCAGGTTGGAAAACACCTTCGAGGTCATCGAGTCCAGCTTATCACCCAACACCATCTAATCAACTAAACCATGGCACCAAGTGCCTCATCCAGCCTCTTCCTAAACACCTCCAGTGATGGTGACTCCACCACCTCCCTGGGCAGCACATTCCAATGGCCAATCTCTCTTTCTGGGAAGAACTTCTTCCTAACCTCCAGCCTGAACCTCCTCTGGCACAGCTTGAGACTGTGTCCTCTTGTTCTGGTGCTGGTTGCCTGGGAGAAGAGACCAACCCCCACCTGGCTACAACCTCCCTTCAGGTAGTTGTAGACAGCAATAAGGTGAAATCAAACATTGACAGTGGTGTTCATTTTCCTAAGCTTTCCACACCACCAGTTCCTCCAGGTATTACGCTTCCTGGTTATTTTGGTCATCTTTCCAGTGCAACTGTTGAGAGAAGGGTTCAGTTTTGGGGCTGATCCAGTACAGCCAGGTGTTACTTATTTGGCAGTTTTTCTCATAGACATTTGCTGAGGTCCTGAACACCTTCTTTGCCTCAATTTTTAACAGCAAGGCAGGAGGAGTTCAGGACGAGTGGCCTCCTGAGCTGGGTGATGGGGTCAGGGAGCAGTGTAATGCCCTGGATATCCATGAGGAATTAGTTCGGGACCTGCTGAGCCACTTGGACACTCACAAGTCCATGGGGCCAGATGGGATCCATCCTAGGGTCCTGAGAGAGCTGGCAGGTGAGCTGCCAAGCTGCTCTCCATCATTTTCCTCCATTCCTGGCTCACTGGTGAGGTCCCAGATGACTGGAAACTGGCCAAGGTGGTCCACATCCACAAGAAGGGTCAGATGGAGGAACCCGGAAACTATAGGCCAGTCAGCCTGACCTCAGTGCCAGGGAAAATGATGGAGCAGATCATCCTGGTGGCAATAACTGCACACCTGCAGGATGGCCAAGGGCTCAGGTCCAGCCAGCATGGATTCAGGAAGGGCAGGTCCTGCCTCTCCAACCTGATCTCCTTCTATGATCAGGTCACCGCCTGGTGGGTGTGGGGAGGCCTGTGGATGTGGTCTGCCTGGACTTCAGCAAGGCCTTTGACACCGTCCCCCACAGCAAACTGCTGGCTAAGCTGTCAGCTCATGGCTTCGGCAGCAACACTCTGTGCTGGGTTGGGAACTGGCTGGAGGGCCAGGCCCAGAGAGTGGTGGTGAATGGTGCCACCTTCAGCTGGAGGCCAGTCACCAGTGGCATCCCCCAGGGATCAGTGCTGGGCCCCATCCTCTTCAATGTCTTCATTGACGATCTGGATGAGGGGATTGAGACAGTCAACAGCAAATTTGCAGGTGACACCAAGTTGGGAGCAGATGTTGGTCAGTTAGAGGGTGTAAGGGCTCTGCAGAGGGACCTTGACCGACTGGACAGATGGGCAGAGTCCAACAGGATGGCATTCAACAAGTCCAAGTGCCAGGTGCTGCACTTTGGCCACAGCAACCCCATGCAGAGCTACAGGCTGGGGTCAGAGTGGCTGAGAGCTGCCAAACAGAGAGGGACCTGGGGGTGCTGATCAACAGCCACCTGAACATGAGCCAGCAGTGTGCCCAGGTGGACAAGAAGGCCAACGGCATCCTGGCCTGCATTCGGAATAGTGTGGCCAGCAGGATCAGGGAGGTCATTGTGCCCCTGTACTCTGCTTTGATTAGGCCACACCTTGAATCCTGTGTCCAATTCTGAGCCCCTCAGTTTAAGAAGGACATCGAGACACTTGAATGTGTCCAGAGAAGGGCAACAAGGCTGGGGAGAGGCCTTGAGCACAGCCCTGTGAGGAGAGGCTGAGGGAGCTGGGGTTGTTTAGCCTGGAGAACAGGAGGCTCAGGGGAGACCTCATTGCTCTCTCCAACTACCTGAAAGGTGGTTGTAGCCAGGAAGGGGTTGGCCTCTTCTCCCTAGCAACCAGCACCAGAACAAGAGGACACAGTCTCAAGCTGCACCAGGGGAAGTTTAGGCTGGAGGTGAGGAGAAAGTTCTTCACCGAGAGAGTGATTCACCATTGGAATGTGCTGCCCAGGGAGGTGGTGGAGTCACTGTCCCTGGAGGTGTTCAAGAGGGGATTGGATATGGCACTTGGTGCCATGGTCTAGTCATGGGGTCTGTGGTGACAGGTTGGACTCAATGATCTTTGAGGTCTCTTCCAACCTTAGTGATACTGTGATTCTGTGATACTGTGATACTGTGATACTGTTTGCATACCTCTGTTCCAGCCACACGGGCAAACCTTCGTGAAACAGGAAAGCCGTTTCCTACGTTGGCCGCATCACGCAGCTCTGATTCACTGTGACTTATCCTGGCGTGGATTCTGTCGTGCTGGCTGTGGTAGCTTATGACAATTTTGTAGCTGTCTGCTGGTGTTTACACTACCTGTGTATAGAATAGAGAATAGAAAATAGAATAAACCAGGCTGGAAGAGACCTTCAAGATCATCACGTCCAACCCATCAACCAATCCAACCCACCCAAACAACTAAACCATGCAGCCAAGCACCCCATCAAGTCTCCTCCTGAACACCTCCAATGAAGGTGACTCCACCAGCTCCCTGGGCAGCCCATTCCAATGGGCAATCACTCTCTCTGTATAGAACTTCTTCCTAACAGCCAGCCTAAACCTCCCCTGGCACAGCTTGAGACTGTGTCCTCTTGTTCTGGTGCTGGTTGCCTGGGAGAAGAAACCAACCCCACCTGGCTACAACCTCCCTTCTGGTATCCCTTCTGGTAGTTGTAGAGAGCAATAAGGTCACCCCTGAGTCTCCTCTTCTCCAGGCTATAGCAATCCCAGCTCCCTCAGCCTCTCCTCATAGGGCTTGTGTTCCAAACCCATTACCATCACCAACTTCATTGCCCTTCTCTGGACACCTTCCAGCAAGTCAACATCCTTCCTAAACTGAGGGGCCCAGAACTGGACACAGGACTTGAGGTGCGGCCTAACCAGTGCAGTGTACAGGGGCAGAATGACCTCCCTGCTCCTGCTGGCCACACTGTTCCTGATGCAGGCCAGGATGCCATTGGCCTTCTTGGCCACCTGGGCACACTGCTGGCTCATGTTCAGCCTACCATCAACCAGTCCCCCCAGGTCCTTCTCTACCTGGCCGCTCTCCAGCCACTCTGACCCCAGCCTGTAGCACTGCCTGGGGTTGCTGTGGCCAATGTGCAGAACCCGGCACTTGGATGTGTTCAATCTCCTGCTCTTGGCCTCTGCCCATCTGTCCAGCCTGTCGAGGTCCCTCTGCAAAGCCTCTCTACCCTCCAGCAGTATCACAAGCAGCACAGCTAGTTTGCAGTGGAAAGGATTTCTGTGGCTCTGTGGCTTGGTGAGTTCCTTAGTATGTGCTCTCCTAATATGAGCCTTACCCATCAGCAATCCTAATACCTCAGCACTTCCACATTGTCCCACTGCTACCAAAGCTCTCCTGCTTGGAATGCTGTTGCAGCAAAAGCTGCTCTCCATGTGGATTGTGCTTCAGTTGGAGTGAGCCTGTTCCTGTGCTCTTCTGTACCAGTTCATAGGTGCCATCCAGAAGACACGCTCAGACACAAGTAGAGCAGAAGCCTCTGGGCAACAGAGGCAAACCAGGACACCTTACCTGCCCACTTCTGCCCTGCCACAGCTTCAGGCCAATCCCTCTGTCTGGAACATGGTATGAGTTTGCTGGAATGTTAGCTCTTTATAGCAGCTTCAAAAGGTCTCTCACTAAGTCCTGCTCAGAGCTGTCCCCTACTTAGTACCTGATCCCTATTTCAGTGTATAAGGTGTATGTGACACAGTCCAGGACAAAAAGGAACAACCTCCTAAGAGAAAAAGAACACTGTCTTGCTCTTCCTCATGACATCCCAGACAGAAAACTTGTAAGAAATTTGATGGTGTTCATCTCTATGTTGCAGACAACTTGGCCCCTCACATCTCAAGCAGTGGGTTTGTAAAACATTACTTCCTGCAAAATCTGTAAGGCTGTGACCCACCCTTTTTAGCACCAAATGCATCATGCTTTATGTCAGGGGGCTTGCAGCTGCAAGCAGCATCTGTGCCTGCCTCCAGAGCTCCAAGATTGCTCCCAGAGCCTGAAAAAGTTAATCTGCAGGTAACTCAGGTATCCCTTCCCTCCACAGCTGTGTCCACTGGAGACATACCCCTCTCAGCTTACTTTTCATTCTTACTCTTGGGGCAATTCAATACAATACAATACAATACAATACAATACAATACAATACAATACACCAGGTTGGAAAAGACCTTCAAGATCATTGTGTCCAACCCATCAACCAATCCAACCCACCCAACAACTAAACCATGCAGCCAAGCACCCCATCAAGTCTTCTCCTGAACACCTCCAATGAAGGTGACTCCACCACCTCCCCGGGTAGCCCATTCCAATGGGGAATCACTCTCTCCATGTAGAACTTCTTCCTAACATCCAGCCTAAACCTCCCCTGGCGCAGCCTGAGACTGTGTCCTCTTGTTCTGGTGCTGGCTGCCTGGGAGAAGAGGCCACCCTCTGCCTGGCTACAACCTCCCTTCAGGGAGTTGTAGAGAGCAATAAGGTCACCCCTGAGTCTCCTCCTCTCCAGGCTAAGCAATCCCAGCTCCCTCAGCCTCTCCTCATAGGGCTTGTGTTCCAAACCCCTCACCAGCTTTGTTGCCCTCCTCTGGACACGCTCCAGCAACTCAACATCCTTCCCGAACTGAGGGGCCCAGAACTGGACACAGTACTCAAGGTGTGGCCTAACCAGTGCAGTGTACAGGGGCACAATGACCTCCCTGCTCCTGCTGGCCACACTCTTCCTGATGCAGGCCAGGATGCCATTGGCCTTCTTGGCTGCCTGGGCACACTGCAGGCTCATGTTCAGCCTACAATCAACCAGTCCCCCCAGGTCCCTCTCTGCCTGGCCACTCTCCAGCCACTCTGACCCCAGCTTGTAGCACTGCCTGGGGTTGTTGTGGCCAATGTGCAGAACCTGGCACTTGGATGTGTTAAATCTCATGCCGTTGGACTCTGCCCATCTGTCCAGCCTGTCGAGGTCCCTCTGCAAATTTCATAGTGCCTGGGAGGTTTCAGTGCTTCTCTTGGAATTTCATAGCCGTGGTGAGGATATAAAACTTAGCTAAGCTGTGTCTACATTGAGCACAGGGGTACAGATAAATGCCCCAGTTTCCACGATCCACTTTCGGCAGGCAGAACCTGGCACAGCAGTGCGGAGATGGGTAACTGGGAGCTGCCTGGCTTGAGAGAGGAATCCAGGATTTTCTGAGCAGCCCAAGCCCACCAAGGAAAGTGTCCTCAAGAGGCAATGTCTGACAGCTATCCCACTCGTATGAAACACCACATGTCAAGGAGTTTAATGTGAGCACAGTGGCACAGGCTTGCATTCTGCCTGTTGCCTCTTCGCACTTCCCAAATGCTGCAAAAAGGCCCTAGCATCAAATGGAAGGCAGCACCTTGCAGTCATGCCTTGTGCCACTGGAAATACTTCAGGCTCCCACTGCCATATGCTGCAGGTTGCTTGGGGAGGGAAGGCTCTCTTGTACCTCTCACATCAGCCTTTTACTCTGTGTAACAGGTTTGGGGATGGTGATGACAGCTTTGCTCCTGGGGGTAAAACAGTTAATTTAGATTGGGCACCTGTGGCTCCCTTGTCCTCTCTGGCTGAGGATAAATCTCCTTTAAATACTGTATTCATTACCTACTCCATGAGCAAGAAATCAGACTGTGCAAAGGAGGCGAGGAGGTACAACATGTAAAAAACATGTCCTCCCACTCTCCCTTTTCTGCAGGATAGGCGATGTTTGACTTCACACTCAAGGAAGCAGCTGAGAAATCCTTCAGATGGTTAAACATTTCAAACAGTTTGGATGAGTAAATGTCCTAGATTTAACAAATTTTGCAGCATTACTCGAGTTACAAAGTGGACCATGAAATGTTTGCAGAGATGTTCTTGCCCTCCAGCTACTGACATCAGAACAAAAACCGGAGTAAGGGAGGGGAGGTGGGAATCGTAGGGTAAGAGGAAAATAAATGGGTGGTGCTAGGTTTCAAAATGAATTTCTCATCCTTAGAAAGGACATGCTACACTTGGGTTTGGTTTTCCTCGTTTCAGAGACTATTTCATTTTTGTGAAAATTTGCCTTCTCAGTTTAACAGCATTTATATTTTGAGTGTTGCTTTTCCTTACAGAGGGCCGAAGCTTGGGCTAACCAGCAGTCACCAGGGAATTCAAAAGGGCAAATTGCCAGTGCTGGTAAACGATCATATGCTAAGAGGAAAATATATTCTGCAATATATAATACTGCTCCTTGGTGATGCTCAGCTTCACCTTCTCATTGTGCAGCACTGACACGAGTGACTTTTCTTTCACTCTGCAGTGAATATGATGTTGGTGAAAGGTGCTGGCCTGACCGTGCTGAGAACTGATCCCTGTGGCTCGGCAGCGGCAAAGGATCCTGGCTACAGGCTGTTCTTCTCATCCGGTTTCAATGATGGAAGAGGAAACAGAGTTTATACAAAACCAAGCCCAACCCCCTGAAACATCTTGCTTTGTTTATGTTCCGAGCCAAGCCTGTGACTCTCAGTGTTCGTAAGAGCTATCCAGACATTTCTCCATCTGACTGACTTCACATCTATTCCTTGATCTCATCGAAAGATCTGGCTTTTAGCTCCTGCTCAAGATGTCCCACTTTTCTCTCTTGCTCTGCTCTCCAGTGTCTGAAAGATCCCTGTATAACATGATTATGCAACCATGCAAATGGACATGGTTATTTTCATTTACTGCAAACTCTGCTTCAGGTCTCCTGTTATGAAAATAAAATCATTAGTGAGAGACACACTGTAGAAAGTAGCAGGAATGGAGTTTTATGTGGCTGGGTTTGAATGCTGGAAGGTGGTATTCGATATGGAAATGGACTATTTCGACTAAACTGGTGTGCCACCATCTCTCCACAGGAACCAGCATCAGTTAATAGACTCAGACAGTTGTCCTCTGAATCCTTTCCCCCTAGGAAATGGCAGATACTCGCCTTCGAGGTTGTTTTCCACAGCTGGAGGTCTCCTCCTTCCCAACCCCAAGCTGCAGGGAAATAAGTAGCGCAGCTCTCCCAGAAGGCTAATTTGCACCCTCCCACTGTAAACAGGCAGCTGCCTTCTTCACTTTGCACCCAGGCGGGAGGGCCTCAGGGGGCGGTTAACTACACTGCTGCTGAACCCAGCGCTAAGCGCAAGGGCTCTCAGCACCCAGCCAGAGGCGACTGATGAGAAGCGAAGGAGCCCCTTACGCAGAGAGGCGGGCGGGAGGGGGGGAGGGGGGGAGTAATGCACAAAGCACATAACACTTCGCTAGTACTTTGAGACGCCTTGGACGCCTCTTGTTATGCCTACAAGTGCAGATGCCTCTCTCCAGTGCAGTAAGGATAAGACCTGCTCAGTTCTCGTGGCCATTCCCACACAGTGCCTAAGTACCTTGCTTCATGGCCCTTAGCCTCTCGATGATCTCATGAATTGTCCTTGTGTTACACACGCTGAGTGCAAAGGTACAGGGCAGGCAGAGGTCTGCCACTGATGTGGGCTGCAAGCTTGTGTCTGTCTTCCTCAGGCAGCCCTTTCCTCAGTCTCTGGCAGTGGTGCCATTGACTGCACGGTGAAGGGGAGATGCAATAGCTGTCTCCAAGTCTCTCCAGAAAAATGTTTTCCCATTTCACCGTCCTTGAGGAGGGTCTTATCTATCCAAAATGTTCCCCTTATTAAGAAATCAGGGCTCCTGAATCCATCCAACTCCCCTCACTGGGTAACTAGGGCTCCCTCCCAGATTTGGGCAGCAGTTTGCAGCTACTGAGATCTGAAAAGACAGCAGGAAGTCCTCTTGGGGCAACTGCAGCCGGAGACACCAGCCCTTGGCCCGGAGAAGTGGTAAGACGCAGGTGAGGCAGGTCGGCACGACTAAGAGAAGCGGCAGCTGGCACAGGGCCCCACAGCACGGGCGGGGAGCGGGAGGCAGCGGGCTGGGCCGAGGCCTTTGGGTACGGGCGGAGGGGCTCCCCGGGAGCTGGCTGGGGGACGGTCGGCGGTGCCGCCCGCAGCACTGCAGGGGGCGCCCTCTCCCGGCGCGCCAGGACTGGCCAGGGGCAGGCGCGGCCCCGCCCTCAGCGCTGCCGTCCTCTGCCCGGACCGGGCCGGGAGCGTGGCCTGCTTGCAGCGGCTGTGCCAGGCTGAGGGAGCTCACCTGGTTCGCATCCTCGCTTCACCCCTTCCCGCCTTTTCCCCTCACTTTTCTTCTTTTTTCCTGGTTCATTCCCTTTCTTTCCTTCCAATTTGCCCCCTCCCCCTTTTTTTTCCCCCTTCTTTGTCTTCCCTTCGAAGTGTGTCATTATCGCTGCCTTTCCCCTCGGGTTGCATTCGTCTCTCTGTCCTCTCTGCCTGCCTCTCCATTTCCTCCCGCTCTCTCTTGTTAGCTCTGTGTAGCCTGGCGTCTTTCTCTGTTTCTCTCCCCGCCACGCAGCCCTCCCTCTGTGCAGCTCTCTCCATGAAATGGATCTGAACAATTGCATCGGAGGAGCTTTTTCTGTTCCTGCCATATGTCCGTGTGTCGAGGCACCATTTCTCTTGCTATATTTTGGAAGTATTGGTGCTGGAAATACCAGGGCAGTAACAAAACTGTGAATTTTCTGCCTGTGCCTTTTTGGATGGTAATGAGATTTGAAATCCAGCATGAATGAGATTTGATGGATGGTTGTACTGGTGTTTTGAGCTGATTTAGTTCAGCGTCGCTGAGATGCTCAGGCTGGGTACTGATGGGAGGACCTTTAAGGAGGAAAGGAGAACACCCACCCCCCCACCCCCCACCCCCCCGAATGTTTCCAGCCATCTGACAACCAAGAGGACATACTAAGTCACTGAAGTGGCATCATCCTTTCTCTCTTCCCGCCCCCCCCCCCCCCCCCCCCCCTTTTGGAGACAGATTCAGTTCTACAATCAAAGAACTTATAATAATTGCCCAGTTCCTTAAATATGAAAGGATGATGTTTGCCTTCATCTGCAAAGTACCTGCAATGACAGTAGCTGTGATCAGTGAACACTGTCCCCCCTCACCTTAATGTGGTGTTATCAGAAGCTGTCTCTTTGGCACAACCCTTGCTCTTGTCCCATGATCTGCCCCCTTGAAGACCTTCCAGAGTGCCCCATAGGTCCAACCCCTCTCACGCATAGGGTGATGCAGAGCCCTATGTCCTTGCTTCTGGTAAAAAAGAGCTTTAAGACTGGGAACCATGCTGCCCTGTAATTAATGTACACTCACCCTTAAACACATAGTGACAACAATTTAAATGTCAACATTCCTAGTTAATCCCCTGCTGACAAAATAAGTCTGGAAAGGGATGGCTCTGCACAGCCTCCAGTGAACAAGATCTTGTTTTAGCAGTACAAGGACTTGGGAGATTTCCCCAGTTTGACCAATAAGCCAAAAGATTTGCTTTGGTAATCACAGCTGTAAATGATGCATTTGATCTCCTCAGTGAAAAAACCCACTGCATGTGGTAGAGCACACAACTCCTCTCCTCTGCCCAAGCCTTCTCCTTCAGAGCAGGGGCAGGCTGGTCTTCTTGGGTGGTGTCTATATGACAAGGGACGTGAGTTCTGTCTCTGATGTTTGTGGGTCCTCTCTCTGCTCTGTGAGATGTTCACAGACTCTTCCTGAGTCACATTTTCTAGCCCAAATAGCTAGTGATACTACAAAGGTAGTTACAGAGGGAAATTGATTTTAGTACCCTCCCAGGACCAGTGGAGCAGGGACCATAGGTACGTAATATTTGGATTCCTCTCTTTATGTGTTGAGTCCTGCCTCGCATTTACTCTGGGGAGCCCAGGCAGATTGTGAGTGGTGCTCACATCATCTCCCTGGGGCTGTTTTAAGCTTTCATAGTAGGCAAAAGGCAGAGTACCCAAGGTGGGGAAATGAAGTTCCAAGCAGTCCAGCGTTTTCAGTTCCCTGGCTCCCTGCAGGCAGGACAGCTGCACTTTCAAGGCTGACGTCCTGAGATGCAGGGCAGCAGCATCACCCTCAGCAAGCTGCAGTGCTACAGGGGCACTGACACAGGGTTTCTTGCCTGGGGTGAATCGCTGTCTGAGTTCTAGGCCCAGCACAAAAACACAGTCCAGAAGGTAGTGGGTCGTTCTTCTGGGGATCACCCTAATTTAACACACTGTCCTTGCATCCCTTGGTTATTTGTGTCTGTGGTGTGGAAGCACATGTCGACAGATTCCACTGTTCTGCCTGTAGTTTTCAATCACTAGATTCCTGCACACCAGCATCACCTTACATTCAATGACAAAATGATAGCCACTTTTTTCCTCTTTTCTTTTCCTCTTTGTCACTTCCTTTCTGAAGGATGTCTGAGGGGTGCTCTCCCTGCCATAATTTTAAGTCTTTCATTTCAGCATGACTGTTCAAGCTCTCTTTCTCACACTGCCTCTCTTTTATTCCGCTTTGTTCTTCCACCACCACCTGTCACCAAAGCCTCTTCCTTCCCTACTGCGTTATCTTCTAGAGACCAATCGATCTCCTTTTCCTCTATTCTTAATCTCTCCCTTCCCTTATTTTCTAAAATATCTTCTCCATCTCCCCACTGACCAACACTTGCTTATGGCTTAGCCATCCCTTTCCATCTGCCTGCCATGGAAACATCCCCCACTTCAAACTCACAGTTGCTCCATGCCTGTTGTAGGCCACAACAATCCCTTCTGCAGCACCTCAGCCCTGCTCATGTTCACTTGGTGCCCTGTGCGAACAGCCTGTGCACCCACTCTCTTCCCTGTTGACAGCGAGCAGCCGTGGCTCAGGCTGAGAGGATGAGCAGTGGGAAGACTGCTCACCTGACTCTGTAATTGTTCAACCTCCAGCATTTCCTGCTTGTAGCGATCAGAGGTAGGCTACTAGGTTGCCCCGAGCTTTGAGGCTTACTGGTGGACCTGCCCTCTTCTCTGAGTTTCCTTCTTGCAGCTTTTCGTTCCCCACAGGAGGCCTTCCCCAAGGATGTATTTTCCTTGGTATTCCCCATTGCTCCTCCACAGGGGTTCTTAGGGCTGCAGTTATTGCCCCTCTCCAATGCCCGTGCCCACAGCTGCCTTTCTCTGCCTTGCCTGCTCCTTGCTTCTGGGGCCCAGATGAGCCCTGCTAGAACCCTCATGCTACTGGTCCTCTGGACCTTGGTGGGATGGGAATGCAAGGGCTTTATTCTGCTTAAGTCTACGTGGGGATGTGTGACTTCTGGGCTAGGATGGGCTGCCTAATTATTTTGTAATGAGTCTGAGGTACTTGAACCCAAATAATGTTAAAAATGGCTTTGTGTAGCCCTGAGCCACTCTCTTTACCATTTTGCTGTGCCCAAACAAGTGTGCAGTACACCCAGGCTCTGAAGACAACTGGATATTTTCAAAGCCTCCATTCCTCTGCAGAACTTGTGCTTCCATCTTTCTCTGCCCTTACTTTATTCCTGACTCTCTTCCCATCTACTGTGACTGTTTTCTATTTTTACTCCTGACAAAGGGCTGTGGGCTTAGAGGCTGCTCTTGTAGCTGTAGATGTAAAATGCCTGCTGTGTGGTGTTTGTAATGAAAGAACCGCTCCTGGAAATTAACTAATTCACAGACCTAACTAATTAACTCTGCAGCCGTGCAGAGCTGTGGAGGAGTGTCAGTGTGGTTTCATTGCCAAGGGCACTGGGCTGGGGGAGAGGGATAGAAGGGAGGTGGGGAGACACATGTCTGTGATCCTAACTCTTTCCCCAACCCCTACCACTGTAAGCCAGACATCTCCCATCCCTTTTGACCCTTCCCCCTGCCCTCACTCTTTTCTTTAGTCGAGCCACTCAGGGTAGGAGCTTTTTCTCATGATGCCTATTCAGTGCCTTGTACAGAAAGGCCTTGGCATTGTCATGGGCACTAATTGCTGCTGTTTTACAAAGAATAAACACTGGAAAGACAAAGAATTACAGAGCCAGGTAGCTCCAGAGATCAGTTTGTCCCTTTCTGGTTTTTCTCCCTTTGCTATATCTGTGTTGAGGAGAATGGCCACATGGCTTTGACAAGGGCAGGTTGATTCTTCCATGGTGGTACTATATCCCATCTCTTCTGCTTTCCTCAGGCTCAAAATGCAGTCCTCCCTGGAGCCAGCAAAGAGATTCCTCTGGAAATACATTGGAAGTGGACCTGGCTCTTCTGCCCTAAGGAGCATAATTTTGACATCAACCCATCAGTGTTTAGAGCACACTGGGAGCCAGATGAGGTCACCCACACTATTTCAAGGCTAGGTGTTTAACAGGAGAAGTTCCTCTTCATGCATACTCCCATGGGGATTCAGTACATCCATGCTACCTGCCCTGGCACACTCTCCCCTCAATGCATGCCACTGGAGCTCCCTGGGGAGCTCTGCTGGGCACCTGTGCAGCAATTTCCAGTAGCACATGGATGGGGTGAACCCCCCACCCAGGGGCTTGCTGAAAGTCTACCAGGAGCTTCCCTGACCCATGGGAAGGTGACCCTCTCCTTCTGCCTGCCACCTGCCCTGAGCAGGCAGTACAGTAACTGTGGCTTTTCCTTGCTGGAACGGTGGCTAGGACTGTGCCTCGCTGAGTAATGCACAGCTCAGAGGGGTTTCTGAGGCTCAGGGCAGCCAGACTCTGTGAACTAGAGAAACCATTCCACCAAGTCCCAGTGGGTCGAGGCGGTGACAGCTGGTGCTGTTTGGGATCAGGGATCATGCCTGATGTTGCAGCTGCATGTGCTCCCAGCTGACACACAGGGCTGAGCACTACTGGGACCACATCCAGCGTGCAAGGCGGCATGCACAACGATGACTGTCAGGCGGGGGCTACATGAGCGTGTGCGCTGAGGCATACCTGGGACTGGGGCAGGTGACAAACTGTACCTGAGATCATTAGGATTAGCATTCTGGATTCCCCATCAGAAAAAAAAAAATCTGATGTCACTGCTTCCTCTTTTGCTCCCCATGGATATTGCAAACACCTTGACACCATAATGCAAAAGGTGGTGCAAGGATGTTTGAGCCACTGAAGACCCAAGCCACTATGCTGATCCATGAAGCCCCATAGACTTCAAAGCTCTGGCCTTGAACTCCTGTAGCCATAGTACCTTTAAAAACAAAAATAAAGGTAAGGCTTGTTAAAGAAGGCATGCTGCTGAACTGAGGAAGCAGGACTAGTACTGGAACCAAGCTGACTTATCATAGAATCATAATATCATAGAATCATAGAATCAATAAGTTGGAAAAGACCTCAGAGATCATCCAGTCCAACCTGCCACCCAACACCTCATGACTAACTAAACCATGGCTTCAAGTTCCACATCCTTTTTGAAC
The DNA here is from genome assembly GCA_033816785.1 of Picus viridis. Lineage (NCBI taxonomy): Eukaryota > Metazoa > Chordata > Aves > Piciformes > Picidae > Picus > Picus viridis. The sequence continues at coordinate 32,647,125 of CM066570.1, read as the reverse complement.
ACCTCCAGGGATGGTGACTCCACCACCACCCTGGGCAGCACATTCCAACGGCCAATTACTCTTTCTGGGAAGAACTTTCTCCTTGCCTCCAGCCTAAACTTCCCCTGGTGCAGCCTGAGACTGTGTCCTCTTGTTCTGGTGCTGGTTGCCTGGGAGAAGAGACCAACCCCCACCTGGCTACAATCTCCCTTCAAGGAGTTGTGGAGAGCAATACGGTCTCCCCTGAGTCTCCTCTTCTCCAGGCTAAGCAACCCCAGCTCCCTCAGCCTCTCCTCATAGGTCTTGTGCTCGAGACCTCTCATCAGCCTCGTTGCCCTTCTCTGGAGGGCATCAGCTCTGCTATGTCTCTGGTACAGACAAGCAGTAGTTCTAACTCTGTACTGCATAGGTGTCAGTGTCACCAAGGTGGTAAATGCTGCCCAACCATGCAGACTGGCTCTTCGGGGCATTGGCTGACCTGCCAGATGTGGGAGATGTAGCTTTCATAAGGATTGCCTTGTCACCAGGTATCATCCACATCACCGTAGAGATGTATCCCACTGTGATTCCCAAGTACCTTTGGATGTAACTGGAGTGTTGAAAGCCTTGTCCTCTTTGTAATTTTATCCTGCAGGACTTTACATGTTTGTCAGAGCAGGTGGTTGGAGGTCAACTATGAGAGCAGAGCCAGAGCTGAGATGTAAGGACTGACATAGCAGAACCACTATGTGTGGTTCAAGACCACTTGTGCTTTCGAGTTCCGCCAGGCTGCCGAGGCTGGAGGTAGTGTCTGTCTCCTGTACCTGGCTCACAAATGACTTAGAGCTTGTGAACCTTTTCACAAGATCTGCTAGAGGCCTGGAGAACCAGCTATTGTCTTTACTATTCTCACATGTAGACTCTTTCTTTTGACCTGACAGTGCTCAGCGCTGTTGTTATGCCAGTTTGGGCTTGCCCTGCAGTCACCTAGACGGTCTAGATACCAGCTCATGCTTAATCTGGAGCAGGTAGCTCAGGCTAACAACAGCAGAGAGCCATTACTTCAGCAGAGTTTTTTACCAGCAACTCTGGTTGTTAATTTGCCAGATAATAGCAAGAGATACTTAGGCAGCAAAAAATCAGCAATAAAATACCAGTTAGTAGTTTAAAGATTTAATTCCCCTGCTGCACCCACTCATGGCACCCAACCTCTGTGCTCTTTTACTCTGGGTCCTAGCTGTATGCCCCAGCTTTGATAGGTTTCATTGGACCATCACACACACAAGTACACGCCTTTCCTCTGCCTCCTCCTAGTCTCTGATGTGTTGTCCTGGTCTGGTGCATGCCCTGAGCTCGCCCTGCACCATCTTATGTGCTCCTGGGTGAAAGGTTGGGCTGGGGATCATTTGGGTTGGTGTGGGAGGACACAAGGCACCCTCTGACAGCATGAACTGTCCACTCACAAGTGACTTTGGAGCTTTGAGAGCAATTGGTTTAGCACTTGAGCACGATTGCTGGAAAACTCATCTGTGGTTACCAGCAGTAATCTAGGTTCATCCACCTGAACCCAAGCATGGACTTCTGCCTGTTGTGTAACTGTACTGTGCAGGACAAGCAGCTGGCATGCTACAAGCACCCGAGCACCACACCTGAAATGTGCACAGCCCTGTCCAACCCCCCAGTCCACTCCTGTCTTGTGGAGCCTGGTGTGGTCAGTGGTGTTGGTGCTGGTCACCTGCTACAAGTGGTGGATGCAGGCAGGGGAAGGCAGCTGACTGTCCCTGCTGAAGGCTGAGGGCTGGGAGCGAAAGGACCGTCAGCTCCAGCCTTGGTCTCATCAGTGGGGAGAGGGGTGTGTGCAGCTGCAGTGTTGGGCAAGAAATGCTAATGGAAAACAGAAACAATTCAAACTGCGTGGTGGTGGGGGAAACACTAACAACATTATGAGCTTGGGGCCTGTAACAGTCCTGCTGGTGAAATAACTGCTTTTGCCTATTCTTTTTTTTTTTTTTTTTTAATTATTATTAGGACACAGAACTTTTTTGGCTTGTGACACCAGGCCAATAATATTCTTTGGTGTCAACAGGGTCTTGGGCAAGCCAACATTTTTCTTGCTAATCACTACCAGAGAAAGAGGAGCAGCACATTGTTACCTCCCCATGTGCTAGTCACTAGGAGCATCGCCCACCTCCTTGATCTGTGGGCAGGCGGAGGGGTCCTTGGCAGGGCAGCAGCAGCTCTCAGGGGCACGCTGTCCCTCTCTCCCAGTAGAAGTCTGCGGGGCAAGCACACCGCACAAGCACCTTTTGGAGAGAGGGGCTGGAGTGACTTGTGGTTTGGTTTTTCCCCTCTGGGAGCTGGCAGTGCACATTCTGGATAATAATTGCATTCTGCTTGGGAGTGGTGTGCATTTTGGTTTCTCCTTGGTTGTGTTAATTGTGTGGTAAGGTGCCTGGAGCCTTCTATTGGCATCTTTATTTATTTAAATACAAACGAAGAAGGCATTAAATCAATTGTTCCTTTTTCTTTGCTCTCTCTTGTCTTATCATTGCTTCTATCACATACTCTTGGCTGTACCAGGCTTTTGGGTTTTCAGCTGAATCAGGTATGCTAAGTGAGAGTCCCAGGCTGAATTTCCTGCAGACTCATGGAGCCTGCTCGAAGGAGGCACACTTTGCATCACCGGCTTTCCCCTGCTGCAATTTCACTTACATTTCAGGGCGCTTCCTAGCCTTATTTGCTGGCTGAGGCTTCAGTCTGTAACCCTTTGCATACCTAACCATCCCACAATGCAAGAATAAAGCAAGCAAGCTGCAGAGTATAGCCTCCACTGAAAGTAGAACACAGTTCTCTTAGACCTTCAGCTACACTGCCTTTCAGCTGGATGGGCTAAGCCTATGTGACGCAGTTGGCCCCCTTGGTATTTTAACCTTTGGGACCTACAGCTAGGAGAGGAACCCAGGATTCCTGGGCTTGATCGTTCTGCTATTTAGCAAATACTTTGTAACCAAATGGCAAACTATGAGTCGAGGCCCTCTCTCCTCGCCAAACTCCATAAAAGATAATTACTCCTGTGAGTTCAAGTGGTGGCATGTTTTGTCAGAGATCTGGAAGCCTCGTACGCAGCTTTCAGACAGATGTTGTAATTGCGCCTATGATTACCAACCCTCCCCCCCCCCTTTTTTTTTTTTTTTTGTTCCCAACTATTTATTAAATTTGCACATTGAAAACTTGCTTGGAAACTACAATGCCTGTCAACAAACTGCTCCTTGTGGTGTGCCAGAGATCCAAATACCTGTATGCTGATCTGGGGGCATTTGTTAAACGTACGGGCTGGTGAGATCAGAAATCAGAGCTGAGGAGCCGGCGTCTATTGTTGTGGCAGCAGCAGGACCAAGGCAGCCTTGGTCCTTCCCAGAGGTACAGCTATATGTTTACCATGCAGAGGTCAGAGCAAGGGGCAGATTTCATTAGGGGCTGGGTTCCCTCTGCTTTGACCCTGTGTGTTTTCTTTTAAACTTTGACTCTTCTTTGTCTCTGACAATAACTACTGCAGAGGGATGCTGGCCTCTTTGCTTGCCCTAAATTCTGTTGGACTTACCTCATTACTCTCCTAATGATGATCTGACAAATGCTTTTGCATGATTTACTGGCGGTGTTACAGGTGTGTGGAACACTTGTCAGTACCTTGCTACTACATGCCTAATTTTTCAAGCGGCTGGGTGTGCTAGCTTCCTTTGCAAAACAGCCCTGCACATTTACCTGGTATTATTCCACTAACATAGGCTTTATCACATACCTGCACCCAAAGCTTCCACAGATATGCCCTGGGATTTCCAACCCCCTCCAACAAAAAAAAAAAAAAAAAAAAAAAAAAAAAAAAAGGAAAAAAGAAAACCACACACACACACACAAACCCCAACCCACCACCACAAAACCACCAACCAAAACCCAAGCCAGGCCCTGCATGCAGGTGTTGATGTAACTGGCATTCTGATAAGAGGCAGAGAGCAGAGAAATGGCAGGACGCAGCAGCCTCCCATCTGGCTGTGGTACTGTGGACAAGGAGGGTCCAACAACCACCCTGGGAAAGGCAGCAGGGCGTTGTACATCCCTGCCTCTCCTACCCTTGAGCGGAGTTTCCAGCTGCTGTAGCCCATGCCACAGGTTTGCACCCTGCCTTTCACCTTTCACGTGCTTGTCTTTCTAAAATAGAAAAGGACGTTTTCACTGATCAAACCTCAGAAAACAGACCTTGCCACCACCTGCACAAGCACATCACTGAAATCAAACAGAGGTTCTGGAGCAAAGAAGTGGGGAAGGTGAGAGGTTTCCAGGCAGTGCGCAGTGACAGAGCGGGAACTGCTCAGGAAGGGAGGAACATCAACATTTTGCACACACATTTTTTTCACTATTTGGGCAAAGCTCTTCTGCTCTTCTCCTGATTGTGTTGCTAGGAGAGAAGTGCTCGGCCCTCTTCGTGGCTATGAATAGCTCGTCCTTGTTTATTCAGCCCAGCTCCGCCTGCTGGTTACAACCACAATCAGCACCATCTTATTGCATGACACCACCATAAAACAATGTAACTGCAAGAGGAGCAGTCCCCTCTGCGGCTGAGAAGACTTGAGGATACCTCTCTAGAGCACGACTCCAGAGCCGTCCTTCTCCTCTCACCACACTCCACAACGCATCCCCTTCCTCCAGCAGAGAGGTATAATCCCAGCCAGACAGTGCACTGTTCATGCCCAGAAAGCAACGCTGAGAGAGGCAGGACCTGCAAATCAGTAACCTGCACAGTCACTTCAGGGTCCTTTCCTTCTATTGTAGTGTGGGAGCCTTTCATGAACTAGAAAAGTTAGTTTTCTTTTTTTAGTGAGCACTGAGATTCTTGCATAAGCCCATGAATCTGAGATAAGGGACTTCAAGAAAAGTAACAGATGGCTTGAAAATTTGCAATAATGGGATTCACAAGGTTTTCTTAGGAATATTCTGTGTAAGATCTTACTGTGAAGGAAGCATCTATGGAAATGGAATGAGACGGGCCGTATTGACAATGGGGAAAACTAACAGGGCTGACCAAAAGTCTCTCCAAAGTGCTGCAAAATGTGACCAAGCACAGCATCTCAGAACACGTGCTCCAAGGGCTGGAGGGACAGACAGCAATCACAGTCAGCCAATGCATGATGAGATGGGTTGTGTGTGCGCGAGCAACCAGAGGGAGCCATGAATGTTCAGAGTAGCAGAGTGGACAAAAAACTTCCAGCATCCAGAACAGTCTGGGCACTCAGCTGAGAAGTGGTTTACTGTACAGGTAGAGATGAACTACCCCTTCTCTTTCAGCACAGTGAGCTTCCATGTGTGCATATTTCCATAGACGTTTCCTCTTTCTCCACCTGGGAATTTTGCTGGGGTTAAATCTCAACACTGTCTACATGTACACAGAATTTCCATAGGCTCCTTGAGCCTTTCAGATAGCCAGGCTGCTGAACTTCCATAAATTCAGGACAGGTCAACTGCACACTGTGGATGTGAAATGTATAATATGCATACACTATGTCTGATGAATCAAAAAACTGTCATCCCTGCTGTGCATAGGCTGCGTAAATGATCTGCACAGGTACAGAATGCCCACCGTGCTCTGAAGGTGTTTGGTCTACCCTGTGTGCTTAGAGCATCTATATGGTGCAGCTGTATGTATCACAGTATCACAGTATCACTAAGGTTGGAAGAGACCTCGAAGATCATCGAGTCCAACCTGTCACCACAGACCCCCATGACTGGACCATGGCACCAAGTGCCACGTCCAGTCCCCTCTTGAACACCTCCAGGAACGGTGACTCCACCACCTCCCTGGGCAGCACATTCCAATGGCGAATGACTCTCTCGGTGAAGAACTTTCTCCTCACCTCCAGCCTAAACTTCCCCTGGCGCAGCTTGAGACTGTGTCCTCTTGTTCTGGTGCTGGTTGCTAGAGAGAAGAGGCCAACCCCTTCCTGGCTACAACCACCCTTTAGGTAGTTGTAGAGAGCAATGAGGTCACCCCTGAGCCTCCTCTTCTCCAGGCTAAACAACCCCAGCTCCCTCAGCCTCTCCTGTATGCCCACTTGGGGAACAGGACAGACATAGCATCTTTGTCACACCTTCTTGATTTATTTGTAGAGGAGAGAACAGATGAATGCTTCAATGCAGTAGACAAGGAAACTTCAGCACATCCCTTTGTATGGAGGCTAGACTATCCTGTTAGAACAGCCACCTAAAAAGTATCAGTGGGGTGGGGTCCTATTATAGAAGAGATTCTACATGCACATGGTGAAAAAGTGCTATTTCCTTGCTCCCCTCAAAAATCCCCCACTACAAAAATCTGAAAATCTAAAAGTGCAAGAAAGGGCATTGCCATTCCTACTTGTCAGATAATGAGCCAATTAAAAGGAAGCTCTTAATTTCCTAAAGCAAGACACAGGTGAACTTTAGACATCTGACTGCAAGTTCTGATTCTGCAAACACTTGTTGATCTTGTGCCTGGTGCATGCGCCCAGACACCTCAGGCCCACCAGGTTTGACATGGATACGAGCCTAAAGGAGCATACCTGCAGGATGGGCTCAGAGCAAGCCCCCAAACAGGATGACACTTCTTTTTATGGTGCAGTGTCCAAAGGGCCTAAAGCACCCATGGATGATATGGAAGAGCCAGCCTGTGCTGCCTCCTCTGCCCCAGGGTTTTCCTGTCTGCATCTCCCATGGATGTGCTCCAGCTCCTGGGCTGCCAATGCTTCAGAGAGAGAGGGCACACTCACCTCTTCTGCCAAAGGCGTTGTGAATTTCTTAAAAGTGTTGTGGCTTCCTTGGGCATGCACACACCCTGGAGAGGAAGCATGTGCAGGAATCACCAGCCTGGCTATTTGAGGTTTCAGTACAGGAGGAGAAAGCTTATGCTCCAGTCCACTCTCAGGCAACCACTTCTGACTCCTGTCTCTTTAATGTAATATTCAAAACCAGGCACTGGGCAAAGGGACCCATGTTTTCCTTTGTACATGAAGTACCATGAGATCAATGAGATTAAACATGTGCTTACATGCTATCCTGAACTGGGGCCATGAGGAGAGCAGTGGGAAAGTAAACAGAAGAGAAACATTATGGAAATGAAGAAAGAAGGAAAATCCATCCTGCCAAGAGCAGCGGCTCTCATTGTTGCAAGAAGATATGGCTTTACCCAGAGCTAATTAGGCATTAGGAAGTCCAGGGACTGGAAAAGAAGACCAAGTCTTCTCCATCAGTGTTCAAAAATGACTGGAAAGAGTGAGATTTTGAGCAGTGGAGAAAGGCTATCTATTGGGTTCAGCCATTCTCAGAGAAGGTAAGTTTAGCCTTGAGTTGATTTTCCCCATTAGCAGAACGTGGGTACTAGAAATGATCAGGTGTCAACCTGTTACAATACCAAGAGGCTTTTGCTCTCCCTTAAAAAGACTCAGAAAACATGAGATGGATGTTAGGCTTAGGAGATGTGTCAGAGCCTTTGTGAAGACCCTGTGCACCAGTAGGCACAGCTGCTGCAGCATGTCCCCTTGCAGATAGAGTGGGAGACAAAGCTGGATGTGATGACCACTGTATAATCTGGTTTTGCTTTCAACAGGTTGAGTGAGGCAGCCATCCTCTTCTGAGCTCCTGCGACACCAGTTCCCAGCACTTGCCAAGGTGAGAGTCCTGTTGAGGAGAGCACTTGGGCAGCCTGCTCAAGGGGATTGACTGACACCTTTGCCCAAGGCTTCAGTTCACAGCACATTCTGTTGCCTCCCAAGTGCCTGACAGTAAAGGGTTTGATTTGGTTTTCCTGCCTGTCAAATTCTAGACTGTATGTTCTTCCACCTTTTTATACTCTCCATGTTGCCTTGAGTCCTTTCACCCAGATCTCTTGTTGCTACCTTGCTCTCTGGCTGGAGAATTTGTAAGGGTGCCTCTGATTCCCCAGCGTTTTCACCTGGCTTTTCTTCCTTTGCAGTCATTCTTGGTTGCAGTCTTCCTTTCCTGCATGACCTCTGTTTCCTGGTAAGCTCTTCATTTCCATCTGTCTTAGCAGCCCAGCTACAAATTAGACCTGGCTAAAAATTCTCCCAGTGAAACCATCGCTTGTCTAAAACTTTTAGAGTTTGGGGGGATTGTTGAAACTCTGGTTTTGGGAAGTGGCTTTTCTATTGAGCACTCAAGTTCAAAATGTCCATTCTCTCTTCTGCTACCAGTTCAGATGACCTTGTTTATTCTGATACAGTACAATACAATACAACACAATACAATACAACAGGTTGGAAGAGACCTTCAAGATCATCGCGTCCAACCCATCAACCAATCCAACCCACCTAAATAACAAAACCATGCAACCAAGCACCCCATCAAGCCTCTTCCTGAACACCTCCAATGAAGATGACTCCACCACCTTCACTGGCAGCCCAATCCAATGGGCAGTCACTCTCTCTGTATAGAACTTCTTCCTAACATCCAGCCTAAACCTGCCCTGGCGCAGCCTGAGACTGTGTCCTCTTGTTCTGGTGCTGGCTGCCTGGGAGAAGAGACCAACCTCTGCCTGTCTACAACCTCCCTTCAGGGAGTTGTAGAGAGCAATAAGGTCACCCCTGAGCCTCCTCTTCTCCAGGCTAAGCAACCCCAGCTCCCTCAGCCTCTCCTCATAGGGCTTGTGTTCCAAACCCCTCCCCAGCTTTGTTGCACTCCTCTGGACACGCTCCAGCAAGACAACATGCTTCCTAAACTGAGTGGCCCAGAACTGGACGCAGTACTCACTTTGTCTGCTTGAATATGTTTAACCACTTGTTAAAAGAAAAAAAAAAAAAAAAAAAAAAAAAAAAAAAAGGGGAAAAAAAGTACTTGCCTGGATTAGTAAAATGTCTTTGATATCATTGGACACAAAAAACCTCCCCATCCAAGTGGTGATTATTATAATTATTTTTATTAAAAGAAAACAGCTGATGCTTGTGCAACACTCTTCTGGGCTTCACTCTTCTGGGCTTCACAGATCTTTTCTGCTGAGATTCACAGGAAAAAAATAAACCAAACCAACCAAATAAACAAACAAAAAACCCCAACCAAACCAAAACCCACCCAACAAAAAAAAAAAAAAAAAACCACCCCACAGAACAAGCAAACAAACAAAACCAAAACACCAAAAACCCCAACCCAACCCAAAACACTTCTGTTGTCCCTGGACAGGGATGTGTTTTTTTGAGTTTTGTGGGTTTGTTATGAAATGTATGACAATCAGTCATGTGGTTCGCTTTCTGGGCCGACTGAACCCTGATGAACCCATGTGTAAAGCAGCAGAGTTTAATCATTCACTCTGGCTGTGCTTTAGTTTCGCTGGACAGAGGACGTACAAACCTGGATGTTCAGGGAACCCTCTCAGCTGAAGTAATCAGAAAACCTTTCCCCAAATCTCTGTGAGCTTAGACCAAACATCATCCTGCTGTTGGGTTAGACCCTTTTGGGTGTCTCAGGTTGTCAAAACTGGCCATGCCTGTAGACACCCAAGACTTTCCCTTAGGAAAACTAGGCTCCTTCATCCCTGCTGTTTACAGTGCTGGGGGCTATAAAAATTTTCAGGAGCCCACGAGAGCTTGTTTTGTGTGAGTCCTCTCTCCTTGCCTTTCTCCCCTGCCTCCTGCCACCATGTTGCTGGGAAGTGGGCTGGCGGCTGCGGGATGAAGTTGACCCCGAGGCCCCTGAGGCTGGGTCTCCACCATTTGACGTGCGTGCTTATTTGGACGATCTTGGGGGAAATGGGGCAAATTCTCCGTCGGCTCCTCTGTTGATAGTCACCCTCGAGGAACCCGGGCGCTGGAAGGCCGGCAGTGGCGGCACTTGCGAGGGACCGATGCGGCGGACCTGCGCTATTTACTTTTCAGGTTTACCGTTCGCTTTTCTGCTGGCGCCTGGCACGCCGTCTGAGGGAGGCGAGAAACCCGCAACCCTCCCGGCGAGGCCCTGGGTCCCTCTGCCCATTCTTCGGCTAGGGGAAAAGGGGGGACCGTCGGCTGCCATTTTCCCGGGAGGCGGCCGGTGGCCTCCTCTCTGCCCCCGCGCACCGGCGAGCGCGGGTGCGAGGAGAGGTGGCGGCGAGGCCTGGCCGCCCGCCTGTCACCGGAGTTGGGAGTTCGCATGGAGGAGGCCGGAGGAGAAGGAGGGAGGAGGCAGGAGGAGGAGGAGGGAGGGGGACGTCTTGTTTGTGGCTTGTCAGCAGCCGCTGGAGACAAGCCTCCATGTGTGAAAGCCGCTTGGCATGAATGCCTGGGCCGTACCAAGCGCCGCGGCGCCCGCGGGGGGAGGCCGCCCCGCCGCCCCGCCGCCCCGCGCAGACAATAGGCCCCGTAAGGGTTCCCCCTAAGTTGCCTTGATGCTGCCCTAGCGCCCTGCGAGCGCAGGCCGCGCCGCCGGCAGGGTCCCGCTCCCCGCCGCCCCCGACATGCTGCTCCGAGCCCTCGCCGCCTGAGTCAGGTAAGCGCCGGCCCCGCCGCCCGCCCCGGCTCGGCTCGGCTCTGGGCAGCCTGCGCGCCGTGCGGCCGGCGGGGGGCCGATGCCTGGCGCCGCCGCCCCCGAGGTCGCCTCGCCACCGCCGGTTCCTGCGGCTGGGCTCGGCTCGTTGCGGCCCGGCTGCCGGCGGCGGCGGGCGGCGTGTGCACGCGGGCATGTGTGCATGCGGCCGGGCGGCTGCGGGTACCGCAGTCAGCCCCGGCGCGCCGCCCGCCTCTCCCGGCTCAGCCTGGCTCGGTCCGGCCCGGCGGGGAGCGGAAAGTTTTGCAGCGGTCGGTGGGCGCCCGGCCCCGTGGCTCCGTGCCTCAGTTTCCCCCATCAGCCGCGGCGGCGCGCCGGGAGGGAGCGCGGTTACCGTACGGGGGCAGAGAGCCGAGACCGAGCGCGGAAGGGACAAAAAGCGCGTTCCACCTGTTGGCTTCTGTCCCGGAGGCTCTTTTTTGGGGGGTGGTGTGAGGGGGGAGGGTGGGTGTGGGGGCTGGGGAGGGGGTTGGTGGCTGGCCGAGGCTGGAGCTGGGGGTAGAGCCGGGGACGGCCTCGCTCTCTGCTGCCCGGCGCCGGGGTGAAGCCCCGCAAAGGTAGCGGGCGGCCAGGGGCAGGGTGGAAAGCCGGGGTCTTTTGTCACGGCTCCATCCCTCTGCCTCCGGATTCGGAAAGTCTGCCGCGGGGATGGGAGCTGTTTTTTCCCTCCTGGATTCTGGGAGATTAAAAGAGATGTATTTACAGTTGCCGTTTATCAGCAAATAAATATGTAACTCGGCGTGAGAGCAGCAGTGTGAAGCCTTGCTTGCTCGATGAAGGTTTTGTGGCTTTTAACCTACTGTTGGTGAGGTGATAATGTGGAAGAGTGAAAGAAAAAAAAAAAAAAAAATACAATAAGGCAAAGGGGAGAGAAAACAGATCCTCACGCCTGGCCTCATTGCAGCATCGACACTGGGGGGTTTGGTTAAGATTTGGAGGTTTGGTGTTTGTTTTTTTTTTTTTCCCTTTTGGCATGAAATGTGGAAAGCCTCCCGGTAAGCCAGGTGCATCCTTGTAAGGTCTTTCAAGTTTGTCCTCTGCCATCATTCAGGTTTCATTGATTCTAGTTGTTTTGGTAAAAAATAACTTACAAGGATCTGAGCTGCACAAATGTTCGTCATCCTAATGTCCTGACACAACCTATGCAAGGCAGGATCCGAAAGAGGAGGAGAGAGTAAGGATATGTGCTTTCCCAGTCAAGCCTGGGAGGAGAGCATCATGTGTTGAAGAATATGAGCAGGAATGGGAGATGGGGGAGGGATTCTAAATTGTCCTGAGACCCTATTCAATCCAGTAAGGAAGATGGAGGATTGTGCTGCTGCTGAAAAAAATGTACAACAGAAATCTCAGTCAGCTTCTTTCTGACTTCTTACCTCCCTTCAAAAAATAAATAAATATGCAGAAAAAGAATCACAGCAAAATCCCATGATTTGCTGTAACGCTTTCTGTGATACCTTTATCCCACACTGTTTACAGAGTCCAGTGATGGAGGTATGTGAGAAGCGGGCAGAAAGATGCTGGGTTTATCGTCATAGGAGGGGGAGAAGTATCAGATCATGTTTCAACAGAGACTTGTCAGGCAATGAGGCAGGAAGGCAGCTGGAGGAGGAGGAGGTAGCAGCTCCAGCACCTATGGTTCTGAAGCTGAGAGGGAATGTGGACAGATGGGGGAGCGAGGAGGAGAAATGTCCAAGAAAGACCATGGACTGCCTCCTTGGAGGGCTTTAAAAAGGGGGCGAATTTTGAAGTGAATCAGGACATGAGTAAGGGTGGAGCATAGCTAAGCTAAATGAGATGCAGCAGGACTTTTTGGTGTGGAAGAAAACGGAGACTGAGTTTCCTGACTCGGCAGAGTTTGGGCCATTTGGTAGGGAGAAGAGATCTTTGTAATCAGCCCAAGGGATGACAGTGATTCGGGCAAGGCTTGCAGCTGAGGGGATGGAGAGAGACCGCGTGGATTGCCTTTTCTACAGATGTTTTCTTTGGTTGGGAAGCCTTCTGTTACAATGTCGTTTTAAATTTCTGTTAATTAGGATGGACTCTGGCAACAGCAAGGACAAAATACCAGTCCCTCGTGAAAATACATGTGTGTGGGGGGAAGTAAGCTTTATCATGAATGCCCCTGCATACCCAACCCCTACACGGTGGGAAGCAGCAAGTTAGCGCAAACACACCTGCTTGAGTAGCACATTCTTCCTGCTGAGGAGCGATGTACACATGTTGTAAGCATGCTTCCTGCACAGACACAGCCCGGTTCTTGTGTTTTCCTCAGTTCACATAATAGCTTATTCTATCAGCCTAGTGGCAGTGGAATTTAGAACAGAATAGAATTTGACAGCCAGCTTTGCAATAGGACAAATGATGATGTGAGACAGTAGGATTTAAAACCAGTGTGTATCATATTTTAGCTTTTCTGTTCCCGTGATGGAGCAGGCACATACCACAGACATCGCGTGCACAAGCAGCACCATAAAAATGTTCTGCACATACACATGCAGAGGACTGATCTTGGGTCAAGCATGCTTGAAGTTGCTCTCTTTGGGAAGAAGCCTAAGCAGCGCCTGCTCGTCACAGATCTTGCATGTGACTCCTGCACATGCAGATGTACATGCTCCGCCTTTAGGAGATCACCTGTTTGAATCCCAGATGGGCTGGCAGTGCTGGAAAGTTTGGCACCCCCGGATGACAATTTTGATGCCCTTTCTGTTTCAGCATGGCACTGGATGGGCTTAAGCTACCAAAGTATTAACAACAGGGAACACTAATGAGCCTCTGCTTGGCATGCTGAGAAGAAAGGCCAAGGGCTGAGCAGGCATAAAAACAGTGTCGTGGAGCATCCTAGCCAGAGCCTGAGCCTTGGCATGATGGCTGGGAGGGAGCAGTCTCCAGAGTTGAGAACAAGACAGCAGCGCTGCAGCAAAAGCATGACAGGAGACCGTGTTGGGGGAGGAGAGCAGGCTGATGTTTCCACATCATCTGAAAACTCAACCTGCTATCAGGGCAGAAGGAAAGCTCGTGCATATTTTATGTCACTTTTCTCCTTCTAGGACAAGCTGCTGATCCGATCAGCTATGTGCTTTAAAATCCTCGATGTGCTGATCAGCAAGTATGACTTGAGGCCCGTCACCAGCCTTGGCCTCCTGCCTCTGCTGTTTTGTGGACAGTCAGTTGTATCCTGTGCTGCTCTTCCCCTGACAGCACGTGCACAATTAAACCCTGCACACCGCTCCTCAGCGGTGGCATGGGCTGTGACTAGCTGTATGGAGATGGGGACAGAAAATGGCAGTGTGTCAGGGCCAGAGAGGGGGAGACAGGAGGAGAGTTGGCCAAGTCTTATGTTGTTCGTTGATGTCTGGGTGACCAAATTGATGAATCATTTTCCTTCAGACTAGTTGTACATTCCTTCAGTCAGCTGCGCTTGCCTCGGAGATCTTCAGCAGTGGCTCAGGAGTTGGTTGGTGGGGCTGGCAAGAAACAAAATGTGTTTTGCTCCTTCACCCTGTGTTGTATGGCATTGAGCGCTGTCAGACAAGAGGATTTCTCCTCAGCAGTTTTTAAGTACTGCTCCTGCATAGCAGAGCTGCCAGCATTGCTGCTACCCACTGGCAATGCAGGCACCACTTACTGGTGCTCCCTGCCCTACGCCTAAGGGTGCAGGCATCTCGGACATCATGGGTTTGATAAGAGTCTCTTGCACATGCGAGCACATCATTCGTGTGTTCTATAAGCAAACTCATCGCCTAAACACCATTTTTGGAGCATATGGGGAAGCAAATATTTGTCCTCTGTGTTGTGAACTTGTGCACACAATTGAGTTAACATCATCTCTGCTTTATGCTCCACTTGCTCCGTTTGAGAAACGGCGGTCTCGGATGTGGAAATCTCGCAGAACTTGAGATCCTGGCACGGATTTGGTGGGCAGCCTTAGGCAAAGTGCTTCAAAGCTGGGATTGATCTTCCTGTTGAGATCTGTGAAATGGGGGTACCTCTTGCCTGCCTCACGGAAGCAGCAGCACACCAAATTGCTTGCGTATGGGTGCGAAGTGCTGCGTCCTCCTGTGCGGACACTGCGGCCGCCTCGCACACCAGCGCACGAGCACAGCCTGCGGTTTGCCACTGAGAGTGACTCAGGCTACAACAGATTTTGCTAGAAGTCTGTGCACACTTAGTGCTCTGTTGGGCAGTGAATTCTGTTTTGTCCTTCCAACAGAAAACAGCGCAACTTGCCAGTGACATGGACTGTATGTACATCCCCATAAGAACAATATGATAAACACATGGTAAACCTGGTGCAACAACCACTGTCTGTGTCTCCCTGCAAAACAAGGAGCTGATTAACAAAAACTTGAGGCTGGCTGAGGCCGTATCTCCCCAGACTGTGATCTCATCAGCTTTCCCAAGCTAACTGCAACCTGGTCACTCCTCAGATTGTAAACTTGAGGTGGGAGGGAGAGCAGTTTGCAGGAATGGCCATTCGTGATTCAATCTGCTTCCCTCTGACTCAGTACTGAACCATCCCTCGGTAGGGTATTTGGGGATAGTGTGCTTAGGACGTCCCGCATCAGTTTAGCTCTTGGAAGAAATACTGCAGTACCCGGGCTTGCTTACAACTCAGTTTTGTCTCGGCATCTTTTGTAAAAACAAAACCCTAAAAACTGCTTCTGACTATTAAAGACGCCGTGGTAATTTTTTGCCGAAGGGAGGAGGGGTGGGAGTGGTCTTAGCCCTGGGCACTTTGCCAGACTCGAGCTCAGGAAATTGCTGTCCATCTAGGTAAAACTCCCCTATAGTTTAAATGAAAAAAAGTATTCATCTCTTACTGTCTTAAAGGGTTAGCACTGTGTTTCTCCGAAGCCTTAAACAGACAGTACATTCTAGCTGGCGAGGTGGTCGTAAGCTGCTTGCTGAGAGAAGAATGCTTTATGCAAAAGCTGGGGCCTTTTTTTGTGTGCATTTTTGGGATGCTTCTAATTGCGAAACGCTGCATACATTTTAAGTTATCGAAAGGCTAAAATGAATACGTGGATCCTCACACAGAAATAAATGCAAGGAAATGTGCTGGTGTGGTGTGTGCACGGGGCGGGGGGGGGGGGGAGGCAGCTAGCAAGTAACACGTTGGGGTTTGTTTCTGTAGCAGAAAAATAAGGACCAGTTTTTTCAGTCTTGAATGCGTGCATCTGGGGGCTGGATTTTGTGTGTTTAGCAGCAATTGCTTTTGTAAGCTGCTGCTAAGGCACGTAACTGGCCGTGTGCAATTGCAGTAATGGAATGTCAAAATGCAACTGCAAACAGACCTGTAATCTTGCATGCAAAATACCACTGGTCTAGTTCTCCAGGTACAAAAAACGGTCTGAGATTGTACTTGCCTTTGCAAGTGCATTTAACTGCATTCACCTTTCAGGTGGCAGCTCTGTGTGTAGAGTGCTGAATTGTCCTTGCTATTTCTGCTCCAAGAAGGAGGAAATTAAATCATTACTAGTGATTGAGGTAGTACGTGTGTCCTGGTGAGCGCAGGATGAAGTTGGTGGAGGGGGGTTGCAATGGTGATTTCATAACTCTTGGAAGTCCTGGGCCAATGCAGGGGTGAAGAAGAGCAAAGAGGTTCTTTCCTTGAGAGCTTCTGGTCCTGCTACAACGAGGCGTATAGAATTATTGAGTTGGTCAATGGTCTCAGGATCTGGCCTCTTTTTCTGCCGATTCTGGCACTTTCAGGACCCCAAAGACAGAAGGTGCATTTGGGCACAGATGGATGCAGGGTGGAATCTCAGCACTGTTGGGGGTGCCTTTGGGTGTTCTGGCCCAAGGCAGCGCGGACCTCCAAAGTGTGGAACAGGCTTCCTCTTCCTCACTCAGAAGGTGCATCTCAACCTCACCCTAGTGAGGCAGGGGCAGCCAGTGGGGACAGGGCAGTAGCTCACTTTCTCCACTACTTCACTCTCTGGCTTCTCTGGTGACAGTGATAACAAAGGGCTGCTCAGCATTCGGTGATAGGGATCTCTCTCAGCCCACTAAACCTGAGTCTCACAGGCATCTCACTAGCCCTTAGGGCTTGAGTGTCACTCTGCTCACTGCCTGGGGTGGCCTGGGACAGTCCCCTTGGAGACTGAAGGCTGCACCTTCTCAATGAGGTCTGAAAGCATGGATTTCTTCCTGCTGAAAGCTGTGACTATATTTTGGGGTTGTTTCTTGCCGTGCTGGGTCCTTGACTGCAGTCACTTCCATTTTGCATGCTGCTCTTTGTAATTGAATCTATCGATGTATATTTAATCCACTTGGCACCGTGGTTTGTAACTAGGCACTGCTTCCCAGCCTTCTGTCACTTGTTTTCACAATTACCATCTTTAAGTTGGGGTGGATGCTTGCCACTCAGCGTTTCCCCCGATTGCTGTACCGTCTTGGAGGGCCTGTGCTTGGCAGTCAGGTCCGCAGTGGGCACCGCTCCCGTCCTTTGATCTGGACATCAGCCAGGTGTGTAGGATAATGGAAGCTAAGACTGTTGAGTTTAATTCTCCGCTCTGCCACTGATGTGCTCTGTGTGATCACAGGCAAGTCCTTTAACCTCAGGTAGCCTCAGCTGACTTATCTATTCCAGAAAGGTGTTGTAATACTTAAT